>CM075670.1:232916241-233516241 GCA_037962975.1 Clitoria ternatea
GTGACGTGGAAAGCTTTAATAATTAAAATAATTATTAATTCCGACTCGGTTTCGTCTTAGGCACATCCTTCCGAGAAAACCTCTGTCCGAGTCAATTCTTTTACTTATGTCACTCGGAAGTATTCCATCTAAAAATCACTCAGAGTTTGAAGACAATTCTCTCTCTCTCGGAAGTCTTTCTACTCGAAGGAATCTCTCGGGGTTAAGGACAATTCTGAAAACAAATTCGAGCATAAATTAAATTAAATGAAGGGTCCACCACTCAGGAACAAACCACTCGAATATTTTACTTTTCCCGAAAATTGTTCACTCGGAACGTATTCAATCGAAGTTGAAGTCCTTTGTCCAGAAACACTTCCTGGAAAAGACTTCACTCGATATATCCCCAATCGGTGCCACGTCATACAGTATTTAGAAATTTCTCACTTGACACCTTTCCATTTTGGAATCGTTTCACCCGGTATCATTCTACTCGGAAGTATCGTACTCAGAGACATTTCACT
Organism: Clitoria ternatea; assembly: GCA_037962975.1. Lineage (NCBI taxonomy): Eukaryota > Viridiplantae > Streptophyta > Magnoliopsida > Fabales > Fabaceae > Clitoria > Clitoria ternatea. The sequence continues at coordinate 232,916,745 of CM075670.1, forward strand.
CAGAAAATCACACAACTTGGAGATATTTCACTCGGTCATTTCTCAAAATATTCCACCCTGAGAATTACTTATTCAATTTCAAGTTTTTCCCTACTCAGGAGTACTTCTCTTGGAAACATTTCATTCGGCAACATCTCACTTGGAGCCGGTTCACTCCGATTTTCCTTATTCAGAAGTGTCTCATTCGGACACCATTTTCTTAACTTAGAAATAATTCATTTAATGATTGTTTCACTCGGAAACATCTTAACTCCATTTAGAAATAACTTCCTCGGTCTTACTTTACTCGGTATCACACCGTTTTCACTCGAAATATCATATTTCAAACAGTATCCATTCAGAATTTCATTCGGAAATTCTTCATTAATCCTTAATGAATGAATTTTCTAAAAATTACAAATTTTGGGATGTTACATTTCTCCCCTCCTACAAAAATTTCGTCCTTGAAATTTAAATACAAAAATCATACATCAATGAAATAACTTGGGATATTGTTCCCTCATAGCGTTTTCTCATTCCCAAGTATGCATGATACTCTGATCCTGCTGCCATGCAACCTTAACCAATTGAACATTCTTGTTTCTCAATCGTTTCACCGATCGGTCCACTATCACCACTAAAAAAACACCTGTTAGCGACGGAAGGAATTGGTCGCTAATCCATGACATGACCGTCGCTAAAACCATTAGCGACGACATCTCAGACGGGACAGAGGACGTCGCTAAAACCCTTGTCGAAAACACATCAGCGACCATATACATGTCGTCGCTACCATATTACGGCGTAAGGCCGTCGCTAAAATCGTCTCTGCCCCAATAACTCCAGCCGTCGCTAAGTGTTGCCATACAGCGACCTCAAATCTCCGTCGCTAATGTTAAATGGATAGCGACCGACGCGTCCATCGCCAGCTGTGGCCCTCCAGCGACTAAGCTCCGCCATCGCTATGGGTACTCATGTAGCGACCACGTGATCCGTCGCTGTGGGAAGCCATACAGCGACCACCATACTCCGTCGCTGGTTCTTACAATACAGCGACTACTGTAGTCCATCGCTGTTTTTAACAATACAGCGACCACTGTGTTCCGTCGCTGTTTTTAACAATACAGCGACCACCTTAGTCCGTCGCTATTTTTAACAATACAGCGACCACCTTTTCCGTCGCTATGTTTTACAATACAGCGACCATCTGTTGCCGTCGCTAATTGGAAATTTCTTTTTTAGAAAATTGGGTTAAATATTTATATAGGTTTTGTTAAATATTTTGTATTTTGTTTTGGCTGATAAAATTTTATAATTAAATTTAAATAATTTTTTTAAAATATTAAATTATTATTAAAAACAAAATAATAGATTAAATTTATTTATCAAATAGGTTGAATTATTAATGATAGGTACAATAAGGCTTTTTGATTTGAATGTAATTACCAATAAATATTGACATAATAAATAAAGAATGACAAAATAAATACTGAATGAAATATAACATAAAAACTAAAAATTAAATATATAATGTGTATAAATAATAAAAATACAATCATGGTGGTGGGGGATCCTGGGGTGGTGGTGGGGGCGCCTGGGAAGTGGGGGGAGGTAGCCTCGCCATCAACTGCATCAGTAGCTCCTGCTGCTGTGCAAGTTACCGACGAGTCTCGGCGTGCTGCTCCTCGGCCCGCTGTCGGTCCGCCTCGGCTTTCTGTCGGTCCGCCTCGGCCCGCTCCAACAACAACTGCCTCTGACGTCGCTCCTCCTGTAGCTCATCGTTCAGGTTTTGAATTACCTGAACGACCTCAGTCGAAAGACCAGAGGAGGACGAAGAGGAAGGGGTCTTCCCCTTTTTCGCCAGCTGCGTGCCGACGCCACCCAATCCAAATACCCTCCCTTTCTTGTTCACACCGCCAACAGCCTCCATATAGATGGCGTTGTCGTCAGAACAAGATAGGGTGGGAGGAACCTCCCCTTCAGGAGTGGAAGCCACCAGGTCCACCTCCTTCTCGGCCCTCCTGGCCTGATACGCCTCCTGTAAATTCAAAAACAATGATAGGATTAGTAAGCTGATTTGTAAATTATAAGCATGTGTCAGTTAAAAGTAAATACCGCTAGATCCGTAGTCTTCTGGTTTACCCATGCACCGGCTTTGTTCTTCTTGGTCATTTGCATGACCTCAAATAGAGAAGGCTCCCGGTGCTCCCTCAGCTCCTGTGGTGGACAAAAAACATTGAGATTATTATTTGTAAACATGTAAGACGAATCATAATAGAAATGTTTAACATAAATATACTTACAAATCTTTTCTTGTGCTCGAGGGTTGAAATGCTACCCCCAGTGTAAACCGAGGTTGCAGCATCGGCGGCTCTGTTGGCCCTGTTCCGAGCACTCGCCTGCTGGAACGGGACCCCGCCCCACTTCTGGACCATCCCGTCCCAATGGTCCTCCGGGATCCAACAAAGGCGTTCACCCTTGTCCCTCACCTTCCAAAGGGTACTCTTGATGATTTTGGAGGTCTTTGTGGCAAAGACCTTCCTAATCTCATCAATCATACCCTCCGCCCACTGGTAATCACGCTGTAAAATAAAATGAGAAATCAAAATTAATAACAGGTCTATTTTACAAATCAAGTCACAACAAATGAGCTAGGAACTTATCAAGAAGGTGTCAAACCACCTATCTTGCACAACCTTCCCAGCATCTGTCCAAGATATATATGGACCATCCCACTGGGCCTTCAAAACCTTAGTAATCGCTTTGGTAGTGCGACTACTATCAACAAAGCTGTAATGACAACAATTATGTTAGGAGTAAAACAACACACAATCTAGGAAGACTCCCAAAATTTCGGCAGAGTCTCCCCTGTAAATGTAACATTTCCAAGTTTAAATAGTTACCCTGTTACAAACAGAAGAGTGCCCAGTACAATTCAATCTATACAAGTACTAATTAAAGTAACATCCAATAAACCAACAAGTCTTTTCACTAAAGTTTAATATAAAGTACCATACAAATAACATAAAAGTATTTGAGGTTTAGTCACTTACTCGTCTCCGGCCGGCACGGGCACCAACATGGGCAGAGGGGATGCCGGAGGTGGGGTGGCCTGATGGCCATGGTCCTCCAAGCCACCAACTCCAGGACTCTGCTCTGGGGTGGTCAGTCGGGGTGATGGGGTGGTCTGCTGTGGTGGTGGTGGTGGAGTGGTCTGCTGTGGTGGTGGTGGTGGTGGTGATGGAGTGCTCTGCTGTAGTGGTGATGGAGTGGTCTCTTGTCCTGGGGTGGGAGTCCCCTGCCGGGATGTCGGGGTCCTAGACCCACTACCCCTACTGAAGGGCAGTCGACGTCCTGTCATCTGTGGATAAAATCATGAAAAGAAAGGTTAGTCTCAAGATATATATAAACCTATGTAACATTTTGTTTAACGACTACATACTCTGTGTCTGTTTCAGTTTCAAATTCCCCCTCAGTTTCAGTGTCACTGTAGTTATCTATTTGAACAAGTTCATCAGTATCCAAATCAGCCCTAGACCGTTTTGATCGAGAGACAAGGTCTTTGTCAATGTGTTCACCCCCCGTAGTGGCGAGTGTCTCATCCATTATGACTGGATCAATGTTGAATAACAAATTGGCATCGTTGAGCTCGTGTGGTGCAAGTGATAAGCGTCATCGACCTCCTCGGAGACATTGTCAGTGATCTGACTTCGGGCCTTGGCCTTGATTACTGCATACCAGTCCCGATGTCCTCCCGGGAAGTCGGTGTAATAAACCTGCTCAGCTTGTTGGGCAAAAATGAAGGGATCAAACCCTTTATATCTACCATTCTTCTTGACCTCAACTAAGCCGTAGTTGTTGTCAACCTTTGTTCCAACACCGATTGTGTTGTCGAACCAATCACATTTGAATAGAACAATATCTCTTCTTAGTCGTCCAGAGAATGAAATTTCAATAATCTCCGTCAGCACTCCATAAAAGTCTTCTTCTAACTGTCCGGCGGTGCCTTTTACACAAACCCCATAGTTATGGGTGCGCATCCCTTCACTCCATTGAAGAATGTTAAACTTGTAGCCATTTACATAGTAAATAGGCCATTTTTTAACAGTTTTCACCGACCCCCATGAAAGGGCTTGGAGTAAAGAATCTTCAATATGGTTGTTAGGGTCTTGTATCTATGTATAACATAAAAAGTAGGTCATCGTTAGATAACGGGAGTTAGAAGCAAATAGGCTTAAAAATACTTGGTATACGGGTCTTACGTGTTGCGCGAACCAACCAACGAACTTGGAAGACACCTCACTATGAATTTGGTCATCAGTTAAATCATTTTGCTCAAGTTTTAGCATATCTGTGTATAAGCTATTCAAAGGAAACAAATTTAGATACTATAAAAGCTACATTAAGAATGTATAATATAACTTCTATGACTTACTCAATAAAGGGTTCCACTTCTGGGCAATTGAGAAGAATGTACAAGTGAGCCGCCTTTCGATCTTTCTCATCAATGTAACATTTTGTGAGCCTGCCCCCCGGGTGACCAGGATAGTTGAAAATTGATGTTTGTTCATCAAACCCTGTGCGGCTGGCTACCCCAAGATTGCGGGGAATTCTACTCATTCTAGTTTCTATCTCCGTCGGAAAATAGAAAGAAGCAAAGGTTGTTATTTCTTCGACTAAGTATGCCTCACAAATTGATGCTTCAACACAGGCTTTGTTCGACACTTTATCTTTTAAGGAGCGTAAGAATCTTCAACATCATTAACAAGATAGTGTTAAGTTAGAAAATACTATTATAAGAAGTGCTTGCAAAAAAATTAATGAGTTCTGGCGTTCACCTTTCGAATGGATACATCCAACGATACTGCACCGGGCCACCAACCAAGGCCTCGTACGGTAGATGGATAGGCAAATGCTCCATCGAGTCAAAAAAACTTGGTGGGAAAATCTACTCCAACTTACAAATCAATACAGAGATAGTTTCTTCCATCTTCACAAGTTTCTCCACAGTCAACGAAGTAGCCGTCAACTCCTTAAAGAAGTGACTCAACTCCACCAACGGCTTCCAAATAGGCTTCGGTAAGGCGTGAAACGCGTACGGGAGTAGTTGTTGCATAAACATATGGCAATCATGACTTTTTATGCCAAACACCCTGCCCTCCTTCACGTCGACACATCTACTCAAGTTAGAAGCGAATCCGTCAGGCAGGGTCAACCCATTCATCCAAATACACACAGCAATCTGTTATGGTCTAGTTAAAGCATACTTTGCATGGGGTTTAAACATTCTTCCACGTCCCGCATCCCTCAACTCCAACTCCTTCCTCGAACACCAACTCGGAAGGTCTAGACGACTCTTCTCGTTGTCCTTTGTTCTCCCTTTGATGTCCATAACAGTGTCAAAAATATTCATGAAAACATTACGTTCAGTGTGCATGACATCAATGTTGTGTCTTAACAACAAGTCTTTCCAATATGGCAAATCCCACAGGACACTCTGCTTCACCCAGTGGTGTTCCTTACCGTAACCCGCAAACTCCTTAACACTTTTGTCCCAGATGTAAGGATACTCTTCGACCCTCTGCTAAACGCGTGCACCAGATAACCTACAGGGTGGAGGTTCATTAACAACCTTGTTCTTCTTAAAAGCGGTTTTGTTTCGCCTAAACGGGTGATCCAATGGTAGAAACTTTCTATGACAGTCAAAGAAACTTGTCTTGCCACTAACAGGGAGTGATTCCCCCCCGGTATGTTCCATGCATACAGGGCAAGCAAGTTTCCCAGACGTGGACCATCCAGAAAGCATACCATATGCCGGGAAGTCGTTAATAGTCCACATCAAAACAGCACGCATCATAAAGTTGTTCTTCAAAGACGCATCATATGTCATTACCCCGACATCCCATAATTGTGATAACTCTTCAACCAACGGTTGCAAAAACACGTCTATGTTCGCCTTTGGATTTTTGGGTCCTGGAACCAGTATAGATAGAAACATGACCTCCTTCTTCATACACATATCAGGAGGCAGATTGTATGGGGTCAGGATGACTGGCCAACAAGAGTAAGCTCTTCCGTATTGACTGAACGGGTTAAACCCATCAGTACATAAGCCAAGTCTTACATTGCGCGGCTCGCCTGAAAAGTCCAGATATAGCTCATCCAAACACTTCCATGCTTTCCCGTCGGAAGGATGGCAAAGAAACCCCTCTTGTGTTTGGTTCAGAGCATGCCAACGCATGTGTTTTGCCGTGGACAATGAGGCATACAGGCGTTGAAGACGCGGTGTTATAGGGAAGTACCATATTTTCTTCCTGGCCGTCCGGGTTACCTTCCCTCTCCTTTTAACGGTCTTGTAGCGTTCCTCATTACAATGCAGACATTTTGTGACACTCTTGTCTGTAAACTCATTTCTGAACAGCATACATCCACCAACACAACACTCTATCTTCACACAACCCAACCCTAAGTTTGCCACTTGTTTCTTAGCACGGTACAGGTTTGCTGCCATTCTGTGATTACTAGGCATGGTGGAACCCATCAGACTGACCATCCTATCAAAACAACCTCCAGAAAGATTATAATCTGCCTTTAGGCTTAAAGCAGCTAGGGAGGCGGATAACTCAGTGTGACTGTTGCACCCGTCCCACAATGGAGTCTGAGCCACCGCCAACAAATCATAAAATCTCTTCACCTCTGGATTAGGATCCTCCTCTACATTGTCAGAGTCTCCATCACCTGCTTGGTCATTATGTTCCAGCATACGCCCGGTGGAGGGTCCAACATGATCCATCACCATTTGTTCTATGTTGTTGTACGTATCCCTATTTCCTCCAACCTTGTAGTAAGACTGTTGCACGGTTACGTCTGATGGTCTACGCGGTAACTGCTCACCATGGTTGTACCAGCAGTGGTATGTTTCCATGAACCCTTTCTCAGTTAGGTGGCACATGACATCATCCGCGTATTCAAAACTCATGCATTTGCACCTTAAGCACGGACAATGAATCTTCTGAGTCACTTCAAATCCAGGCGTGTTTGCCGTAGCGAACGGAATGAACTCCAATAACCCCATCATAAACTCCTCAGTCACTCGCCGATTGCGATCTAGTCGGTTGTACATCCATCGCCGATTTGCTGGTACCTCCATTTATAATATCTAACAAGCACGATTTCTGTTACCTTACACGTTTAAATATTTATTTAACTATCGGTTGTGAATCACTCTATCTCTTTGATGTTGTAAATTGGTGGGGCCCTATCCCATTCGGGATGAATATGCAACCATCCGTAACCCATCCCATAATTGTATGTGGTCTATCTTGAGTTGAATGAATGTTCATTTGAAATTTTGGCAGCATTTCGCATTGGTCCCCGAGTACACAGAGATACGTACGGTATGAAACACCACATGCAGACATGCACCCTGGGGACAATACGAAACACCATAACCGAAATTTCAAATAAACATTCAACGTCTCAAATCATGACCAAATACAACATTGATGGGTTACGCCCTACTGGTTACAAATTCATACCAAACTGTCCAACCGGGACAATTCAAGATCCAACACAACACGGTACATCAACCGGTTGTTTTGAAACTTGAACGGGAATCTAATGGGTACACACACGACTAAACCCTACATTTTTAAATCATGAGTTTTATTTTTTAAGTTCCCTAAAACAGGGAGCCTGTCAAAATTTTGGCAGAGTCTCCCCTGTAAACTAGATATTTCCCATATTTACAAACCACCTGTTACATACAGAAAACTTCCCAGTATAGATAAATAAATATACCATACGCATTGTATATGATATTCAGAGTTATGAACACCAAATCATGTTATCAGTACATAAAACCAATGCCTAATGAGCTCTGCTCTCCACTAACAAACAACATTACACATGCATAAAGAATCATGTTATCAGCACACAAAACCAATGCCTAATGAGCTCTGCTCTCCACTAGCAAACAATATTACACATGCATCTTCAAATCATGTTATCAGCACACAAAACCAATGCCTAATGAGCTATGCTCTCCACTAACAAACAATAATCCACATGCATACACATAATGACAAAGTCAGTGTTACGGGATTACCTCGAGGAAAAAAGTGAGGGAAGAATATAAAGTTGTCGACAAACGATCACAGACCACGCGTAACGTGTGCTAGTCTGCATGACAAACCAATAATTGGTTAGACGGTTACAAGTAGCAAGGAAACTAAACAAAAAGAGACACGTAAAGCAAATTATAGATTAAGTACATTGCAAGGAAACTAAACAAACAGAGACAGTCGAAGCAAATTGTAATAACTCAATATTATATAAGGTCTATCCCACTCAATTGGAAAATTAATTACTAATAACTCAATATTATATAAGGTCTATCCCAATCAATTCACCGGGCGTTATTTGCATATTAGAAGAAAAAAAAGGTCAAAAAGGTGAAGGTTTGAGCTATATTAAGAAGTGAGCAGAAGCAAACAGGGAAGTTTCCAAGGTTTTTAGACAGTACAAGGAAAGAATACAATGGTTTTGGACTAGGAAAAGCCAAGGAAAACGAACATAAATTCTTCTTTTGGAGGGTACCTAAAATTCTGGTTCAATTATACAGAGCTTATTCTTCAATTTGATTCCTGGATTATTTTTGTTGGGGGTAGACGCCAAAGCTAAAGTTAGTCAGAACTTTTGGAGGAGCATAATTTTTACGATTGTTAATCCTAAGTTCTTGTACAATCACTTGTATTTAAGGCATCGTTTGGTTCAGTGTTGTTAGAATCGCGTCTCGGACCGTAGACTCGTACGAGTCTACGTCTCGATGGAGGCCTTCCATGTTGCGACGCTTGCAGAGTCGTACCCTGGTGGAGACGCCGTAGAGACGCGAACTCGCTCGTGGAGACGTCGAGACGTGGCCGTCCCCGTCTCAAGCATCAGGTTTGAAAAATGACCCATTAATTTCCCTTTTCTCCTTCGATCCCGTCCACCATTCTTCTATTTTCCCTTCATCTCCAACTCGCCCACTGCATCGACCTTTCCCCCTCTGTCGCGTCTCCCTCCGGCTCCGTCGCGCACTGTTTCTGCGTCACCCTCTCTGTTTCTTCAAGACCCTCTGTTTCTGCTTCTCCTTTCTCCCTCAAGCAGCTCTCAGCAGTAATCGTGGTGGCCGTCATGCGTGTTCCTCTCTCTCAAGCAGCCTTAAGCAGCTCTTTCTCCCTCTCTCTGTTTCAGTTTTGTGGCTTCTTCCCCCTCCCTGTTTTGTTTTTATCTTAGGTTTAGGTTTGGGCCTGTGTTTTCCCCTCAGGCCCATTTTTTACTTTAGGTTTAGAGTTTGTATTTTTGTTAGATTATTAAGGAAGAAGACTTTAGGGCCTGGACTTTTTTTATTTGGCTACAAGTTATTATTATTATTATTATTATTATTATTATTATTATTATTATTATTATTATTATTATTATTATTATTATTATTATTGAAGTTTCTTTAATTTTAATATTACACATCATGTTTTATGTAGGTGTTTAGTTTGATATATTTATGTTTATATATTATTAATATATCTTGTAGACTCTTCCTTCTCGTCTTACGTCTCACGGGTCTATGTTTTGTAGAACCCCATCGTCTCAACGTAGACTCTACGTCTTAACAACCTTGGTTTGGTTGAAGGGAATCACCGGAATGGAACTTTTTCTCAGCTGATATTAGGGGAATTTCACTGTGGCTGTGTTGTTTGGTTTGAGGTTATTATATTAAGTGAAAGGAATAAATTTTTCCAGATCCCATAAAAATTATTTCCCACTCAGAACCATGGTATTTGAGTGGAAATTAATTTGTTTCCCTAGCTACCCTTCTGCAGAAAAAACAAAAGATTGGAGTTATTGCCATTCATGTTCCGCAAAGAAGCAATGAAGTTCAAGCACTTGTCATTTTTCTTTCAGTGGATAGTTGGAAAGCCTAAACATGTGGATAATTCATAATTCTTTTATTAGACCCATTAGAAAGATAATTGCATATCAAATGCATATATATATATACACCACATTTGGATGTTACCAAACTAACAGGTAATTGAATATCAAATGCATTAGTTAACACTACCAAATTCTAACACCACCAGATTCCAAGTTAAGCAAATACTAATAGGTTCCAAATTCTAACACTACTACATCAAATGCTTTGATTATGACAAATGTGACATTCACAATTTGAGCCATATGGAATTTTAGATATTGATATGAAAAGAGTAGGCATGTGCATTGGGGCTAGAGAGTGTGTGGGGATTCTGGTACAGGGTTTATGAGACCTTGGGCTCTTTGACCATCTTGACTGGTCTTTGTTATGTGGTTCCCCTAAGGTTCGTATTAGAGGTGGGAAAAAATAAAAAGCTAAATGTTTTACTTCTAAAGGCATGCATAAAATCTCTCCTACTGATTTTGCTTGGTTTTTGCGTACACATTGCTCTAAATCTTCAACAGCTCTACTGGATTCTTAAATTACTTCTCATATTAATCTTCTATTACCTTACTTTCAGGGGTTTCATTGTCGGAAGGGGAAAGCATACCTATTCCATAATGCTGAGTACATTTCAACTTTTATTGGATATTCCATTGGTGATCAACATGAAATATGTGTACTATGATGTTGCTGTTAAAATGCCACCCAGGATAGTATCAGATGGCATGTGGGGTAAAGAAGCTCATGGCGCAATACCTACAATGCCAGTGTTGGAGCTGCAAATTCTCACTATTTTCATAATCACTCAGTTCTTTCATAGCATTCTTAAGCGCCTGGGCTTCCCCTATTTGGTTTCACAAGTAATGGTATGCTTTCTCTCTTTCTTTCTAGTCTTGTTCAACAGCATGACATATTTCTTATGTGTGTCATGTTACACAGAAAAGCACAATTTTTTAATAGCGTGACATTTGTATATTGTCAAGAAATGAGGATATGTGTGTGTGCATAAATATTTGGATATATGTGTGCGTATATAAATAGATAGATTATAGATAAGAATTAAGGTTAATGATGAATGTAATTATTGAAATGGGTTGTTTGGTTAAAGAAAATAATTCTTATTTTACATTCTGGAACTCTCTGTACAGGTTATTATGGTGTGATGACACACAGCTCATCTATGATTTATAAGAACAGAACAGTGCACGTAGAGGGAATTAGATGATGCTGCTTACTGAAATCATTATTATGCAAACATATGTCATAGACTTTGCTGTAATGCTAAATGTGAATTTGCATTTGCACCCATAATTTGCAGATAATTCCTGTTCTTTCTCTCTCCCTCTCTGTGCATGTTTTTGGCAATCTTTTCCCAAGACATGCCATTTTGGTGGGGAAAGTCTTCATCCAATGAGGGGAAGAGGAAGACAAACAAGGAAAGTGTTATTGATACAATAACAAGGAAATTAAAGAATGCTTCTGAAGTGAAGTGCAGTGTTAAATCTGGAAGATCATGGAGACATATCTCCAAGAAGGGATCTAGATCCACTGCACCTTCAAGGTCACACTCACCCTCTACACATGTCTCCCGTTCTCAAAGTTTTGCAGTAAGGCATCATTCTCAGCCACTGCCATTGCCAGGCTCACACCCTCCTACTGCTGGTGAAACAAATTCTGGAATTATTTTAACATCAAAACTAGAAAGATCCATGGGCTCTAATCCATCTCCATATTTTCCTCTTCCAAAACCTGGTTATGTACCTAACAAGGAAGATCCTACAGATGCAGATGGGGATATAGCCACCGCATCTGTCTCTAGTGACAGCTCAATTGATAGTGGCGATCCATTTGATTCGCATCTTGTTAGTCCTCTGGTATCTGACTGTGAAAATGGAAACAGAGCCACCGTTAATAGTTCTTTCAGGTAGGTTTCTTTGAATTCTGTCCATATGTATTTTTTTCTGTTTATTCTATAGCTAAATTTATTTCTATGCTCCTAAAGTGTGGTGCACAAGAATCAATCACTTATTACTATCCAAAGAAACTCAAGGGCATCCTCCAAACCAGCTTCTCAATTTTGCAATAATAAGTTGTTGTCTACTTCTCTAAAAGGGTTTCCATTACGTCTACAAAGTCTGCAAATAGCTCGTCCGGGTGGTTTGTGCAGTGCTCCAGATAGTTCAATGTCAAGTCCTTCTAGAAGTCCAATAAGAGCATTTGGTCCTGAGCATATGTTGAACTCTGGATTATATACGGGAAAGGCATATCCAGATACAGCTTCTGGGCACTGCTGCAGTCCGGGTTCAGGCCATAATTCTGGTCATAATTCATTTTCAGTTGGTGGGGATCTGTCAAGACAGATGTTTTGGCAAAAGAATAGGTGCAGCCCTGAGTGTTCTCCAATACCCAGTCCTAGATGGAAAAGCCCTGGTCCCAGTTCCAGGATACAGAGTGGTACTGTCACCCCTCTGCACCCTGATGATGTGAGACAACAAACTCACCAATTACCACTTCCTCCAATAATAGTCACTAAATCGTATCCATTTTCTCCAACCTACTCTGCGTCCACAACTCCTTCAGCCCCTCGTAGTCTTGCCAGAGCAGAAAATCCAACAAGCCCAGGTCCATGCTGGAAAAAGGGGCAGTTGCTTGGAAGGGGAACATTTGGACATGTATATCTTGGTTTTAACAGGTCTGTATCAAGTGAGTGGAAAATTTTTGCCCCCCCTGTAGTATGTGTTTCTTTTCTTTAATTTATTCTGACATCAGGCATGTTTGATCATTTTTTCCCAAATTAGTTTTTCTTAAAATAAAAGATGAAAGAAAATTGTTAAATTAAAGGTGATAAAAGGAGTAGGTACTAAGTGAGTACCAGCCTGCCAGACACATTTATATATATTATGCTATTGGACTTGGACCCAGCTATGAATTATGATCACTATGTTATTGATATTAGGATTTATGTATGCATGATTTGGAATTCATAACCAAGCAGATTGTATTTGAATGTGTATGTCCACAATTTGCTTCACCTCTATATGTGAACGTCAATACTTTCCCCCTGATTCAAAATCAATGTTTATTCTTCACGCTCAGTGGTGTGGGTTATGAATCTATATTCTTTTAACTGTATTATGTTTTTTCAGCTTTTTAATATTGACTTCAACTTATGATCTATAGAGAAAGTGGTGAGATGTGTGCAATGAAGGAGGTCACCCTTTTTTTAGATGATGCTAAATCAAGGGAATGCACACAGCAACTTGCTAAGGTAAGCAAGTACACTTCCACAAAAATATGCTACACGCGTCACTCTCACTTTTCTTTGGGAAAGTCCAAATTATGTCCCATTTAGAAAGTAGGAAAAGAATCTTTTAAAGTTTTCACAGTTGCCCTTAATTTTTCTCTTAAACAACAAATAACTAAGGATAATTTTGGAAAATAATTATAACTATAAACATAATGATGAATAGATAGATTATAAATAAGAATTAAGGTTAATGATGAATGTAATTATTGAAATGGGTTGTTTGGTTAAAGAAAATAATTCTTATTTTACATTCTTATTGTCGCTTTTAATTATAAAAATATCACATTCTTCTCATTTTCTTTCTTATTTTTAAATTTTCAAAATGGTAAAAAACAGCTAAGAGAAAAAAAAAATGGTAGAAAACTTCTCACTCAAAATAATTGAATCCAAACACACATAAAATAAAACTTTAGAAATGTAAGGTTGATCTATTAGTAAATGAAAAAATGAATGAGACAAATATTATGAATTCAAACTCTTCTACTAATAAAAACTAATATAAAATATAATCCACGATAACTCAATTTATAGATAAAACAAATTTTATAATTAAGAGAAAATGTGAGATGCGCATCACAGCAACACAAAGAATGGATCTATGCAAGGAGCAAAACTACTGCACTGAGAGGGACGGAAACCAGTGAGGACCAAAACCGAAGAAGGAACAAATGAAAAATTGCAAACAAAGAAAAAGAATGAAACGAATTCTCCAAGGAGCTTACCATAGCAAATACAAACTCGGATTAATTTCCTAACTAACCCCTATATCCCTAATACTTTTTTGCAGACTCAGAATTCATCAATTTACCATGATCACAAACACAATCCAGAAATAGCCTAATCATTATATGTTATTGGTACAAATTTCAAATATACTCTGGATTCACCAAAATAACCTATGAACTAGTTTGAACCTGCAGCTGTTCAAAAGAATTATAGCAGAAATGGTGGAGTGTTATACTATGCAGCTAGGAATTTCAGATGTTGATATGAAAAGAGTAGGAAATATGGAACATACCTTGAAGGAGAGAGGGAGGAGCCACCACAGATGTGTTCTAAGAGGGAAGAGTTGTCGGAGACAACCTTTGAGTGGAGGGAGCTTCAAACCGAGAGACGAGAGAGTGGGTGAGCCGGGGTGAGTGGAGGGAGCTTCAAACCGAGAGACGAGAGAGTGGGTGAGCCGGGGTGAGTGGAGGGAGCTTCAAACCGAGAGATGAGAGAGTGGGTAAGCCGGGGTAGTGAGTAAGATGGTGCTTCGTGAGAGAGAGAAACTGAGTGAAGGGAAGAAGGTTTAGGGCTTAGAGGAGGCAGAGAAATAGGAGGGAGGCTTCGAGGACCACCGGACGAAAAAAGAGGGAGGGAACGGAGGGAGTGTAAGGGAATACGGAGGTAGACGGAGATTAAGGGAGAGGGAGACGGCGGGGCTGAGAGAGGAAGGGGGACTTTAGGGAAATGACAGGGAGAGGGAAAGCTGTCGACTTAGATTAAACTTTAGCGACGGCTTCCTACCCGTCACTAACGACGTCACTAATATAATGACGAAAAACATTGTCGTCGCTACAGTTAAAACTTCTAGCGATGGAAAATGCCTCCGTCCCTAAATCCCTTTCTTAAAGTTAAAATAATGGAGGGAAGGCCAAAAACAATAGCGAAGCCTAAGTCCTCCGTCACTATTCCCCAGAATACTCGCGACGGCCAACGCCTCCGTCGCTAAGGGAAGGCCAAAACAATAGCGACGCCTAAGTCCTCCGTCACTATTCCCCAGAATACTCGCGATGGCCAACGCCTCCGTCGCTAAGGGAAGGCCAAAACAATAGCGACGCCTAAGTCCTCCGTCACTATTCCCCAGAATACTAGCGATGGCGAATCCCTCCGTCGCTAAATCCCTTTCTTAAAGTTAAAATAATGGAGGGAAGGCCAAAAACATTAGCGACGGCCGAAATATCTGTCACTATTACAAAACATAGCGACGCAGATCAGTCGTCACTAACGTTGAGGGAAAAGTAGCGACGGTGTTTGCCGTCGCTACTATTTGGCGCCAACAGAAAACTTTGGAGGGAAACGGCAAAAAAAGGCGCTAAAGGATAGCGACCGTATTAGCGACGGTATTTGTAATTGTTAGCGACCGCTTCCTTTTATGGTCGCTAAAGTGGTCGCTAACATTTCGCATTGGTCCCTTTTCGTGTAAGAGGTCGCTAATTCAGTCGCTACTTAGCGACGGGAATCGGTGGTCGCTAAGTCGGGGTAGCTGTTTAACCTTTTTTTAGTAGTGTATACTAGTGGGCTCAGCTATAGTGGTCAAGTTCTCTCGGATTTCAACTTCATCATCTAGTATTTCATGAGTAGGATCCGGCAAGTACTTTCTTAATTGAGAAACGTGAAATACACTATATAAATTTGCCAAATGAGAAGGCAACGCAATCTGATAAGCTACAGGTCTGACTCTCTTCAATATTTCATACGGACCGATATACCTCGGGCTCAACTTCTTGCTTTTTAATGCTCTCCCAATGCCTTTGCTTGGAGAGACTTTTAGAAAGACTTTATCACCGACCTGAAATTCAATCGGCTTCGTCCGTTTATCATAATAACTCTTTTGATGGTCCTGGGATGCTTTCATTTTATCTTTGATCATTTGGATTTGCTTGGAGGTTTGCTGCATAATCTCTGGTCCTAACATTAGGCTCTCACCCGATTCCGACCAGCAAAGAAGAGTTCAGCATTTCCTTCCATATAAAGCTTCGTATGGAGCCATACCGATGCTATTATGATAGCTATTATTATAAGTGAATTCGACCAGTGGAAGATATTGCTCCTAGCTACCTCCATGTTCTAGCACGCAGGACCTTAACAAGTCCTCTAAACTCTGGATAGTCCGCTCGGATTGTCCATCTGTTTGAGGGTGATAGGCCGAACTCAATCGGAGTTTCGAACCTAATTCCTGATGCAGACTTCCCCAAAATCAGGAAGTAAACCTCGAATCTCTATCTGACACAATCGAAGATGGAACACCATGCAATCGAACTATCTCATTAATGTATAATTATGCTAGTCTCGGTAAGGAATAACTCATGTTGATTGGCAAGAAATGTACAGACTTTGTCAACCGGTCCATGATAACCCAAATGGCATCATGACCACTCCGAGTCCTTGGTAATCCCATTACGAAATCCATAGCTATAGTATCCCACTTCCACACGGGAATTTCCAAAGGTTGTAAACCACCGGTCGGTTTTTGATGCTCAACTTTCGCTTTTTGACAAATTATACAATGGGCCACGAAGTCGACTATATCTTTCTTCATTCTGGGCCACCAGAAATGCAACTTCAAATCATGATACATCTTAGTAGTACCTGGATGAATACTCAGCATGCTTTTATATGCCTCATTAAGCATCGATCGTCGTAAATCTTCCGAGTCAGGTACATAAATCCGACCTTTCACTCGGTAGATACCGTCAGAGCCCTCGGTCAGGAATAAATCTTTACCTTTAGCCTGAGCTTCTTTCATCTCGGCTAAATAAGAATCTATTCTTAGGGGGGGGTGAGTGTAACATCCCTATGTTTTATATTCATGAGTTTGGATATTTAATAAAACAAGATTATTATATGATGTAATATTAAAATAAAAAGAAAATTTTGATTTGGGACCTGACGCGTAGCGTCAGTAGGACGCGTAGCGTCAGGGTAAAACTTGACGAGTAGCGTTAGTGGACGCGTAGCGTCCATATAAAAATTTAGACTTGACGCGTAGCGTCAGGGGGACGCGTAGCGTCAGTGTCGCAGGCAGAATAAAGACCCAAGATGACAGCCTGCAGAGCAGAAGTTAAAAACATAAGTTTTGGGGTTCTTCTTCTTCTCTCTTTTCCCTGCGACAATTAAAGGCCAACAAGAGGTTGGAATCTGAAATTAATTGCGGATTAGAGGTAAGAAACTTAAGATTAACGCATGGGATCTTTCAATTTTGAATTCCATGGAGAATTTCTATCTTTATCCATTTTTGGGAAAAATAAGGGAACTTTGAATTTTAAGATTCTAAACCGATTAAAAGTTTCCTTATGGTGTTCAAAAGAAGGATTGAGTGACGAATTTGAATTCCGCTTTATATAGGTTGCGAAAGAGCCGTTGAAAGATTAGCGGAAAAAGGGGTTTCTCGGAGAACTTGTGGTTTCAGTTGTGGTAAGCTTCTAAAGCTTTAGAAAGTAATTTCTGAGTATATTCTTGAGTTGGATTAAGGTTTGAATGGTTAAAACCTTAAACCTTTTTGTAATTCTATCTTTTAGTGGTTGCGGCGCATTGATCTTGGTAATTGAGTTTAGAGCGTCGACAGTGAGGTAAGGGGAGTATTATAGTATATATTTGATTACAGATTTGTGATGAGTATGTTTGAAAATAAAACTGTGAAAGTATAATATTGATATATATATATATATATATATATGGAAGAATATATGACTAGCTTAGGTATGTGGTCATATATTGTATTTGACAATTATGGAAAATAAAATGGTAATAAATGAGATGTGAATTGTGAATAAGATGGGAAATAATGTATAAAGTATGCCTAGAATGTGCATAATGGAGAGTGATAAAATATTGAATTATTGTGATATTTAAAGATTATGGCTTTTATGCCGATTGATTATGTGAATATTATGAATGTTAAGTATGATTATGATATTTAAAGATTATGGCTTTTATGCCGATTGATTATGTGAATATTATGAATGTTAAGTATGATTATGATATTTAAAGATTATGGCTTTTATGCCGATTGATTATGTGAATATTATGAATGTTAAGTATGATTATGATATTTAAAGGTTATGGCTTTTATGCCGATTGATTATGTGAATATTATGAATGTTAAGTATGATTATGATATTTAAAGGTTATGGCTTTTATGCCGAGAGATGTGGCTTTTATGCCGAGAGATGTGGCTTTTATGCCGAGAGATGTGGCTTTTATGCCGAGATGTGGCTTTTATGCCGAGAGATGTGGCTTTTATGCCGAGATGTGGCTTTTATGCTGAGATGTGGTTCTTATGTTGTGAGTTGGCTTGTATGCTAAAATCATTTAATGATTGTATAATGTATATTCATGATTTAAAATGCATAATGTGTGTATGATGAGATATATATTGTTATATGCTGTATATGCATGATATGTGTTGTGAACAGCCATTCGGTATAGATTACCCCTCGTTTTTGGCTCCCGTGGTCCATGTAGAGGCCCAGTTGAGCTACCCGGTGATCCAGGAAGAGATCCAGTGGTTGAGGTGGGGAGACGGTTTATTATACCGGGCTCGGTGAACCAGGATGTGTTCACGGGATGTCGGTGGACTCCCAACTGGTGGCTGATTCATTAGTATCTGGATACTAGGTGTCTGATGTATATGAGAGCCAGTTGTGAATTACACTCCTTGACTAATATGCAGATTATTGCATTGACATGATAATGATATGATTGAAATAATGAATTGTAAAATGATTCGGTTAAGTATGGATGCTTATAATTAATTCATCTCGATGTTATGAGATATTTGTTATGATGTGAACAGAATGAATTTATGATGATCATGATGAATTATTATATATTGGGTTCATATGAGGAAAGTTTAGTGGATCAATAATCCAGGCAGGAGAATGAGATTCTCCAGGTGATTTCAACTCTGATTATGTAGTTGTATCATTTTTGTGATAGATACTCACCCTTACTTTATATTCACAGTGAATAAACTCAAGGATGTTACGGATGCTGCGGAAACCAGTACAAAGTGAGCAAGGAGTAATGCCAGAGGAGTTTGGAATGTATATCTTGTATATATTCATATGTGAATGTATTATCTTGTAGACTTGCATAAGTATGTGTTGTTGTTACTTGTTTGTGATGACTAATGGCACTGAGCCATTGGTATATATATATGTGGATATGTGGGTAAATCTGTGGGAGTGTGAACTTATGCATAGTATAATAGGTGTGTGGTTTGGGTGATGTGATTATATAATGGCATTGAGCCATTAGATATCATGCATGTGTGATGACCAGGTACTGTTGGATGATTATAGTTATGGCATAGAGCCATACTGTAGTAAATCATGCATTATATGCAGGTTCTGTGGGTGTATGTGTGCTGTAATGGTTGCTTGAGATAATTGAATGTTATATTGATGAATCAAATATATTTAGAGATTTGAACTAGTAGTCATCCCTCTGACTTTGAGAAACTGGATAGGTGAATTTGAGTTTCAGTGAGTTTCAATACCTTTGCAAGGTATTAATAGGCTCATGAGAATATTTAAAAGTGGTGTACATTGACCTAGGGTCATTTGAGAATCATTTAGGGTGTTTGGTGCAAGAGTGTTGCACATAAAGTGGTTAAGTTGTATTTTGTACATAACCTGAGCATATGTGGGAATCTTGGTGAATGAACATCGCCAATAGTTTCAAAATGAGGAAAACATATGAACCACGAAGTTTCATGGCAATTGGACTTGAAATGAGCTAATTAGATAAGTTAGTAGTTGGCCAAAAGGCCTAAAATGTGTGACAGTATCAGGTGTTGTCACTGGTAAGCCCACGCGTAGCGTCATCTTGGCGCTCAGCGCCAGGGCTGCGAATGCACGCTCACGCCTAGCGTGGGGCTGGCGCGTAGCGTTAGAGCCCTATTTCAGGTTTTGAGTTTTCTTCAACTTAAAGGATTTTAAAGACCATAAATTGTTTATTTAAATTATAATTCGTGTAAATTTCATCAGATATATTTTTATTGTGATGTATTTAATTATTAGAAATGTGAAAAAAAAATTATTGTAAAAATCAATAAGATTGAGTAAAAATAAATATTATTTAAGGAGGGATGTCACAATTGGTATCAGAGCAAGATTGTTCAGGATTGTAAACCTTGTGGGTAGAAATGATAGAAAGTAGTGAGATTTGTTTGTGTATTCATTCGTATGGATAGAATTGTATATGTGTGTGAAAGTGAATTTTCAGTAATCCTGGCATTGTGCTCACTGGTTATTCGTTAGCCGCACTTCCTGGTATTGAGGTATTGATTCTGGACTATATTCAATTTGTTTGAGTATTAATGGTGTGTTATGTTAATTGTGAATGACTGGTACTTCTAATTCAACCCCTGAGGGTGACTTCTTCGAAAAGTTTTTTCAGCTGATGGGAAGGGCTGAATCTGGCCCAATCCTTGATAAATTTTTAAAGCGTAATCCCTCAGTGTATAAAGGTGGACGTGATTATGATAGAGCTTATATTTGGCTCAGAGAAATGGAACTAATGTTTGATTATTTTGAATGTACTGAGGAACAAAAAGTGGTATCCTCTACTTATCAGTTGTGTGATGAAGCTAGGGTCTGGTGGACACGTGCCAAACCTCAGATGATTAATGCTAATGAGGCCTTAAACTGGGCTAATTTTAAAAAGAGGTTTTTGGCAAAATACTTTCCTGATAATTATAAAACTAGAAAAGAGATAGAATTCTTACATCTTAAACAGGGAAGGATGTCTGTAGCTAAATATACAGCTAAATTTGATGAGCTATGTGACTTTTATTTTCCTTAGAAGGTACTAAAAGTAACAAAAGTGCTAAGTATGAGTCTGGTTTGAGAATAGAACTTCGTATTGCTATTGTACCTTTGGAGATTAGGGACTATGCTGAACTTGTTAATAAAGCACAGTTGACTGAAAATGTTCAGATGCAGAGGGTTTCTTTCAGAAAAGATAAATCTTAGTTGAGAATTAAAGGAGTTGAATTTAAAAAGCAGAGATTTAGTCGAAGTGGATCTTCTTCTTCATCTTCTTCTCCAGTTAGAGGTCGAGGCAGTACTCGTCCTGACAATCGAGTTTGTTTTAAATGTGGTGGAGAAGGACATTTGGCTAGAAACTGTAGATTTGAATTGCCTATATGCTATCATTGTGGTCAGACTGGGCATCTTAGGCCCGATTGTCCTATGAGGCAACACAAGAATGTACAAAGGGGTAGGGGTTTTACTCGCGTAAATCAGGGTGGTAGGTTTCAGAGGGGTGGACGTAGTGGGGCTCGAGGAGGCCCAATCCGACAATCTGATACCACACAGTCTGCTAGTGCTCAGAATGTTATTACTGGGAGAGTGTTTGCTTTTGATGCTTCTGATGCTATTCATAATGATCAACTAGTGCACAGTAAGTGTTCTCTTTTTGGTAATCTTGTAGATGTGATATATGATTCTGGAGCTACTCATTCGTTTATTGCTGAAAGTTGTGCTAGAGATCTTGAATTACCTATGGTATTGATGAATAATGCTATAATTGTGTCTACACCGACTGGTTCTGAGGTTAAGACTATGACTATGTGTGTAGGAGTAAATTTATCTATTGAAGGTCGAACTTTTAATGCAAATTTAATCTGTATGCCCTTGAAAAATCTGGATATTATTCTGGGAATGGATTGGTTGTCTGCCAATCAGATTCTGGTGGATTGTATCGTAAAATGGTGGTTTTTCCTGTTGAATCCACTCCTAATGATTTGGTATGTTAATATTTCTTTTTGTTATTGTTATTTTACAGGGATAGGTAATTTGATTCTTGCTGATATACCTGTTGTAAGTGAATTTTCGGATGTGTTTCCGGAAGATATTCCTGGGTTACCTTCAAACTGGGAAATTGATTTTGTGATTGACTTAGTTTTGGGTGTTGAGCCAGTGTCACACGCACCGTATCATATGTCATCTATAGAGTTAACTGAGGTGAAAAAGCAAGTTGAGGAACTGTTAAGTAAAGGTTTTATTAGACCTAGTACTTCTCCTTGGGGTGCTCCTGTACTATTGGTACGAAAGAAAGATGGGAGTATGAGAATATGTATTGACTATCGTCAGTTAAATAAATTGACAGTTAAAAATAAATATCCTTATCAAGGATTGATGATTTACTTGACCAGTTACAGGGCGCATGTATCTTTTCTAAGATTGACTTACGAACTGGATATCATCAGATTAGAGTAAAACCTGAGGATATTCTGAAAACTATTTTTTGAACAAGATGCGGTTATTATGAGTATATGGTGATGCCATTTGGAGTTACTAATGCTTCAGCGGTATTCATGAGTTATATGAATCGAATCTTTCATCCTTTTTCAGATCAGTTTGTAGTAATGTTTATTGATGATATACTAGTATATTCAAGATCTGAGGGTGAACATGTTCAGCATCTCTGCATTGTTCTACAGATTTTGCGAGAGAGGTAGTTATATGCAAAATTGTCAAAATATGAATTCTGGGTTAAAAGTATTCAGTTCTTGGGGCATGTAATTTCTAATAATAGAGTTTCTGTTGATCCTTCCAAGACAATTGCAGTTATGAATTGGGAGAGGCCCAAATCTATTACTGAGATTCGAAGTTTTCTTGGTTTAGCTGGGTATTACTGACGTTTCATAGAAGGTTTCTCTCGTATTGCACTTCCTATGACCAAATTAACTAGGAAGGGATGTCCTTTTGTTTGGACTTATGAATGTGAACAAAGTTTTAATGAATTGAAAAAGAAATTGACTTCTGTCCCTGTGCTTGCTTTACCCGATGTGGCTAGAGAATTTATTGTATATTGTGATGCCTCTAAATCTGGCTTGGGGGGTGTGTTAATGCAAGAAGATAGAGTTATAGCCTATGCTTCTAGGCAGTTGAGACTTCATGAGCAGAATTATCCTACTCACGACCTAGAGTTAGCGGCGGTTGTATTTGTATTGAAAATTTGGAGACATTATCTTTATGGCTCCCGTTTTGTTGTGTTTAGTGATCATAAGAGTTTGAAGTACTTATTTGATCAAAAAGAATTGAACATGAGGCAGAGGCGATGGATGGAATATTTAAAAGATTATGATTTTGAATTAAAATACCATCCAGGCAAAGCGAATGTGGTTGCTGATGCTTTGAGCAGGAAATCTCTTCATATTGCATCTTTAATGATAGAAGAATATAAACTGCTAGAAAGTTTTCGTGATATGCACCTAGCTGTAGTGGTTTATTCTCCTGGTTGTATGCTAATTGGGATGCTAAAAATTACTAATGAGTTTTTAAAATCTTTATCTGAATGTCAAGAGGATGATACGGATGTAAAACAGTTGATTGATGCTCAAGATCGAGGCAAGAATCTACCTTTGAATAGAGATTCTAATGGGCTGTGGCGGTTTAAAAATCGTATTATAGTGCCCTCCAATGGTGAATTTCGAACACAGATTCTATCAGAGGCTCATAAGAGTTCATTAAGTATTCATCCAGGTGTGACGAAAATGTATCAAGACTTACGGCAACAATTTTGGTGGCCGGGGATGAAGAAAATGATAATTGAATATGTGGCATCCTGTATAGTGTGCTTAAAGTCTAAAGTGGAGCATCAGAAACCTTCAGGGTTAGCACAACCACTTGATATTCCGATATGGAAGTGGGATAGTATTTCTATGGACTTTGTATCGGGTTTGCCTCGTTCTCGTGCTGGATGTGATGCCATATGGGTTGTTGTTGATCGATTAACGAAGAATACTCATTTTCTTGCTATTAATATAAGATGGTCTTTAGAAAAGCTTGCTAATATTTATGTGAAAGAAATTATAAGGTTGCATGGTGTACCCTCCAGTATTGTGTTAGATCGTGATCCTCGTTTTACTTCTAAATTTTGGAGAAGTTTACAACGTGAGCTAGGCACTGAGTTGAAAATGAGCTCCGCATATCATCCTCAAACAGATGGACAATCTGAACGTACGATACAAACTCTGGAGGATTTGCTTCGGACATGTGTGATAGAACATGAAGGGAGTTGGGAGCAGTATTTACCTTTGATTGAGTTTACTTATAACAATAGCTTCCATGGCAGTATTTATGAGGCTTTATATGGCAGAAAATGCTAAACTCCTTTATGTTGGGCTGATGGTAGTGACGTCCTGGTATTGGGGCCTGAAATGGTTCAATCAATGACAGAACAGATTAAATTGATTAGGATCGTCAGAAAAGCTATTATGATGCTAAATATAATCCTCTGATATTTCAAGTTAATGATCAAGTATTTTTGAAAGTTTCACCAATGAATGGTGTGGGTCGAGTAATTGGTAGCAAAAAGTTGTGTCCCAGGTATATTGGACCTTATCGTATTTTAGAGCAAATGGGCAATGTTGCCTATATACTTGAGCTTCCTACAGTCTTGTCAAAGTTACATGATGTTTTTCATGTCTCCTAGCTTCAAAAGTATATTCCTTGAGATGATATGGTGGTTCCAGATGACATTATTGAAATCAGAGAAGATGTGACGGTATCGGTTATTCCTCTTTGTATTGAGGCTTATTAAACCAAACAATTAAGGAATAAGAATATTCCTTTAGTGAAAGTTTAATGGCAGAATTTCAATAAAATTTCACACACGTGGGAATTAAAATCTGAGATGCGACAACAATACCCGGATCTATTTACAGAGGTATGTTGATTTCGAGGACGAAATCTATACTTAGGGGGGGTGAGTGTAACATCCCTATGTTTTATATTCATGAGTTTAGATATTTAATAAAGCAAGATTATTATATGATGTAATATTAAAATAAAAAGAAAATTTTGATTTGGGACCTGACGCGTAGCGTCAGTGGGACGCGTAGCGTCAGGGTAAAACTTGACGAGTAGCGTTAGTGGACGCATAGCGTCCATATAAAAATTTAGACTTGACACGTAGCGTCAGTGTCGCGGGCAGAATAAAGACCCAAGATGACAGCCTGCAGAGCAGAAGTTAAAAACATAAGTTTTGAGGTTCTTCTTCTTCTCTCTTTTCCCTGCGACAATTAAAGGCCAACAAGAGGTTGGAATCTGAAATTAATTGCGGGTTAGAGGTAAGAAACTTAAGATTAACGCATGGGATCTTTCAATTTTGAATTCCATAGAGAATTTCTATCTTTATCCATTTTTGGGAAAAATAAGGGAACTTTGAATTTTAAGATTCTAAACCGATTAAAAGTTTCCTTATGGTGTTCAAAAGAAGGATTGAGTAACGAATTTGAATTCCGCTTTATATAGGTTGCGAAAGAGCCGTTGAAAGATTAGCGGAAAAAGGGGTTTCTCGGAGAACTTGTGGTTTCAGTTGTGGTAAGCTTCTAAAGCTTTAGAAAGTAATTTTTGAGCATATTCTTGAGTTAGATTAAGGTTTGAACGGTTAAAACCTTAAACCTTTTTGTAATTCTATCTTTTAGTGGTTGCGGCGCATTGATCTTGGTAATTGAGTTTAGAGCGTCGACAGTGAGGTAAGGGGAGTATTATAGTATATATTTGATTACAGATTTGTGATGAGTATGTTTGAAAATAAAACTATGAAAGTATAATATTGATATATATATATATATATATATATATATATATATGGGAGAATATATGACTAGCTTAGGTATGTGGTCATATATTGTATTTGACAATTATGGAAAATAAAATGGTAATAAATGAGATGTGAATTGTGAATAAGATGGGAAATAATGTATAAAGTATGCCTAAAATGTGCATAATGGAGAGTGATGAAATATTGAATTATTGTGATATTTAAAGATTATGGCTTTTATGCCGATTGATTATGTGAATATTATGAATGTTAAGTATGATTATGATATTTAAAGATTATGGCTTTTATGCCGATTGATTATGTGAATATTATGAATGTTAAGTATGATTATGATATTTAAAGATTATCGCTTTTATGTCGATTGATTATGTGAATATTATGAATGTTAAGTATGATTATGATATTTAAAGGTTATGGCTTTTATGCCGATTGATTATGTGAATATTATGAATGTTAAGTATGATTATGATATTTAAAGGTTGTGGCTTTTATGCCGAGAGATGTGGCTTTTATGCCGAGATGTGGCTTTTATGCCGAGAGATGTGGCTTTTATGCCGAGATGTGGCTTTTATGCTGAGATGTGGTTCTTATGTTGTGAGTTGGCTTGTATGCTAAAATCATTTAATGATTGTATAATGTATATTCATGATTTAAAATGCATAATGTGTATATGATGAGATATATATTGTTATATGCTGTATATGCATGATATGTGTTGTGAACAGCCATTCGGTATAGATTACCCCTCGTTTTTGGCTCCCGTGGTCCATGTAGAGGCCCAGTTGAGCTACCCAGTGATCCAGGAAGAGATCCAGTGGTTGAGGTGGGGAGACGGTTTATTATACCGGGCTCGGTGAACCAGGATGTGTTCACGGGATGTCGGTGGACTCCCAGCTGGTGGCTGATTCGTTAGTATCCGGATACTAGGTGTCTGATGTATATGAGAGTCAGTTATGAATTACACTCCTTGACTAATATGCAGATTATTGCATTGACATGATAATGATATGATTGAAATAATGAATTATAAAATGATTCGGTTAAGTATGGATGCTTATAATTAATTCATCTCGATGTTATGAGATATTTGTTATGATGTGAACAGAATGAATTTATGATGATCATGATGAATTATTATATATTGGGTTCATATGAGGAAAGTTTAGTGGATCAATAATCCAGGCAGGAGAATGAGATTCTCCAGGTGATTTCAACTCTGATTATGTAGTTGTATCATTTTTGTGATAGATACTCACCCTTACTTTATATTCACAGTGAATGAACTCAAGGATGTTACGGATGCTGCGGAAACCAGTACAAAGTGAGCAAGGAGTAATGCCAGAGGAGTTTGGAATGTATATCTTGTATATATTCATATGTGAATGTATTATCTTGTAGACTTGCATAAGTATGTGTTGTTCTAACTTGTTTGTGATGACTAATGGCACTGAGCCATTGGTATATATATATGTGGATATGTGGGTAAATCTGTGGGAGTGTGAACTTATGCATAGTATAATAGGTGTGTGGTTTGGGTGATGTGATTATATAATGGCATTGAGCCATTAGATATCATGCATGTGTGATGACCAGGTACTGTTGGATGATTATGGTTATGGCATAGAGCCATACTGTAGTAAATCATGCATTATATGCAGGTTCTGTGGGTGTATGTGTGCTGTAATGGTTGCTTGAGATAATTGAATGTTATATTGATGAATCAAATATATTTAGAGATTTGAACTAGTAGCCATCCCTATGACTTTGAGAAACTGGATAGGTGAATTTGAGTTTCAGTGAGTTTCAATACCTTTGCAAGGTATTAATAGGCTCATGAGAATATTTAAAAGTGGTGTACATTGACCTAGGGTCATTTGAGAATCATTTAGGGTGTTTGGTGCAAGAGTGTTGCACATAAAGTGGTTAAGTTGTATTTTGTACATAACCTGAGCATATGTGGGAATCTTGGTGAACGAACATCGCCAATAGTTTCAAAATGAGGAAAACATATGAACCACGAAGTTTCATGGCAATTGGACTTGAAATGAGCTAATTAGATAAGTTAGTAGTTGGCCAAAAGGCCTAAAATATGTGACAGTATCAGGTGCTGTCACTGGTAAGCCCACGCGTAGCGTCATCCTGGCGCTCAGCGCTAGGGCTGCGAATGCACGCTCACGCCTAGCGTGGGGCTGGCGCGTAGCGTCAGAGCCCTGTTTCAGGTTTTGAGTTTTCTTCAACTTAAAGGATTTTGAAGACCATAAATTGTTTATTTAAATTATAATTCATGTAAATTTCATCAGATATATTTTTATTGTGATGTATTTAATTATTAGAAACATGAAAAAAAAAATTATTGTAAAAATCAATAAGATTGAGTAAAAATAAATATTATTTAAGGAGGGATGTCACAACTGCTGCCAATTCCAGATCATGAGTAGGGTAGTTTTGCTCGTGTGGTCGTAATTGATGTGAAGCATATGCAATCACTCGGCCATTCTGCATCAACACACATCCTAAGCCGAGTCCGGATGCATCACAGTAAACTACAAAACTTTCCTGCAAACTTGGCAAGGCCAATACAGGAGTAGAAGTCAGTCGGGCTTTCAATTCTTGAAAACTCTGCTCGCACTCGGAGGACCACACAAAAGGAACATCCTTTCGAGTTAGCTTGGTCAATGGCAAGGCAATTTTGGAGAATCCCTCAATGAATCTCCGATAGTAACCGGCTAAACCCAGAAAACTTCTGATCTCGGTAATCGACTTAGGTCTCTCCCAAGTCATTACAGCTTCAACCTTTGAAGCATCTACCGAGACACCTTCTATGGAAATGACATGACCCAGGAATTGAATCTTATTCGCCTAGAATTCACACTTGGACAATTTGGCAAACAATTGTTTCTCCTTCAACACTTGGAGTACCAATCGGAGATGCTCTTCATGCTCTTCATAAGACTTTGAATAAATTAATATATCATCAATAAATACCACCACAAACCGATCCAAGTAAGAATGAAAAATGTTGTTCATATAATTCATGAACACTGCCGGAGCATTTGTCACTCCAAACGACATTACCACGTATTCATAGTGACCATACCGGGTCCTAAATGTCGTCTTAGGAATATCAGCAGATTTCACTTGGATCTGGTGGTATCCCGACCGCAAGTCAATTTTTGAAAAGACCGACGCACCACGTAGCTGATCAATTAAGTCGTCAATTCTGGGCAATGGGTATTTATTCTTGATGGTCAACTTATTCAATTGGCGGTAATCAACACATAACCGCATGCTACCATCCTTTTTCTTGACGAGTAACACCGGAGCACCCCACGGTGATACGCTTGGTCGGATAAATTGTTTTTCGAGCAGCTCATCAACTTGTTTCTTTAATTTGGCTAGCTCAATCGGAGACATTCTATAAGGGGTTCTGGAGACTGGCTCGGCTCCAGGAATTAAATCAATAGAGAACTCGATTTCTCTATCAGGAGGAACACCAGGTACGTCCTTCGGGAACAACTCGGGAAAGTCACAAACAACATGTATGTCTCAGATTTTAGATTCACTCTTCCCATCAACCATACAAAATAGCATAAGTAGTTGAGTTATACCTTGGATTTCATAATCATCGACTTTTTGTTTAGGAAAAATCACTTGCCGATTCTGACAGTCAACTAGGACTCCATTGGCCGAGAGCCAATCTATACCGAGAACCATGTCAAGACCTCTCAAAGGTAGACATATCAAATCAGCAGAAAAATTCCTATCACCCAAAGTGAAGGATACGTTCTCACACATCATGGAAGTCCATAATTGAGCACCAGTCAGACTAGATACATTTAATGGCCGATTCATAGAAACTACAGGTAATCTCATTCGTATCACACAATCATTGGAAATAAACGAGTGAGTTGCACCCGAGTCAAACACCACATCACTAATAGTATTTCCAAGTAGGCACTTACTCTGGACCAAGTCGTTGGCTTGAGCAACGTCCTCGGCATTAATAGCATATACCCGGCCTGCAGTCGGTGAACTGGAACTTCCAACCCAATCGTTCCTCGGAATAACAAAATTGTTGCCGCATCCACCATTGCCCCTACCTCCTCGGTTACCGTCTCCACGGCCTCATCCTCGAAAGCCTCCACGGTTTACACTGGTATTTGATTCAGTCGGTTGGAGAAAAGGACAGTTAGGATGAACATGTCCTTTCTCGTTGCAATGGTAGCAAATGACTTCTTCATCCTTGTCACAATTCCGAGCATAGTGTTTGCCCCCACATCTAAAGCATTTGATGTCCTTCGGTCTATTCACCGATCGACCACCAGCATTCCCTCGACCTTGGGATATAGAGGATGATTCTCCTCTAACAACTTTCCTTGCTTCTTAAAGCTGATTGGTGGTAACCTTGAAGGGCTGTCTGACTTACTGCTAGAGCCGATTGAAGCCTTATCGTCCTCCTCATATATTCTGCATTTATTAACAAGGATCAGAAAGCTTCTAATCTCCTGGTGTCGGAAAGCTTTCATAATCTTTGCGTTCAAACCACTCTCGAATTTAATACATTTTGAACCTTCTGTGCCCGGCATCTGGAAAGGAGGATAGAACAGGCACAGCTCCTCAAATTTTGCTGCACATTCCTCAACGCTCATATTACCCTGTCGGAGTTCTATGAATTCCAACTCCTTTTGACTTTTGACAGTGTTTGGGAAATATTTTTCAAGGAAACATTCCTTGAAATTCTCCCAATTCATCTCGGTCCCAACAGCTACCAGTCGGGCTTTAGTTATCCTCCACCAGTTTTTAACTTCTTTTCAAAGCATGAAAACAGCATACTCAACCTTCTATGCTTCAGAGCATTGCAAACTGCCAAAGATCCGTTCAAGATTCTGGATCCAGGCATAAGCTTGATCAGGCTGAAATCCTCCATGGAATTCAGTCGGTTTTCTTTTCAAGAAACAATCAATGCTTTAATTGTCACTCGGTTGGGGCTGATTCTGCCTTTCTAAGATGTCAGCAACTCGCTGGAAGGCAGCAGCCATGGCATCCATACCATGAGGGTCCATTTCTTATCCTGAAATAATCATCATACTTTAGTACCACTCATGGATATGAAAGCAATTTATTTATAGTTGATTTCCTCAACTATATTACTCAACAACAACAGTGATATGACTTCACTTAATCATAGCATTTAGTAGCTTAACCTTCTGTGCATGGACTTTTCTAGTATGCTCTGATACCAAAATATAACATCCTTAATTTTTCGTAAATAATTTAAATTTCAAAAACAGGAGTCGGATTCCACATTCCAGTGCCGGTTATACCTCAGTCCGACTGACTCATTTTAGAATACAAATAAATACAAATAAACTTTTCATAAAGAATTCCAAGAGTAAAACAAAATCTGAATTAAATAATATTATTGTCACTTTACAAAAGCCAACCGGCCATTTAATATACAAGAAAAATATACACTCGGTATCTCCAGGAGCCGGCCAAGGCTTCTTCTACATAACAACTATGTGCACTATATACTAAACGAATGAATACATAATGCTCCATTCGGTTGAGTGACTTCAAATGCCATCACTGTGTCCTCTATCCACTGTAAAAATAATAAGTAGGGGGTGAGCATAAACATATCAAATAATAGTTATTGAATCGGATTAAAGGTCCAATTCATAACTATGTATTAAAAAAAACATCACCGAGCCATATCACTGTGTCATATAGCATATCAAAAACAGCATGCCATGCTCAATAACATATATATATATATATATATATATATATATGTATCAGTGCACACATGTACCCAATTGAATAAATCCATTATTAAGTCTTTTAATTATGTTGCAACACTGGCTCCCTGAGCCATAACTCAGCTTCCAGCTGATCCGGCCGTTTTACTGGTACCAAACTGTTTACACCCAATGTGACACCATCACTCTCAGTGACAACGGTCAGTGCCATGGGCTAAAACCCCGAGCCCCGCTCAAGAGGTTGCCTTGAGTCCCACCCAAGGTCTTTTGTCTTTTGCCTTGAGTCCCACCCAAGGTCTTTTATGAAAATCACTTCATATTTCATATTCATTCATCATACAAATATCACATACTGATCGATATGCATCTCATGCATTTATATTCATCATGAAAAATTGATGAATAATATTCATATACTCATCATCAATCTCATATCAATAATATGAATAGAATATATGAAAATATAAAGTGTCATATAATCGGGGTCTCAATAACAATTATGCACACAA
Source organism: Clitoria ternatea (assembly GCA_037962975.1). Lineage (NCBI taxonomy): Eukaryota > Viridiplantae > Streptophyta > Magnoliopsida > Fabales > Fabaceae > Clitoria > Clitoria ternatea. The sequence goes on from CM075670.1 coordinate 232,948,608, forward strand.
CATGAATATCATAATAATATCACCCCACATCCATTCATAAACTATCTATTTGAAATGTAACACTCCCCCTACCTGGAAATAAGAGTTCCTGCAGCTCTCAAAGCTATATCCGAATCATAATTTATAGATTCTGACTGGAGTTTCAGCTTTGTACCAGTCCAAAACTTTCTTCGTGAAGAGAAGAAATAAAGATTGATTTCTTCTTTGTTAATGGCTTTTCAGCAAGGTTTGGAAGAGAAGGATTATAAGTGATATTTTTACTTTCAAAAGTTTCTAAACTCATTCAACAGTAGAAACTGGTATTTATATCGTTCACGCAAAAGAGACGTGAACAATAGGAAGGAGTCTGACACACGTTTCTTCTTCAAATGATGAATAAGGAATAAACATTTAATGAAAATGGACAGCACATCAGAGAGGGTTCCATTCTTGGAAAAATATCAGAAATAAACTTTACTGGAAGGTAGAAGAACAGAGTGACGTGGAAAGCTTTAATAATTAAAATAATTATTAATTCTGACTCGGTTTCGTCTTGGGCACGTCCTTTCGAGAAAACCTCTGTCCGAATCAATTCTTTTACTTACGTCACTCGGAAGTATTCCATCTAAAAATCACTCAGAGTTTGAAGACAATTCTCTCTCTCTCAGAAGTCTTTCTACTCGAAGGAATCTCTCGGGGTTAAGGACAATTCCGAAAACAAACCCGAGCATAAATTAAATTAAATGAAGGGTCCACCACTCAGGAACAAACCACTCGAATATTTTACTTTTCCCGAAAATTATTCACTCAGAACGTATTCAATCGGAGTTGAAGTCCTTTGTCCAGAAACACTTCCTGGAAAATACTTCACTCGATATATCCTCAATCGGTGCCACGTCATATGGTATTTAGAAATTTCTCACTTGACGCCTTTCCATTTTGGAATCGTTTCACCCGGTATCATTCCACTCGGAAGTATCGTACTCAGAGACATTTCACTCGAAAAATCACACAACTTGGAGATATTCCACTCGGTCATTTCTCAAAATATTCCACCCTGAGAAGTACTTTTTCAATTTCAAGTTTTTCCCCACTCAGGAGTACTTCTCTCGGAAACGTTTCATTCGGTAACATCTCACTCGGAGCCGGTTCACTCGGATTTTCCTTATTCAGAAGTGTCTCATTCGGACACCGTTTTCTTAACTTAGAAATAATTCGTTTAATGATTGTTTCACTCGGAAACATCTTAACTCCATTTAGAAATAACTTCCTCGGTCTTACTTTACTCGGTATCACACCGTTTTCACTCGGAATATCATATTTCAAACAGTACCCATTCGGAATTTCATTCGGAAATTCTTCATTAATCCTTAATGAATGAATTTTCTAAAAATTACAAATTTTGGGATGTTACAAATACTCCCATGGGTCCCAACATTAAGCTTATGCCGGAATAAGGGGAGCCTCTCTCAGATCCCGAAAGATATAGAAGACTAGTTGGAAAGCTAAATTACCTTACTGTCACACGTCCTGATATCTCATTTGTAGTTAGTGTGGTAAGTCAGTTTCTAAACTCTCCTTGTAAGGAACATTGGGATGTCGTGACTCATTGTTCGATATGTCAAGAAAGATCCTGGAAAGGGCCTGTTATATGAAGATAGAGGACACACATAATTCATCCAAGGTCTCTTGGTTTCCTTATTTTCAACACACGTGATAAGTAAGAGAAGGATGGGTTGGCTGATGAAGAATCATAGACATAATTCAACACATATAATGTTATGTCCAATTTGCATGGGATTGGTGAGAGGCCTTTACGAAAGTTACAGGGCCATGAAGACAAGAATACCATTTTCTGTCATAATAAAGCTTCTCAAAGGAAAAGGTTGAATTCTATTGATCAAATTTATGATGCCGAGGAAGATGATATTGAAAGGATCTTGTCTCTATATACTTTGAGGATTTATTTCAGTCTTTTAAGCTTTTTGGTGTTCATGAGGATGCTTTATTCTTGGGGAATAGAGTCTTTGAAATTAATCCTCAAGTGCTTTCTCAAGCTTTTAATGCACATGAGGTATATCAGACTATTCATGGCATGCATCCTACAAAGTCTCAAGTATGGATGATACCTCAATTATCTTTTACCAAAAATATTGGGATATAATAGGGGAAGATGGGATATAATAGGGGAAGATGTTACCAAAATAATTCTTGAGATTTTAAATGATGGGGATCATGTTAATCATATTGACCAACCTTTATTGTTTTGATTCCAAAATTAAAATATAAAGGACCCAATATAGTTTTGTCTAATCTTTGTAATGTCATTTTTAAAATTGTCACCAAGACTATTTTAAATAGGTTGAAACTAGTATCGCTCACCTTGATTGATGAAACACTTACACAGAGTGTTTTTGTTCCGGATAGATTAATTACTGATAATACTATTGTTGTACTGGTATGTTTCCATTATACAAAGAATAAAATTAAGAGAAGAAAGGGGTATATGGCTCTCAAGTTGGATATGTCAGAAAGTGTGAATTTTCATTGTTTTTTCTAAGATGTTAACGCAGTTGGAGTTAAATAGAAGAATTCTGTATTTGTTTATTGGTAGTCAAGAATTCTGTATTTTATATTAGACGATTACTCACATGAATGTGACGCAAATATATTGCGCCTTAGATTATGATAATTTTCATGAATTAGCATAACTAATCTAAAATGTGTTACAATTGTGAAAGCAATAGCTAGTTTGTTTTTCTAATTCTAGTTGCTCTGTAACGTGTTGTAAGTTACAGCACCCTGGGTTGCACAAAATTTCTATTTCATCAATACACAAGAAAAATTATGGCCTTGCTAGTTGCTACATGAGTCCTACATTATATATACTATTGCAAGGTCTTGCAGCTGTTGTGAAGCAGTAGCTTTTGACCTCATGGTCCAGTTAGAAGGTCTTCGTTATTATATCTTTGATCTTGCTGTTCATGATCCACACTGGTTATTATGGTGGCTGCTTGCAAAGGTATTTCTGATGGGCGTGGAGACTGCCGTGGTGAGTCCCCTGGACTACCACCACTTGCAGCTGCACCTAGAGTTCGGGTTTCTGTGCGTCCCTTGGATGTTTTCTTCTTCAATGCATTGTTATGCCACTTTTTCAGTGCCTTCGATGTTTGATCATCAAAAATTGACTTCTTCATAGTTGATCCCATCTAAGGTTGCCATCACAAATTTCATGTCATGTATGTAGATTTGTTGGTCTTAATTAAATTCCATTCTTTTGTTTATTAGTATAAAACACAATAAAAGAAAGAAAATTATGAAGAAACTATCAAATATCAAATGAATGCACCTGAGTAACAAGTGCATAGAGTGGAAGTGTGATATAGCTGCAAACAAACTGAGCGCCTATCCTGCAAAATTGAAGTTAAATTTTAACATCTAATGGGATCATATATTCTAATGACAAAACTCAGATTTTTGTAATTGATGTTAAAATTTAACATCTAATTGAAAGCTAAAATCCAGGATGATTGCAAGTTTTCAGTTTAGGATAATCATGAGTTTTTAGTTTTTTTTTTTTTAAGTGAAAATCACTTCATCAGACCTTAAATTAATGGGGTGGAAATGAATTTTATGCTTCCAAGATAATAAGTATTTTAATTTTTCATTTAATATTAAGAGGATTAGTAGGAGAATGTAGTAAAGAGACATACCGTTATTCATTTGAAATTGTCTCCACACAAAATTAGAAATTCACTTTAGTAACTTGTGTAATAAAAGATCTAAACAAGTGATTGAGGTGAAGCTTTAATTTTGATTGTGATGTTAGTTTTAATGTTAGCAAATTCAAAATGATGCATATCTTGTTTTTCTTAAATCAATGATCTAGAATAAATTGTAGAGTAAGTATTTGATGGTAAACAGTTGCGTAAACTTGTTTCCCTGTTGGTGTAACAGTTCTATTTTATGATAGGTAACTATTCCATGTACGCTCACTACCTCAGAACAAGACTTACCCAATAGCTACTCTGAAAATCATAAGTTTATCATCCTCATAAAAGCAAGATGCCCAACCAAATTCGTACTGCACCAAAAGAAATGTTTTAAGGTTCTAGAATCAAATGCTAAATAAAGGTAAGATAATAGGAATTAGGAACTGTTAAGTACCCATGTCCACCAGAAATATGTCAGCTCAAATGCATTCTGGATATGTAAAACAAAGAATCAAGTTGTGAGAAAATTTTCAAATATTCAGGATCTCTGATATGCATAACTGCTATTAGACAACTGGCTGGTTGTCTTGCTAATTACAGGAACATGTTAAAAATAGAAAATGACTAAATACCTGAAAGAGGACATAATGGATGAGATAAAGAACTAACTGAGGCCATTCAAACCAAAAGTACTTGTCAGAAACTTGCACAAGAGGGATACCCTGCACTACAGCATGCCTTTCTTTTATATCAAGTGCCATTCGAGTTATAATTCCTTGAAGTTTTGTTCCCACAGCAAGAATAACCTTCAAGTTAATCAAGGTTTTAGTTTTTTCTTTTTTTTTTCTCTAAACTGAAATATACACTCACACAATTGGCAATGAAAATATGTGCTTACTATTAGTGGAAGAAAAGACACCCAAAACGAAGCATGCCATCCTGAAAATAAGTTGGCAAGGACATTGAATAAGAATTTGAGGACAAAAAAAGGAATCAGTTTTTAATCAAGTCAAAGACAAACCGTGCACATTTACAAGTAAGAATAACACCACTGATCCCCAAAGTATTGGACTGCCAAAACCACAGATACACTCATTAGAAAAAACTAAAGATTAAAAGATCCATGAATACAGGATTTCAATGGAACATAAAACCAAAGTCTTGGAAAAATTGTCAAAATTACCTGATTCCTACAACTACCTTAAAGTCATCTTCTAATGACCTCTTGATATATTTTTGAAAATCAAACTTACTTCCCGGTGTTAAATGGACCTGCAAAAATGAAGTGACACGCTAGTTTATAAAAAAGACAAATAGTGCAAGCATGATATTGATGTTGCATAGAAAAACTACTAACTGCCACAAATCCATGTCGCATTGTCAAATAGTCAGCTCTACGAACAGATCTGAAAAATTGTCGAAAGAAGCATACCTGAAAATTGATCAAGAACATATTATTGACATTAGACTGAAGTAAAAAGGTGCAAAAAACTAATAGGATGTAGTGTTCATATCACACTTATTTTGATATAGCAATGCTAAATGTATAAAATATAAAGTTGCATAAATGTAAATTGCAGCAATGATAAATCATAGGAGTGTGCTTTAGATATATCAGAACCACATTGACTTCATTCCCGAGATGCCAGTCAAATGTACTAAAAAATAAAAATATCAAATGAACCAAACATTATACCTCTTCCAATATACCAAGAATTGGTTTCGCAGTATAAACTATATTTAAAAGAACACAGTTTCAATATTGTTCACAAAGAATTACTCATAAAACATCGAATACTCTGGGTGAACAGAAACAATTTTCTATACCAAAACATAGGTGAGAGCTTTTGTTGGTACCTTCAATAAATAACTGCATAATAATCTTGCATTGGAAAGAGAGTAGTCAGAGATAAATGCTTACAAAATAGAAGGAAATTGGTGTTTTAGTCCAGATACTGTTGTGATCCCTCACAAATGATGTCTCATGAGTGAGTCTGAATCTTCTAGGATCTGAACAGTTATTAAACATTCAAAAATTTAAGATGTTAAAATTAAGAGATACTAGTTCTAATGATACAACTAAGACTGAAAGCATGAAACAAATTAAATTGAGTCAGTGTTGTACCATTTAAAGCGTCTTGATCGACGATATGGTCCTGTTCCCATACCTTCCACATACGAATCTATCAAAGAGATTTCTAATTTAGATTACTTATGTCTAAAAAAACAAAATTTAAGTGCAATTTTTTAGTACTTTTGTTGCTACTTTCCTATCAGAATTTCACTCTGACAACCACATCTTATGGTTGAAAGAAGACTGACCTTTGCTCTTCCGAGCGTCATAGTTATGGCACTGTATATCACATGGAAGACAGCCAAGAAGAATATGAAAATATGTAACTGGTGCAACCCGCCCACTGAAATCATAGACGTGTACCCCTACACAACAAACCAACCTTTTCACAATCCATCATCTTATTCTCTGAATTTTGCTTAAACAAATAACAATAAAAATACCCAAGAAATTTTACTTAAATTACAGATTAAAATCCAAGTTTAAAACTCCTATGTTTTACTTGTCTTAAAAAACAAGAAAGCATATGTTAACATTACTCTCTCCATTCCTTTTTATTCTATACGGTTTTAAAAAAAATATTCCAGAAAACATTCTTTTTTTTTATTATACTCTTAGTCTTTAAAATGTAGAATTAATGAGGATAGAGAAAAGTATAAGAGAAAAACTAAGAAATTAGATGATAAATTTATATGATCTGAAGACTATTTAATGACTTTTTTTAATTTGTATATATTTTATAAATTATGCCAGATGAAAAAAATACAGAGAGAATAATTTGAGATAAAATTTTTCTTGAGGGATTTTAACACAAATTACGAAAACCAACCACCGAATTACATTAAATATGATGGATAGTATATCTTCTTTAGCTGTTATACATCGCGCACTTCTAATTTGATCCTTAAAAATACAATGGTCACCCTATAGTTAGGAATGACTTTTTACATTGGTTAAAATAATTTTTTATATTGATAAGCAACAGGGTAAACAGGAGGGGATTAACAGGATGTTTGAGGCACGTTAGCTTGAAGGGAATGGAGTTTCCAGAAAGTAAAAAATTCATCATATGATTTAACGGAATTTTGATTGTCTTTAACGATGATATCAACTCTTAAATTTTTTTCATTTTCTAACTCAGTTCCCCAACTACAAACCAAACACCCTCTAAGTAACTTCATCAAATTTTCAAGGATCAAGTTGTTAGTGTAAGCAAATTGAAGATATAATTATTAGATGTCTAAAATTTAGAGAGGGTATATACTCTCTAGCTTAAGGGTGTCAAGTTCAATTTCTAGTTGTACTAGAAATGTAATATAATATAACAACGTTAAAACTTGATTAAGAGTTATGCTGCGTACAATAATTTTACTCAACTCAATCCAAATAAGGAATGATAAAAAGTAAAATTAGAAAAACCTGCATAGTACATATGAAAATTGAATGGAGGAATGATTGGGAAGAGTTGATAACCTGTTTACAACCGGGTCCTACACTATCAGCAGATAGAAACCTGCGTTCATATAATAAAAGCCTACGGCGGTGGCCGCCACCAGCACCCGCTTCAGCCTCACCCCCTTCCTCTTTCGGAGGTCCACCGCCATGTTCAGTTGAATAACCTGCAGGCGGCGCATGCCCCCCGCCCCGCTTTTCAGGTGGAAGACACGGTAACATTGTGTTGGCATACTTCATCGGAATACACACTCTAGATATGTAGTTTTGCCCAAATGTTAACAGTAAGGAAATAAATCCCAAAATCATTAGCTCTGCAAAAACACCAATCAAACATTGTTGTTATCAATCGAAACATTAGGGGAACAAATACTATATATATATATATATATATATATATATATATATATATATATATATATATATATATATTGTGTGTAATGTGATGGATGGGTGATTCACCGGCTTTGATCTTTTCCAGTGCTTCTAGCAGAGCAACCTTCCTTTTCTCTTCAAACACCTGTAAATGATTCCTCGTGAAATCTGTTTACATTTAATAGAAAGAAACATGTTGATTGTTGTTATTAATGTACCTTTTCGAATTTGTGTAGGAATTTCTCCAACAGTATGGAAATCAAAACGATGAGAGCGCAAACCGCAGCGACAGCCCACGTAGGAGTCTGATCTAGCTGCCTTGTGTCGCCTCCTCCTCCACCCGCCATAGGTTGTTGTTATTGCCGATGATTGAGAGTTTTGTTTAGAGTGTGAATTCTGTGTTGAAATTGTAATTCAAAACACGTTGAGGATTGGATGGCATCCTCGATTGTACGGTGTTCATGCAAATGTTTTCCAATGTTGCATTCCCACAAATGAATGGAGAGGAACAACTGACGCTTAGACTATCCATCGACTAATTTTGGCACTTCTCATCCATTCTTATTTTAATAATTTAATTATAACCACAACAGATCAAATTTCTCTATGACCCACGTTTCCTTTCCCTCCTCTTTCTCATAATCCTTGCCTCTTAAGAAAATAAAATATATGTGCCCCTTTACCAGTCTATTGCAACATGTGCCATGCACGGATTTGTACAGAGGTTGATAACGTAATTGAGAGACAGGTTTTCATGATTTTCAACAAAAATTTTAATCCTTTTTATCTTATTCTTATGCCTTCCTAGATGAAGTAACATACAATTGCTCATAAATAAAAATTAGGATAAGGAAGATTTAATCATGTTTGTCTTTAAGATTAATTAATTGTGGTTGCAAATGAGACAATTAAGTAAAATTGCATTCATTAAACTAACTTAAAATGGTATGAGTCATGAGAAGATGGAATCATAGTGGTCCAATAAATATAACACTAAGTAAAAAAACATTTGAGTAACCCTTGCAGAAAATAAATTAAAACAAATATCACAAATCATTTTATACTCAACTGATCTACATTACAACTAGAAAAAAAATCATCTATTTATAACTTTGTTCTACCTCCTTTCTCTCTAGTGATATTTTTTTAGTCCTTAATATAAAAACTCATTTACATTAATTAATTTTTCATCAACATACTCTTATTAATCATTAATAAAATAAATATGAATTAAAACAATAAAATAAGATTTGTTAACCTCAATAAATACTACTATAAAAGAATACTTTTAAATAACTAATATAATTAATAGACAAATTAAATCATTTTAATTATATTAACTAATTTTTCTTAAAAACTAGAATTAGTATAGCTGTTCCCACATATAAATGACACGAAATAACATTTTTTACATGCGTTTGTATACATTTATCACATAATTTTTAAAATGAAATAAAAATAAAGACAAGGTTACATACTTACGAGCCTCTTTGAGCATGAACTCATTGCACTCAAGGCTTGGACATATCTGAAGGCCATTTGTAGACTTTTAAAATTTACGTTTTGTATCATTTATTCCCACCCTAATTTCTTTATAGTCTCGTATGCTTGACATGAAATGAGATATTCATTCCCTATAGACATTTTAAAATATTTACGGTGGTATTCAAACTTGAAATGCGATGATAGTGCTCAATAAATTTGTACAGAAGATGGTTCCGATCCATTAGGCATTAGCCTGTACAGATGGAATGGTGAACGCAGTCACATAATAAGAGCCTAAAAGATGGACATTTTTTTAAAGGCGCAAGATAACATGTTTAGGAATATTTTAAAAAGTAAAGAAAAGGAAAAGGAAGGGATGAAAATAGTTGCCGTGACAAATTAATGATGTCAGTAAAGGGAAACCTAGGAGAACTTGTGTTGCTGGGAATAACCACCAGGAACAAACACAGGAAGCTGGCCACCCCTGTGTAATGATCTACCACCTTGCTGAGAATCCCTTAATGTAGAATCTCTATCTGTAATACCAGTTACTGAACTGTTAATTCTTGTTCCCGTAGTTGGCTGTTCGTTCACAACAGGACTGCCAAAAAATATAGAACGACCAGTGTACAATAACTCTGTTCCAGAAACCTGAGAACTGCCAGGACCTCTAGATGAGGACGAGACAAAACGTCCAGCTGCTTGATCCCAAAACACTGACGATCTTCTGTTATCTGAAACAGCTAAGGTATCACTTCTCATTGGGACACGTGCTCCGTTTTCAGGAACTGGATTTGTATTCGTATTCCCTTCACTTTCTCTAGCTGACAAAGGAGACTGATTAGCCGATGGTTGTTGATACATGGGATTGAAATGGTCCCTGTTCAAGCTTGGCATCTGCATTGGTGAAGGTGTTAAGTTGGAGACTTGCGGACTGCTAAAGTTACTCATACTGTGTTGACATGTATCTATGTCTTCCTTGCTTGCTTGACTAGGGGGGTATGAGCTCTTGGACGGGGACAGCCTTGATGTCCCTGCTGCGTCATATTTATTATGAAATCCTTGATTGCTAACTGGGCTGCTTCTTCCACTCACGTTGCTGCTTGACAAGTGATCGGCATCATATGCATGAGGTCGGGAATTAATTGGACGAAGCACAGATGATGACGCTCTAGCTTTAGCAGCTGCTTTAGCTACCTCATTGGAATCTAATTTTGCAAGTTGCCACGCACTTATTCGCACAGGGCGCTGGTTCAACCTTTTCCCTTTGCCAGGTGGTGGTATTGCATCTGGATCAACAGTGGATGGAAGGCGTCCTGGCTCCAAATGCGGTATAATTTCATCCTGCTTATCCAAGGCCGCCAGTCAGTTAATCAAACACAGAACAAGAACTTAATTTATTGCAGAAACTATGAATGAGCATGGTAACTTGTGTGACAATTCTAGCTGGGAATGCAGTTAACAATGCACTCTACTCATGTCTTAACTATTCACTCTGGCGGTCCTTTATTTCTATTAACCATGGAAAATCATACATAGTCTATTTATTGTCCAGAAGCAAAAATAAAGCACATTCTGTCCCAAAGAACAATGGCTTCCTATTAATTGAGAGTTATGACATTCTGTGTTTCAAAAATCATTTTGTTCCACTCAACTTTCTTTTCATATCTCTCTCCATACAAAGATGGAAGATACATCTTTCAAAGTTCTTAGTCATATGATTCAGGCAATAAGACAGATAGGCGTACCTGGTGATCCATGAAAACTCTTGGAGGTGTACACCAAGCACCTTTGTACTGCAAACCCATTCCAACAGAGCTTCTTCCACTTATTGCAGTGACAGCTGAACTAGTGGGAGATGATGGTAGACTCTGCTGTTCACCCCCATCAACTGAAGGTGGTTCACTAAGAGTTCTCATGGTAACAACATATTCATAAGTTGTAATACCCTGTTACAATACAGATGTCAGCAGGGATAAATGATGGCTCAGAATATACACATCAGCAGCAGGAAAAGCTCGTGAATTCACCTTTCTTATCAGAATCATGTGGAAAAAGAATAATTCTCCCAAAGGTACAGTTGCGAGGAATGAAACTACTGTGCATAAGGCCTGTTAAAGGAGTGAAGATTATGGAAAACATTGCAAATATATCTTAAATCTCTTGAAAATTCACATTTTATTGAAGATATGAAAATTACAAGAAATGAACTCAAAAAATATTATCAATTCAGGAACAGTCAAGCCAAATATGAACTCCCATCAGTAGACAGAATCCAGCATGACATGTGCATCAAGAGCAGATGCACATGCACACAAAAAGGAATATTGATTCAATTGAAACTTGAAAGCCAATAAAAGGCCCACTATTCAGTGTTCCTGCAAACAGAACTGATAGCATATACAAAATCACATTGGCTAAGGTAAAGTTTGTTTATGTTTATCTTACGTAAAAATCTGAAAAGAAAAATAGAGTGAATGTACCACTATAGTAGCAAATGGGATTCGAGAGAATCCAGCTCCAAGCTTTTCAGCTATCTCATTCTCTGTACCCTTCTTATCAACAAAGCATCTAACAAGCACTGCAATCCCAACTCCACATTCAACTATAAGCTGTGACATGCATGAACATTAAGTAAGAAAAATACAAAATTCTAATCTGGATGGTTCTTTTATATAGAAGTAGAACCAAAGAAGAAAATAGGGGTGGGAGGAGATGAGGAAATAAAACTAGATTCAGGACTAGCTTCTTTATGCAACTTACCCAAACTAGGCTCACTGCCATAAGACACACAAAAGTGATGTAATTCTTCCTTCCAACACAATTGTTCAACCACTGAACAAAACGAAGTATATGACAATGAGTTTTTGAAGGATGGAAAATCTAACATCTAAGGATAACAAGTAAGCAAGTAAAGACAAAGTGCACAAGTTTACACAACTCCCAAACATAAAAATAAAAAAATAAAAAAATTATAGTCTACTTACAGACAATTCTATAGATATAACCCATGGTCTACACAACATTGCAACTTGCAAGTATTACAGGAAAGATATCATTGGAAAAATAACTAAGCATGCATTCGAAACAATTAAACAATCAATAACCAGTAACTGTCTTCAGGTGGAGTTACAAGTTACAACACAACGTACCCGACAATGGTGGTCAAATCCATCGACACATTTGTCACAGCTTCGACAATGCTTACTGAACTTCCGCACCTGCAAAATATAACTAACAGTATGTAAATACACCATTTTTAAAATTTTTTGGTGAGGCAAGTAAAGGAAAGAACATTTCAACTAGATATCTAAAAGTATAAAAAGGCTGGAAACAAAGTGAAAACAAGTTAACATTTTGTATTTATACATGAAAACAGAAAATATGTCCTCAAATTTAGGAGGTTCTGATTTACTGTTCATTGAAGGGGGTTTAATTTATTATTGAACAAACATAAAGCATCTAAAAGGGATCTCTAACAGCACTTTGTCTGATTTGCCAATAACCACGGTAATTTAAGGAGCAAAATTTAATCCACATAGAATCAAATTGTGAGGCATTCTACAAACCTCAACAATACATTTATATTTTTCTTTCTGTTTTCCTTCCATCACTTGTTTTTCTCCCTCTTTTGGTTTATTACTTTATTTGAAGCGGAAATGGAAAATAAAATAAAATTTTTCAGAAAGCAAGTGCTAACCTCAGTATTGCACAAAGAGCAGAACAAAAATTCCTCTTCTCCAGATTGTTGCTGTAGAATAACATCTTCATTACTGCGGCAATCTTCTCTAACAAGGAAACTACAAAAGAAACAACCAACTTTGGAGCACCAACTTGAATTATGTCTAGTAGACAGTCCTTCACCCTTGAGTCCTATCTTGCTGGGTTCTACATGAGGAGATACAGATAATAAAGGCACGACAAAGTATCAAATTGCACTAACAATTGCTATTAAAGGCATAGGAAATCATGAATTTTCACCATTCTATCCCGATAACTTCCAAACACGTATCATCATCAAACCAGTCAAAGAAAATAAATTCATGACAATCTGTCGGTATATGCCACATAGAATACAGCGAAGAAAGTAAATATATATCCATATAGCAAGTAAAAACCAAAGAGGGTGGTACGAAACATATAACAAAGCCATAAATAAATCTGTTGCAATTGATTTGGGGTTTGTGCACCCAATAACAGCTTAGTCCAGTAGGGAGTTGAATCCGATGCCAAGAATAAGCTTATAAAACACGAAAATCAAATCAATAGATGGCAGTAGCATTCAAATTCCAACCTGCCAACTCCTCATCATGTTTTGATCTATTCTTTGATGTCTGGTCACAATCAACCATTCCTCCCTTGTCAGCAGGATCAATGGCAGTGCATCGAACATAAAGCAGGAATACGGAGAGAGCCTGAAGTTCAAATTTAAGTACAATTAAGCGACGACAGAATATTGAATCCCATCTTTTAGAATGGAATTACAGAGTAGGGAAGAGTGTTGGTTACCAATACAGAGTAAACACAAAAAGCGACATATTCAAAGATATCGTCATTTCCAAGAAAAGGAGCAAAGAATGCATAATATGCAATGGACAGCAAGAAAAACACTGTTATAGCCACGACCTGCTCATAAATCATAACCAAGCTTTATGAGAACACACGAATCTTGAATTCCAAAACATGAGACATAAACAACACGCACGGGGCACTGTGAAAAAAGTAATCGATCTACACGTTGAAACGAGTCTTAAAGGAATGAATATTCGTGGAAATGGGAATATTTGAGAGAAAAAGAAAAACAAAAAGAATGCAATGCCAATGCAATGGGGAAAGAGTGGACCTGGAAAGTGTGAAAGGGAAGCTCCCAACCATGACGCCTAGCCATAACAAACTAGAAAATCAGAAGCATTTGCAAAGAAAAGAATGATAGGTGAATTGTAAAGCTAGGGTTTGGCAAGTCAAATTCAAGAGAGAGAGAGAGAGAGAGAGGTTGTTGAGAGAAGAGAGAAAGAAAAGGGGAGACTCGGTCACTCACTCTCTCACTCTACTCGCTGAGTCCAAGGAACATGGACCCTACAATTTCACTCTCATCTCATTTACCGTTTGTTTCTTTCTAATCGTTCGTGTGTGTGTGTGTGAGTGTTCGTGTTGTTTCCAACATGTGAATGTGAATGTGAAAGTGAATGTCAAAGTCAAAGTCACACTCCAAACAAAAACTGCAAATATATTCCTCCTTTCCTTTCCCATCTTCCGTATCATTAGAATTTAGTATTTACCATATGTCATCTTTTTATCTGAGATTATTCTTAATGTAATCTAATGACAATTCAATCATACGGTGAAAAACTAATGATTATTCAATCAAATTAAATAATAAATTCAATTTAATTTAAAAATAATATTACATATTGTTATTTACCTAATCTTGATATCTTTTATATCTAATTAGATATTTTTTATCTAATTTAATATCATATTAATTATTTAATTTAATATTCATTTTTTAGTCCAAAAAATCATAAATCATGCATGTTATCTCAGATTAGGAGGGGCTCATAGTACCCCTTTCCTCCTATCTGACAAACGGGCTAGGCCTGATAGGTTGACCCACAAAAAAACACTGACGGACAAAATTTTCAACTCGTCATTTCACATGGCGGGCCAAAACCTTGGTGGGGTGGAGCGGCCAGACGGACCCCTGCCAAAGAAAAAATATATAAATATTAATAATAAAATAATTTATACTTTATTTTATTAAAATGTATATTTTATTTTTTAAAATTAAAAAAGTGACATCTATTACTACTTGTATATTTCTTTTAATAATATCTTTGACACATTTTATCTTAATTTGACACATTTTTCTTTAAAAAATTGACGGATCGATAGGCCAACCCGCCACCTTTTCTAATAGGTCCATAATTTTGGCAAGTCAACCCGTTGACCCACCAGGCCAGGCCCTAATTTTTGGCCTGTTTATTTAGGCGGGGCAGGCCAATTCGGCCCCTTTTTTAGCAGGCTTTGGTGAAGCGGGGCAACCTATTTTGTCATCCCTACTTCTATCTTGGCAAGTATAATGGGAATTTTGATTCTCCCCCTTGATCTTAAACCGTTATAGTCATACTAGTTAGAACCCTTTATATTTTTTAAGTGACATTTTAAATATTAACTCTAATTTTCTTAGAATAATTATGTGTTTCACATAATTTTTAAAACACATAAAAAATTAAATTGTGCCGCTTATTTTAACCTTTTTATTTTTACCCTTAATCTTTCTAGTTATGAGAATTAAACTTCACCGCACAAATTAAAATGTCTCGTGAAAACTTTAAAAACACTTGCTGGACGTAAGATATTGTTTGGTTTTGTATGGTTGCGACAGCAGCAAGAACAGAGACAAAAAAAACTTCACGTCAAATATATCACTCATGAATATTCTAATGAAATCTTAATTATATTTTAATTTTTAATGAAATATATAAACTTTGAAGCCTCACATGAATTGCTAAAAGAAAACCTAATAGAATTAAAAAAACGAGCAATGTTGATGGCAATAAAAAATATTATATTATTTAAATACAAAATTAACCCATAAAAAATTTAAAATTAGGATTAACTCTTTAAACGTTTTTAGAATTTAACCTCTAATGTATATTTTTTAGTTTAAAATCTTTACTATTAACTTTTGTAAATTAAGTGTTGGCAGTAAATAACTAATCACTTCAACACTAATGTGTGTATATTTTAAAAAATATATGTTTGTGGTTAGCGGAGCCTATTTAATCACAAACAAAAATAATTACATTACTATTAAAACATTATTGTTGACAGTTCTTCAATTAAACTACAAATAAATATAAGAAGAATACTATTAAAAGGTGAGTAACGATTACTCATTTTAACCGTAAACAAAAATAAAGACACCATAAATAAATTTCATCCTATAGCAATTCTTGTTTCAATCACAACAAAACAGATCTATAAATAAATTTTAACACTTTGAAGTGGACCATTGAAAACATTTTTAAGTTAAGCGCCAAAAGTGAAAGCCTATGTAACCAAGAAAAGGTTTGGACTTCAGCCTATGAAATAGATAAAAATTAAGGTTATTAAATTCTTTCATTCACTTCATCAATATTCTCAAAGAGTTAAGGCTATAAACTTCATCTTAAGAGGTTCAGAGGCAGTATATGTATGTACTCGATTATGCAACATAGAAGATATGGATGCATTCGCTTATGCCTATTCACTTGGTCCTCAATATTTAATTCATGTTCAATATCACCTCAATGTTTAATTTATGTTTAATATCTAACAAAGAGGTATATTCACCCCTTAATTTTAGTTCTAGTGGTTAAGTAGGATCCTGTTGAGCTATCTCGTAATCAAGCAAGACCTAGTGGTTAAGATAGTGAGTCAAGTAAAGCTAGATGGACTAACTAGGGTTCATAGGGTGTCAAGTAGGACCCCGGTTGGCAGTCAATCCATTTTTAGTATTCGGATACTATTGAGTATTGAGTCTAATTAAATCCTGAATGAGAGTCAGTGGAGCATTATGTGGCTGATTATGTTAAACCATGATATGTGTGTGTTGCTATGTGTAGTGCAATTAACAATTTGGACAAGTGCATGGTGTTGAACATTCTGAGTGGAAAATGTAAAGATGATTAAATATGCTTATAATTGGTGATTAGTATAACGTTCTTAATTTTTAAATAAAATTTTGATAATCAAATAAATTTTTCACAAATAATTCCAATATTAAAAACAGAATTTGAATTAAATAATAATATTGTCACTTTTACAAAAGCCGACTGGCCATTTAATATACAAAGAAGATATACACTCGATATTCACAGGAGCCGACCAAGGCTTCTACAAAAATAACTATGTACACTATGTATTGTACATGCTAATACATAATGCTTCAGTCAGATGAGTGACTTCACACGCCATCACTGTGTCCTCTATCCACTGTAAAATAATAAGAAGTAGGGGGTGAGCATAAACATATCAAATAACAGTTATTGAATCAGATTAAAAGTCCAATTCATAACTAAGTATATAAGACATAACCGAGTCATTTAGCACATCATAACCAACATATTATTCTCAATAACATATATATCAGTGCACACATATGCTCAATCAGTTAAATCCATTATTAAGTCTTTTAATTGTGTTGCAACACTGGCTCCCCGAGCCATAACTCAGCTCTCAGCTGATCCGGCCGTTTTACAGGTACTAAACCATTTGCACCCAATGTGACACCATCACTCTCAGTGACAACGGTCAGTGCCACGGGCTAAAACCCCGAGCCCCGCTCAAGAGGTTGCCTTGAGTCCCACCCAAGGTCTTTTGTGGAAACCACATCATATCTCATATTCAATCATCACACATGCATCTCATGCATATACATAAATATCATGAAAAATTCATGAATCATCGTCCATATCATTATCATCAATCTCATATCAATATCAATAATATGAATGGAAGATATGAAAACATAAAACGTTATATAATCGGGGTCTCATACAATAATTCACACACATATCATATATACACAATAATAATACCCCACATCTATTCATAAACTATCTATTTGAAACGTAACGCTCCCCCTACCTGGAAATAAAGAGTTCTTACAGCACTTAAAGCTATATCCAATTCACAGCTTGTAAATTCCCACTGGAATTTCAGCTTTCTACCAGTCCAGAGCTTTCTTTATAAAGAGAATAAATAAAGATTGATTTCTTCTTCGTTAATGGCTTTTCAGCAAGGTTTGGAAGAGAAGGATTATAGATAGTGTTTTTACTTTCCAAAAGTCTTTAATTAATCCAACAATAGTTGATATATATATTGTTCATGCAAAAGAGACGTGAACAATAGGAAGATGTCTGCTGTACGTTTCTTCAAATGATGAGTAAGGAATAAGCATTTAATAAAAAGGGACAGCACATTAGAGATGGTCCCATACTTAGAAAATATCAAAAAAAGAGTTTACTGGAAGGTAGAAGAACAGAGTGACGTGGAAAGCTAAAATAATTAATAATTCTGACTCGGTTTTCAGCATTCTGAGCATATCTTTCCGAGAAAGCCTCTGCCCGTTCAGAATTCCTTCATTCGCAGGGAATTCACTCGGAAGGGTTTCATCCCATGAAACACTCAGCTTTCCTTCCTCGGAAATGTACCACACGAAAAGATCTCATTCAGACAGCTCACTCATATATATTTCTGTCTGAGTCAAACTTTTTCTTACGTCACTCGGAAGTCTCCCATCTAAAAGATTATTCGGAGTAAGTAGACAATCCTTTCACGAAAATTATTCCACTTGAAAGGATCACTCGGGGTTGGAGTCTATTTTAAAGACGAACCCGAGTACAAACTCAACAATTCTGACCGAATACGAATTGAATGAATTTACCACTCGGTCATTTATTTCCCTTAGATCTATTTACTCAGAAATATACTTATTCAGAGTTGGAATCTTTCTCTGTCCAGAAGCACCTTTTTTGAAGAAGATTCACTCGGTTTATCCCAATCGGTGTCACACCATACAGTTATCAGAAATTTCTCACTTGACGCTTTCCACTTGGAATGTTTCACTCGGATTTGCCTTATTCTAAAGTGTCTCATTCGGACACCATTTTTCTTAACCTAGAAATGATTCTTTTAATGATGTTTCACTCGAAAACATCTTAACTTCATTTGGAAATAACTCCATCGATCTTACTTTACTCGGTATCGCACCATTTCACTCAGAATATCTTATTTAAAATGATATTCACTTGGAATTTCATTCAAAAATTCTCCATTAATCCTTAATGAATGAATTTTCTAAAAATTACAAATTTTGGGATGTTATATTTCTCCCTTCTGTGTTTAAATGTTGAAACAGGTTTTGATAATGACAAACATGAAGACTAAGGCAAAGACTCCTAAAGGAAGAAAGGATATTACCATGAAGCCAATATGATGAATTTGCAACACATGAATACAAGCCATAATGCAACATTAATTGTCATCATCAAAAAGGGGGAGAATGAAGTTGCATATGTAAGTATGCAAAGTAGTTTTGATGAATGACAAAGTATTCATGATGACAATGGAATGGCAAAGGTTCAGAAACAAGAAGGTTCAAGCACAAAGACAATGGCTAAGAACAAAGAGATGAAGATGCCTAACAAAGAGTTAAAGAAACATGAGCTATGGAAGACAAGGTTGATGACATGAACTAAATCATGAAGAACAAGCTCATAAGTTGAAGAAGAATCAAGGAAACAAGGCATGAGGATCAAAGGAATAAGCCATGGGTCAATACATATCAAGAACATATCAAAGACCTTGAAGAATTGTATCAGGTACATGTCCTAATCAATTACCACACTGGAATAATCGATTACCATAACTCTATTTATAGTACAATCGATTACAATAAGAAGGATAATCGATTACAAGGTTTCTGGAATATATCTAATCGATTACAAGGAAGAATCTAATCGATTACTGAGCTTCTGTTTCGTCCATAATCGATTGCACAAGTACCTAATCGATTACCATGCTGCGAGACACAATTGAGAGCATCAGGTATCATCCAATAATCGATTACAAGGAAAGGCATAATCGATTAGAAGGGTTCTGTTTCATATCTAATCGATTACAGTAGAAAGGCTAATCGATTACCTGCTGCATAATACTGAAGATTTCAAAAGCTAATCGATTACAGCTCGAAGGCTAATCGATTACCATAGTGTCAGAATGTGGGAAAATGCTTTTAAGTGGAACTCCAGCTCATTTCTTCACTCCCACTTTATGCCCATGCTAAGGTATCCGTTGGAGAAAATGTGCAACGGCTGGAAACCCTAAAAATGGCTATAAATGAAGCATGGATTCAGACACCAAGGGGGAGACCAAGGCACAACACAAGGCAACAAACATTTCTCTTCCTAAGGTCTTCTTACTAGATTTCTCTTGTATATTCTGCAACTCTTGTTTCTAAACTTGCATATTGCTTAAGAGTTGTTAGATTGTGAGCTTCAATTTGCATATCCTCTCTTGTTGAGAGTTAGAATTTGTGAGAGCTTTCATTTGTGTATCTACTCTATTGAGAGAGTGTATTGATTGTAAACACAACACCAAAACACTAAGGTTTTTCACTCTAGGTTGAGTGGTCACAAAGGTTGGGGTTCAACCTTTGGGTATTGAGAGATTGTGAGATTGGGTGGGTTGCCCTTTGCTTGTGAGGATTGAGTTCTTGAGTGTGGGACACTAGGAAGCTGCAATTGCTCAAAGCTTGTATCTCAAATCTTCAATAGTGGAATCCTTCAAGTGGGTTGCTTGAAGGCAAGACGTACACCGGGTTAGTGGAACTCGTTAAATTTGGTTTGCATTTCTCTATACCTTGAACTCTTTATACAACTGCGCATATAAACTGTTTGTTGAAATGCTTGAGCTGAATGTGTGAATCAAAGTTGTTGTTCAAGTAGAAAACTAACTCTGCATGCCAAGTGTTTGATAATTTGCTTGAATCAATATTAGGTAAAGTTCTTAAAAACTGAAATTTGTTTTAACTTGCCAAGTATCTAGATCATTGTTTCCTATCAACTCTTGTGTGATACTTACTTAATTGCCTTCACCTATTTCATGCACACAAGCTGTTTGATATATTGAATAAGCTGAACCCTTATAGGAAACATCACATTATTTGTGAAATAAATCCATGCACTCTAACTGATTGATAAATTGTTTAAACCAATAACTTGCGTTGTTTATCACACTTAAAGCTAAATATTGTCATTGCACATCAAGTGTGTCACAGTGTGATATGTGCATAAGAGTTGTTGTCTCTTCATTATTGCATCATTTGTATATTACTAACCATTTCCAAGGGGATTCCGCGCAAAAATTTGAAACACTCAATTCACCCCCCTCTTGAGTGCTGAGGCCTTGGCTAACAAGTGGTATCAGAGCTTGACTCTTGCCACAAGGCTTAACAGCTACAGGAGATCAAGATGGCCTCCACTTCATATGATGTATTTTTAGAAAATGGCGCACTAAATAGACCTCTAATCTTCAATGGTAAAGACTATGCTATTTGGAAAGAAAGGATGAAAATCTTTATCCAAGCCTATGATTTCAAGGTATGGAATGCTATTCAATTTGGTCCTTTCATTCCCAAATACATTGTTGATAATATAGAATGTATGAAGCCCATGAACTTATGGACTAAAGAAGAAGAAAGAAAGGTACAATTCAATTTAAAAGCTAAAATTCTTATCACATTAGCATTAGAACCTAATGATGTTTCTAGAGTTATTATTTGTGATAATGCCAAAGAAATATGGGAAACTCTTGAAACAATTTATGAGAATACTAATGATGATAAAGATGTAAGGATCAGTACCATTTCTAGCCAAGATGAAGGCTTCATAATAAGTTCGAAAATAGAAATCAATGAATCGGAAGAAGAACTTGCATGCCTAATGACAAAGCTCTCCCAAGATGACGAGGTATGCTCTTTAAATGCTTCTAGTGATGATAATGATGATGAAATTGATAAAGATGAATTGTTAGAAGCTTTTGAAAAGTTGCATGAAAAATTTATCTTGCTATCAAAGAAATATGCATGCTCAAAACAAACCATTTTGACTCTTGAAAAAGAATTGCATGATGTTCATATAGAAAAAGAAAATCTTAGAGTTCAAAATGATGAGTTAATAGCTTCAAATGTATCTCCTAGGACTTGTAATGATAATTATGAGGATTGTATGCTTATTGATAAATGTATGCTTCTTGAAAATGAGAATAAAGAACTAAAAGAAGCACTTAGCAAGCTTACAAGTAGTCAAAAGAATCTAAGTGCACCTATTAAAGATCAAAGGCATACACTTGATAGAAGAAAAATAGGTCATTACAAGAACCATTTTGCATCCTACAAGGAAAAATCCAAATCCTCTCTAAGATGTACAAATCATGAAAGAAAAAGGAACTCATTGTCAAATTGTTTTAAAAGAAAGCACTAGGAACCATTACCATCATACCATGACTTATTCATTGGATGCAACATGTTTCTATTGTGGAATATATGGTCATATATCTTCAAATTGCTTTGTAAAGAAATCTCGTCAAAAGAGCATGAGAAAGGTATGGATTCCAAAAATAACTTTGAAATCCCAAACTAACAAGGAAGGACCCAACTCTCAAAGGGTACCTTAAATTTTTTGAAATCTTGTAGGAAAACTTCAAAGCAACAACTTCTCATTGACGAATGACCAAAACTCATGGCCAAAGAAGATATCAAGTACTTCAATCTCCACTCCAAAAGTCAAAGAAGAAGAATAGAGCAAGCCAAGATTATGATGACTCATCATACATCTAAAAGGTACCATTCAAAACAAGGAAATGGACAAGAAGCTTCAATGTGACTCACACAAGATGGATTGCACCAAGATAAAATCCAATGGACAACACTAAAGGTGATGCAACAAAAGGTGCAAGTAATTATCATATAATCAATGTTAACGCTCATTCTTGATGAATCTTGATGTGTGAAAATCTAACTTTGATTTGATATATGATTGAGCATGAATGATATGAAATCTTGAGATGAATGAACAAATAATCTTAGGACCCCTTAAACTCATGAAATCCTTAGGATCAATGATGTATATGTATATAGTGATTGATGATTAGTAATGATTGATAATGAGTTTGATGAATGATTGTTTGAATAACATGGTCTGTGAAAAACTTGAGATTAAAATTGATTGTGCATAAACATGTATGAATCTTTGATAATGTTTAAACCCTTAATGATGCATGAACTCTTGAGTAAATATGGATTCTTGATGATGTATCATTTATTGAACAAGAGATATGTTGTTTAACTAGTGGTATCTAAATGACAAGCATCTCCTTAAAAAATTAGTATCAATTGAATTAGTAAGAGGAAGAGATCATGAGGACATAATCTTGATTATGTGCTTATCACTATGCCTTGATAATAAATACATATATTGTGTGTACAAGTGGTATCTATGCTTTGACATTCTATGCAATTATATGTTGTTTTTAATAATGCCTAAAAGAAAGTAGGTATGCTCGATGTATGTTATAACAAGTGATTGCCTAGACTTTAACTTCATGACTAGTAATATCATAGGCATGAACAAGAGAGTATCTTAAGAGACAATGCATGAAATGCTAAGAAACAATGCATGATATGATAAGTGATAATGCATGCCATGATCAAACACCATGTATGTGCAAGTGGTATCTATCTTGATTGACTCTATAATTCTTATCTATGTCGTATGTTGGATGATGCATGATCTTGACTGTGAAAAGAAGTTTGAAAATATGCATCATTGAGATTAAAAAAAATAGAATTTTTGAACAATATTATGAAAAATGATGTATGCTTGAATGTCAACAATCTTGTGATAATATGCTTAAATGTTTATAATTGATATCAAGAGTTTAAATTGGCAAATCCATCAAGTGGTATCATACATGACATCAAGATAACAAGTGGTATGACATATATGAGTACATGACTTGCATTACACATTTACAGCCACACGATGACCATGATATGCTTTTGTGACTTGTCTATATGTGTTACTAATTATCTATGCAAAATGCTTTCTCTTACATATTTGATAAATGCTATATGTAAATGCTTGACTAGACCTATATGTAACATCATAAGCACAAGATAGGAAGAGAATATTTGAGATACAAAAGTCATATGGAAAGGAGTGAATATATTGGCACATGTTCTAGCACAAATGCAGGAGTAGTACAACAAAGCTGTATTAATCACTCCATCTTTGCTCTGATATCTAGACATAAATGAAATTGCATCAACTAGTGGTATCCATTAAAAGGGAAAGATTGTTACACTTAATTATTTGCCTATGTTGAAGTTAATGCTCACTCTACCACTATGCTCTGAATCATATGAATTATGTTAATTAATAAAGTGGTATCAACATTTATATTTATCCTTGTTAAATTGCATGATTAAGGGGGAGTTTCATAATATTTCTTTATAACAAGTGATATTTATTGATGATATGTTATCTCCTTATCAAGTGGTATGAAAGTCTGAGTAAATCATCTTTAGAATTTTTTTTCTGCATCAAAAACCCAAAATTGGTACAAACTCTTGTGGACTCAATGCTACTAACAAAATGCTTTGAAAAGAGTTAGTTAAAGCTATATAGGATGACTCAAAATGGCAAATCAAACTACCATACTGGGCGAACAAAGAATTATTCAAGGAATATAACATGGAGACAATAAAATGCCACACAAGGATGTGAAAAAGGGTATAAAACTTACAAAATACCAAGGTATGATCGAATCCTTACTCTACCATCATGCTCCGTGAATTATTCAAATCATATTAACAAGTGGTATGAATAAAAAATATCACGAGCTGAATATATCACTTCATCCCTGCTCTGATACCTAGATATAAGCATACATTGTTGAAAAGCCTTCTATATTACTGCTCTGATACCTAGAAATGCATCAAGCAATATTAATGAAATGATTAACAAGTGGATTGTTATATGCAATGGTATCTAACCTTTGAGTGGTATCTATTCATATTATGGTATCTATCATTTCAACAATGGTATCTATTAAAAAGAGATCATATGCATTAAAAAGTGAACAAATGGTATCAGACTTGATTAAATTGACCTACAAGTGATACCAAACTTGATCAAATTGGTATAATCGATTTCACATGTTGATAAGTGGCATACTTTTTACAAGTGGTATCAAATACAGTAGTAAGGGGGAGCATACATATGAATGATTATCCTTGATTTCACCTCTTTATGACTATGCTCATGGCACTTATGCTTACAATGTTACCTCTATTCTCCTATATGTTCACTTGGAAAATTATTCTTGTGCATTTGATGATGCCAAAATAAGAGAAAACTATGTGCTTACTTGAAATGATATGTGAAAGAATCATGTGACGTTTACCATACTTGAAAATGATACTCACTACATGATTAGAATAAGTCAGCAATCAATCATATGCTTACTTGATGAATAAATTATGTGATTGCTTATTGACTCTAGATGCACAAAAATGGTATTTATCTTTGATCATGTTTTAAAGATTTAATTTGAAATCCATATGAAATACTTGCTCTAAATCTCTCTTATTCAAATAAATGAGCTTATATGTTGATGGCATAGATTATGACTAAGATAATGATCTTTTTGATGATGCCAAAGGGGGAGAGATTAGTGGAAGGATCAGTAAAAAGAATAGGATGCCATTTATGCTAAAAAGGGGGAGAGATATCATGTTTCATCATTTGATATGTTTAAAACAATTGGCATAAGTTACAAGATTAAGGGGGAGGATAACCCTTAACTAGCATTCATTACATCATATAGGGGGAGAATACATATCAACATTGATTGTCATTATTCTGTGAAACTAACACCCCACGAGATGAACATTGGTTGTCATCATCAAAAAGGGGGAGAATGTGTTTAAATGTTGAAACAGGTTTTGATAATGACAAACATGAAGACTAAGGCAAAGACTCCTAAAGGAAGAAAGGATATTACCATGAAGCCAATATGATGAATTTGCAACATATGAATACAAGCCATAATGCAACATTAATTGTCATCATCAAAAAGAGGGAGAATAAAGTTGCATATGTAAGTATGCAAAGTAGTTTTGATGAATGACAAAGTATTCATGATGACGATGGAATGGCAAAGGTTCAGAAACAAGAAGGTTCAAGCACAAAGACAATGGCTAAGAACAAAGAGATGAAGATGCCTAACAAAGAGTTAAAGAAACATGAGCTATGGAAGACAAGGTTGATGACATGAACTAAATCATGAAGAACAAGCTCATAAGTTGAAGAAGAATCAAGGAAACAAGGCATGAGGATCAAAGGAATAAGCCATGGGTCAATACATATCAAGAACATATCAAAGACCTTGAAGAATTGTATCAGGTACATGCCCTAATCAATTACCACACTGGAATAATCGATTACCATAACTCTGTTTATGGTATAATCGATTACAATAAGAAGGACAATCGATTACAAGGTTTCTGGAATATATCTAATCGATTACAAGGAAGAATCTAATCGATTACTGAGCTTCTGTTTTGTCCATAATCGATTGCACAAGTACCTAATCGATTACCATGCTGCGAGACACAATTGAGAGCATCAGGTATCATCCAATAATCGATTACAAGGAAAGGCATAATCGATTAGAAGGGTTCTCTTTCATATCTAATCGATTACAGTAGAAAGACTAATCGATTACCTGCTGCATAATACTAAAGATTTCAAAAGCTAATCGATTACAGCTCGAAGGCTAATCGATTACCATAGTGTCAGAATGTGGGAAAATGCTTTTAAGTGGAACTCCAGCTCATTTCTTCACTCCCACTTTATGCCCATGCTAAGGTATCCGTTGGAGAAAATGTGCAATGGCTGGAAACCCTAAAAATGGCTATAAATGAAGCATGGATTCAGACACCAAGGGGGAGACCAAGGCACAACACAAGGCAATAAACATTTCTCTTCCTAAGGTCTTCTTACTAGATTTCTCTTGTATATTCTGTAACTCTTGTTTCTAAACTTGCATATTGCTTAAGAGTTGTTAGATTGTGAGCTTCAATTTGCATATCCTCTCTTGTTGAGAGTTAGAATTTGTGAGAGCTTTCATTTGTGTATCTACTCTATTGAGAGAGTGTATTGATTGTAAACACAACACCAAAACACTAAGGTTTTTCACTCTAGGTTGAGTGGTCACAAAGGTTGGGGTTCAACCTTTAGGTATTGAGAGATTGTGAGATTGGGTGGGTTGCCCTTTGCTTGTGAGGATTGAGTTCTTGAGTGTGGGACACTAGGAAGCTGCAATTGCTCAAAGCTTGTATCTCAAATCTTCAATAGTGGAATCCTTCAAGTGGGTTGCTTGAAGGTGAGACGTACACCGGGTTGGTGGAACTCGTTAAATTTGGTTTGCATTTCTCTATACCTTGAACTCTTTATACAACTGCGCATATAAACTGTTTGTTGAAATGCTTGAGCTGAATATGTGAATCAAAGTTGTTGTTCAAGTAGAAAACTAACTCTGTATGCCAAGTGTTTGATAATTTGCTTGAATCAATATTTGGTAAAGTTCTTAAAAACTGAAATTTGTTTTAACTTGCCAAGTATCTAGATCATTGTTTCCTATTAACTCTTGTGTGATACTTACTTAATTGCCTTCACCTATTTCATGCACACAAGTTGTTTGATATATTGAATGAGCTAAACCCTTATAGGAAACATCACATGATTTGTGAAATAAATCCATGCACTCTAACTGATTGATAAATTGTTTAAACCAATAACTTGCGTTGTTTATCACACTTAAAGCTAAATATTGTCATTGCACATCAAGTGTGTCACAGTGTGATATGTGCATAAGAGTTGTTGTCTCTTCATTATTGCATCATTTGTATATTACTAACCATTTCCAAGGGGATTCCGCATAAAAATTTGAAACACTCAATTCACCCCCTCTTGAGTGCTGAGGCCTTGGCTAACACCTTCCTACAAAAATTTCATCCTCGAAATTTAAATATAGAATCATACATTAATGAAACAATTCGGGATATTGTTCCCTCATAACGTCTTCACGTTCCCAAGTATGCATAATACTCTGATCCTACTGCCATGCAACCTTGACCAATTTAACATTTTTGCTTTTCAATCGCTTCACCAATCGGTCCACTATACTAGTGGGCTCAGCTATAGTGGTTAGGTTTTCTTGGATTTCAACATCATCATCCGGCATTTCTTGAGTAGGATCCGACAAGTACTTTCTCAATTGAGAAACGTGAAATACACTATGCAAATTTGATAAATGAGAGGGCAATGCAATTTGATAAGCTACAGGTCTGACTCTCTTCAATATTTCATACGGACCAATATACTTCGGGCTCAACTTTTTGCTTTTTAAAGCTCTCCCTATGCCTTTGCTAGGAGAAACTTTCAAAAACACTTTGTCACCGATTTAAAATTCAATCGGTTTCATCCGTTTGTCATAATAACTCTTCGGACGGTCTTGGGATGCTTTCATTTTATCCTTAATCATTTGGATTTTCTCGGAGGTCTGCTGTACAATCTCTGGTCCTAACATTAGGTTCTCTCCCGATTCTGACCAGCAAAGAGGGGTTCAGCATTTCCTGCCATATAAAGCTTCGTATGGAGCCATACCGATGCTACTGTGATAGCTATTATTATAAGTGAATTTGATCAGTGGAAGGTATTGCTCCCAACTACCTCCATGCTTTAGCACACAGGACCTCAACAAGTCCTCTAGACTCTGGATAGTCCGCTTGGATTATCTATCTGTCTGAGGGTGATAGACCGAACTCAATCGGAGCTTCGAACCTAACTCCTGATGCAGACTTCCCTAAAATCGAGAAGTAAACCTTGGATCTCTATCCGACACGATAGAAGATGGAACACCATGCAGTTGGACTATCTCATTAATATACAACTGTACTAGTCTTTGCAAGGGGTAACTCATGTTGATCGGCAAGAAGTGTGTAGACTTTGTCAGTCGGTCCACAATAACCCAAATGGCATCGTGTCCACTCCGAGTCTTGGGTAATCCTATTACAAAATCCATGGCAATAGCATCCCATTTCCACACAGGTATTGTTAGCCCGGCGGCGCCTCAACGGTCCGTGTCCACCACCGGGTTTTTATTAATTGGCAAGCGCACCAATCGTTTGTAGTTTTCGAAATTTAGATATCGTTCCACTGGGATTGAAAGTCCAATAACAACAGTAATCTTCTACTTACTATGGTAAATGTGAAGGAAATTATAGACAAAAGAATGATTTATATACAGTTTATACAATATTCACAAGATAGCATGGTTGAGTGATTCATAGGATAAAAGAAAATAAAAATCTATCTAAAAAGTCGAGTTGCAACCTAGAATAGGTAAGATACTAGAGATAAACACAGATAAACAAATTATGTTGGAGATTGGATCCCTAATCTAGAATAACAATGAGGAACTCAAGACATGCATATTTAATCATCAAGTTTCATGTCATTGCAGCTTAAAATCATTATAACCGATCCCTCATGATATAAATTCTAATAATTCACCGTAAAGTCCGATCCCTCGTGAGCTTTCTCAGTAAAAACTTGCATTAAGACCTGGCCTTATGGCAACAATGGTTAACAACCCCTATAGAATTAAGATACCAAGGGTATTCCAACTTTTTACTTTCGTCAAAACAAGTTTCAATACGGCATAAATAATCATTCTCCCGTTTGACATTTATACTAATAAAACCAGTTTCGATACACATGAAAATCATTCTCCCGTTTGACGTTCATATTAATAAAAGGTTGAGATACTAACATGGACTTGAATCATAAACATGCAGAGGTCGAATTCACAATATTATACTCAATAGATTAGTTCACCAATTCCAACATAAACAAATTAGTTACACATGGTAAAAGTAAAGACAACACTTACAGAGTTTGACATTACGAAGACGATGGAAAACTTCACGATACAACGATCACAATACACCGAAACACACTCAAGTATCTAGAAAACTATTCTAGAACTACAACTCACAAAAGAAGTACTCAAAGTCGAGCACAAGAGAGAAGAGAAGAGAAGTGTATGGAATGGGATGCTATGAATGGTGTTGGATGGCTCTATTTATAGGGCTGAGCAAGGGTGCTGACGCTACGCGTCCCTGTGACGCTACGCGTCAGACCCCTGACTCAGCTCCCATTAAGCAGCTGATAATGGCCACTTCAAATAATTAAAATCAATCATGCTTGGCCACTTGGACGTGTCTCCACTGTATTTTGGCCATTTGTGATGAGTGGGGTGGCCCTTGTGCTGAGTGGAGTACCCATTGTTGGGTCCAAGTGGAGTGGTTGGCCAAAGTGGGAGTGGAGACTGCGCAGCACTGACGCTACGCGTGGCTGTGATGCGTAGCGTCAGCATCAAAAATAGCACTTGATGCTACGCGTGGGGTGAGGCTACGCGTCAGCTCCTCCAGTGTAATTTTCTCTTGATTTCTTAACTTTTTCACTGCAATACTAGAGAAAATTGATCAAGGGAAGATTATTTCCAACAACATCCATTTATTGAATTTAAATCCTAATTTTCTAACAAATTAAACTAATTTTTATAATTTTTATGAAATTTTTATTTAAACTTTTATTGAAAATTTGAGGACTAACAAATACCCCCAACTTGAGACATTGCTCGTCCTCGAGCAAGAGAGAAAAATATAAAAATTTGAAATCAAATTTTTAAGTTAGTCCGAAAATTTACCACAAAAAATAATTACACAATTTCAACTATTTTGTAATAATCAAAAACTGATATCAAGTATAACAAAGATTTAATGATAAAATTGTTTACAATATTCTATTAACAACCAAGCAGAATTTCAGGCTTACCTCACAAGTGTTTATCTCTATGCAATTGGTAACCTGTTTCTCTCAATCAATCATAAAATCAAACGAATTTAACTTTGTTTGTCATCTAATCAATGGTTATTTATACAGAGTTAATTCGAAAATCACAAGGTCTTTTCACGGGTTGTAATGAGGCTTGGTTTACAAGAATCAATGGTTTTTCTTGGAAGTCAAAAACCTGAAATCATAAAAGAGCATTTTCATAACTTTTAGGCTTTTTCTCTTGATCCAAACTCTCATTTATTTTTATTGATGAAAAATAAATACCCCCAACTTGATTCTTTTCACTATTTTTGACTTTTCTTTTCCATATTCTATTTTTTTTTTGAAAAGAATCAAGTTGCTCATTTTCACTCCCCATTTTTGTAAGAACACTCAAAATATTTTTCATTTATTTCAACTGCTCTTTTAATCAATCAAGTATAGGGAATGGTTAAAACAAAATTAGGTTTTAAGGGTACCAAAGAATTTTATTTTAGGCTCAAATTGGCTTGCAAGGGATAAAAGACTTTTTACCAAGGTAAGCTGCTTGGCCCAAAGTTTCGTTTCACCAATAAATGTGCCTTGATCATTTTCCCGAATTCTCTATACAACAACACAAATCACAGATTAAAGCAAAATCAATTCGAATTGAAAATATGTCGATTAAACCCTCAAGTGTTTAAAAAGATCTCTCAACTCACCGGGTTATTGAAATTTGCTTGATGGTTAATAAACTTATTGTAATTAAATTTATCAAAATTCCTAAGTTATAAAGAAATTGATAATTGATTTTAACAAAATTGGTTTTATTGTGTAAAAACTTTAAGTGTATAAACTAACTTACTAACAAAAATTTTGATTGATTTTTTTTTATCAAATATGCAAAAACAAATAATTACGAAAACACACACCACACAAATAATAAAATACCATAATATAAAATGTAAATGTGAATGTAAATGTAAATATCAACTAAAAGCAAATGTACTCAAAATAAGATAAAGATGACATCCTCAGTCCTCCATCTGATCATCATCCTCCTCCTCCTCCTCATCATCATCATCAGAGTCAGCCTGTGCGCCAGATGACCCACCAGTCTCAGGTTAGGTAGGCAAATCTCCGGGCCAAGCTACATATGCTGCAAACTCGGCTGGGGTAACATAAGGTGCTCCCTCTCCCTGTAACCTGTACTGGTAAAATTCATCGTGAAGATGAATATAAGCTCTATGAGTGGCAGCCATCATCTGCATCATATACTGATGCTCTAGTGATATCCGGGCAAAGCCCTGTATGACAGCATCAGTAGATGGAGGTTGCACTGGTGGTCTCCTCCTCCTAGGTCGGGGCTGAGCCTCCTGCTCTAATGGTGGAAGCTCGCACTGCTGTACAAAATAATCTCTGTTCACTAGAACTTTAGGGACTCTCCCTGAAGAACTAGTAAACTCTGGTGAAGGCACTATGACTCCCTGCCTCCTCAGTAAGGCAGATATGATGAGAGGAAAGGGTATGGGGCGATTCACTTTATACCCAAGGGCATAATAGTGAATCTGCTCTGATATAAGCTCAGCAATGTCAATGGTGTGATCCTGGAGGATAGAATAGAGAAGGCAACAACGCTCAACTGGAATGGAAGAAAGGTGGGTGACAGGAGTGATATTATGGAGCATGAGGTGGGACCACGCCTGGGCTATGGGGGTCAACTGGGTCTTTAGGAAGTTAGATGGACTCCTTCCAACCCTACTCAGGTTGAAAAAGATTCTATCCTTGCTCAAGAAATGAGCAACCTCCTCGAGGGAGTATCCTAACTCTCCCTCAGCAACAATCTTGTTTCTGTTTTCCTTCCAGAAACAAGTGTCATTTTCGGGAGTAGGCTCCCAAGGGTTACCCAATAGGGTGCTAATAGTGTCCCGGTCATATGAGATATGTCGGCCTCTTACCCAACTCGTCCGCTGCTGCCCTATGTTCGGTGCATCCTGGCGGGTCCTGAAAGCATTAGCATAAAACTCCATTACTAAGATGGGGTCCCCCTCAGTAGGTAGAGAGAATAGAGGTCCCCATCTCCTCTGCTGTACTTTATCCTGAAGCTCAGGATAGTCTCCTGCACTCAAATCAAGGACCCTCTCCCAGATCAGTCTCTGGCCCTTGATCTGATGAAATCTTGCCCACTTCGCATCAGTGCGAAATCTGGTGGGATCCCTCGGTCCTAACACCTCCTGTCCCTGAAAATCAGGATCCTCAGAAGTAGTGTCAGTATCCGTGGTCTTCCTCTGTCTCTTAGAGGGACCAGTAGTGGGAATGGATTTCCTCGGTGCCATCTGCAAAAAGTAAATATTTTAAAATTAAACACACATTAAAACATAAATCACACATTAATAAAATATTTTTGGTTTTTTTTTTCTAAAAATGGAATTCAAAAATACTACAACATATTTTTGTATTTTATGATAAAGAAAGTCACACACATATTTTTCAAATAATTTTCAAAACAAAATACAATTTATTCAAAATTTATACAAATTTGCAAGAAAGTATAACAAATACTAAATAGAAGAATTTATTAATTAAAAAGAAAACAACAAACAACAAACAAACAGCAAGAATTAAAAACAGAGGCTGACGCTACGCGTGGTGTGACGCTACGCATCAGCCTGTTCTGCCCACGCTACGCGTCTGTGGGACACTACGCGTGGGCTCACAGTTCTTCCTCACGCTACGCGTCAGTGTGACGCTACGCGTGAGCTGCGCAGAAAAAAGAAAAACAGGGGTTGCACAGCAACAACCCCTTTTCAACCTACACTATATCCATTCAATTCCTAACTCCTAACAGCAATCAATCCCAATGGTCTTCTAATCCTAATCCTAACCACATTTATTTCTACAAATCGAAAATTACAAACAAATCTAAAGAGAAGGGATTAGAATACTTACTTGTGATTCCTTGAGCAATGGGATTGAGAAGCTTGGGAAGAGAGAAAAGGAAGTTTCTAATCTTTTAGGGTTTTTGAAAGACTAAAGTGAAGCAGAGAGGGAATTTTAGGTTTTAAAACCTAAGATGGGCCTCTCTGGTTCAGTTTTAAAAACTGAACGTGGGCTCGGACGCTACGCGTGTATGGGACGCTACGCGTGAGACCCAAAATTCAGAGGCCACGCTACGCGTCACAGGGGCGCTACGCGTGGGCTTCTGTTTTTTTGATTTTTCAAAATTTTGATTTTCAAAAACCTTTTCTTTTCAAATTTTAAACCCCTTTTCTTTTCAAAATAAAATTCTATCTAATTATTTTTGAATTTTTTTTTATGAAAAACATTAAAAATAACGAGAAAAGAATGGGTTGCCTCCCATTGAGCGCTAGATTTAATGTCTCCAGCCAGACATTACCTCTGATTAATCAGGTGGTCTCCCAATATTCATTGAGGAATCACCTGTCTTCTTCTTCCTTCTCCTTCTTTTCCGATGCTTAATTACCTGTTTTTCATCTTTCAAAGCATCGGTTAATTTAAAATAATTTAATTGATTGGGAAGAGATATACCTGGTTCGGTCGAAAGGTAAACCTTTGCCTCATTACTTATCCTGAGGTGTTCATGAGCACTGAAGCTTACCTCTTCTTCATAAACTTTGACTGCAACCGTACTTAAATCAACATCTACTCTGATTCTTGCAGTCTTCATGAAAGGTCTTCCTAGGATCAGGGGGATCTCAGTATCCTCCTTCATATCCAGCACCACAAAGTCAACCTTGAAGTGGTACTTGTCAACCTTTACCAACACATCTTCCACAATCCCAAAAGGTTTTTTGACAGAGCGATCGGCAAACTGTAATTCTGTCTTTGCTTCCTTCAACTCATATTCACCAATGCATTTTATTAAATCTAAGGGCATCAAGTTAATGTTAGCCCCTAAATCTAATAGCGCATTCCTGATGTTGATATTTCTGATTGTCACAGGAATGGTGAAACTCCCCGGATCTTTACATTTTTTTGGGGTTATACAGTTTGTTTCTTGCTCTGTATCTCTTTGCACATTTTTTTCTTTTTCATTTTTTTCATTTTTTTCTATTTTTTCACTTTCTTTTTCTTCTTCTTTCTTTTTCTCACTCTTTTCTTTACAATCAATTTTTACAATATCAGAAGAAACAGCATTACATTGTTCCCTTGGGTTTTGAGTGTTTGCAGAAAACCCAGAACTCTTTAATTCGACTATCTCTTTTACAAGCTGACCCATTTGTATATCTGATGCTTTTCGGGCAGCTTCATTTGTCTCTACAAACTGCAATAACTATTGAATGGCTTCCTTTATTCTTGTCAACCTTGCATTGTCAGTTTGTTGTTGCTTGAATTGATTGTTAGAAGGTCTGTTGAAAGGTCCAGTGTCCTGTCTCCAGCCAATATTCTGATTTTGCCAACCCTGCAGGTAATTGTTAGGAAAAGAATTTCCATGATTAAAAGGAAAATTACCTAAGGGTGCTCTTTGATGGTTCATGAAATTGGCTTGCTCTTGCTCATTTCTACAGTAACCACATGGTTGTTCTCCCATGCAGTGCGTACATGCTTTAAGTTGAGTAGGGGGTGGTGATGCTACTTGAGCAATTTGAAGTTTTTCCAATTGCTTGCTCATAACTTCAATTTGTTGGGTCAGTAATTTTTGCTGAGCCAACACTGCATCATTTACTCCCAATTCGAGCATTCCTGGCTTCCTCTGCATATTACCTCTTTCATGCTTTGCTTGTCGGTCACTAATAGCCATTGATTCCAATATTTCTATGGCTTCTTCCACAGTCTTGTTCATTAAAGAACCACCTGCACAAGCATCTAACATCATCTTGAACTCATACAATAAACCATGGTAAACGATTCTTACCTTTTCAGCATCATTTAGGTTGTGGTTTGGGCATTTTCTCAAGAGTGCCTTGAATCATTCCCATGTCTCTCCTAATGATTCATCATTATTTTGAGAAAAAGAGTGTATGGCTGTCATTACTTCAAAATATTTTAAAAGAGAATAAAATCTTTCCAAAAATTTTCTTTCAACATCGGACCAGTTTGTAAAACTACCCGGTGGACAAGATTTAAACCATTCTTTTGCTTTCCCAATCAATGAAAAAGGAAAGAGTCTCATGTAAACAGACTCTTCTTGATTGGGTTCAAAACCAATTGTGCTGCATAATTCATAAAAAACAGTTAAATGTTCATATGGTTCTTGATTTAAACCAGCAAATTGGTTGTTTTGAATAATATTTAAAGTGGCAGGTTTAATTTCCACTGGTAAAACTGGTCCTTGAAACATTCCCGAAACTCCGGGTGGACCATTTATAGCAGCAAACTGTCCCAATGTTCTCCTTTCAGCAGCCATATTTGAATTTTCAAAAATTTTCGAAGTAGAAGAAGAATTAGTTTGTGTTTTAGATTTCAAAGACTTGATTTTCTTTACAAACTTTTCTATCTCAGGATCAAAATAAATTTTACCTACGGTAGATCGAGTTTGCATACACAAACTAGACAAAGAAAGTTAGTGTAACAATGATAAGAAATAAATAAAAAATTATCTAAGGTAAAAAAAATATTTACCACGATAATTAAAATTTTACTATTTTACTGAAACAATTCAATCCCCGGCAACGGCGCCAGAAAACTTGTTAGCCCGGCGGCGCCTCAACGGTCCGTGTCCACCACCGGGTTTTTATTAATTGGCAAGCGCACCAATCGTTTGTAGTTTTCGAAATTTAGATATCGTTCCACTGGGATTGAAAGTCCAATAACAACAGTAATCTTCTACTTACTATGGTAAATGTGAAGGAAATTATAGACAAAAGAATGATTTATATACAGTTTATACAATATTCACAAGATAGCATGGTTGAGTGATTCATAGGATAAAAGAAAATAAAAATCTATCTAAAAAGTCGAGTTGCAACCTAGAATAGGTAAGATACTTGAGATAAACACAGATAAACAAATTATGTTGGAGATTGGATCCCTAATCTAGAATAACAATGAGGAACTCAAGACATGCATATTTAATCATCAAGTTTCATGTCATTGCAGCTTAAAATCATTATAACCGATACCTCGTGATATAAATTCTAAGAATTCACCGTAAAGTCCGATCCCTCGTGAGCTTTCTCAGTAAAAACTTGCATTAAGACCTGGCCTTATGGCAACAATGGTTAACAACCCCTATAGAATTGAGATACCAAGGGTATTCCAACTTTTTACTTTCGTCAAAACAAGTTTCAATACGGCATAAATAATCATTCTCCCATTTGACATTTATACTAATAAAACCAGTTTCGATACACATGAAAATCATTCTCCCGTTTGACGTTCATATTAATAAAAGGTTGAGATACTAACATAGACTTGAATCATAAACATGCAGAGGTCGAATTCACAACATTATACTCAATAGATTAGTTCACCAATTCCAACATAAACAAATTAGTTACACATGGTAAAAGTAAAGACAACACTTACAGAGTTTGACATTACGAAGACGATGGAAAACTTCACGATACAACGATCACAATACACCGAAACACACTCAAGTATCTAGAAAACTATTCTAGAACTACAACTCACAAAAGAAGTACTCAAAGTCGAGCACAAGAGAGAAGAGAAGAGAAGTGTATGGAATGGGATGCTATGAATGGTGTTGGATGGCTCTATTTATAGGGCTGAGCAAGGGTGCTGACGCTACGCGTCCCTGTGACGCTACGCGTCAGACCCCTGACTCAGCTCCCATTAAGCAGCTGATAATGGCCACTTCAACTAATTAAAATCAATCATGCTTGGCCACTTGGACGTGTCTCCACTGTATTTTGGCCATTTGTGATGAGTGGGGTGGCCCTTGTGCTGAGTGGAGTGCCCATTGTTGGGTCCAAGTGGAGTGGTTGGCCAAAGTGGGAGTGGAGACTGCGCAGCACTGACGCTACGCGTGGCTGTGATGCGTAGCGTCAGCATCAAAAATAGCACTTGATGCTACGCGTGGGGTAAGGCTACGCGTCAGCTCCTCCAGTGTAATTTTCTCTTGATTTCTTAACTTTTTCACTGCAATACTAGAGAAAATTGATCAAGGGAAGATTATTTCCAACAACATCCATTTATTGAATTTAAATCCTAATTTTCTAACAAATTAAACTAATTTTTATAATTTTTATGAAATTTTTATTTAAACTTTTATTGAAAATTTGAGGACTAACAAATACCCCCAACTTGAGACATTGCTCGTCCTCGAGCAAGAGAGAAAAATATAAAAATTTGAAATCAAATTTTTAAGTTAGTCCGAAAATTTACCACAAAAAATAATTACACAATTTCAACTATTTTGTAATAATCAAAAACTGATATCAAGTATAACAAAGATTTAATGATAAAATTGTTTACAATATTCTATTAACAACCAAGCAGAATTTCAGGCTTACCTCACAAGTGTTTATCTCTATGCAATTGGTAACCTGTTTCTCTCAATCAATCATAAAATCAAACGAATTTAACTTTGTTTGTCATCTAATCAATGGTTATTTATACAGAGTTAATTCGAAAATCACAAGGTCTTTTCACGGGTTGTAATGAGGCTTGGTTTACAAGAATCAATGGTTTTTCTTGGAATTCAAAAACCTGAAATCATAAAAGAGCATTTTCATAACTTTTAGGCTTTTTCTCTTGATCCAAACTCTCATTTATTTTTATTGATGAAAAATAAATACCCCCAACTTGATTCTTTTCACTATTTTTGACTTTTCTTTTCCATATTCTATTTTTTTTTTGAAAAGAATCAAGTTGCTCATTTTCACTCCCCATTTTTGTAAGAACACTCAAAATATTTTTCATTTATTTCAACTGCTCTTTTAATCAATCAAGTATAGGGAATGGTTAAAACAAAATTAGGTTTTAAGGGTACCAAAGAATTTTATTTTAGGCTCAAATTGGCTTGCAAGGGATAAAAGACTTTTTACCAAGGTAAGCTGCTTGGCCCAAAGTTTCGTTTCACCAATAAATGTGCCTTGATCATTTTCCCGAATTCTCTATACAACAACACAAATCACAGATTAAAGCAAAATCAATTCGAATTGAAAATATGTCGATTAAACCCTCAAGTGTTTAAAAAGATCTCTCAACTCACCGGGTTATTGAAATTTGCTTGATGGTTAATAAACTTATTGTAATTAAATTTATCAAAATTCCTAAGTTATAAAGAAATTGATAATTGATTTTAACAAAATTGGTTTTATTGTGTAAAAACTTTAAGTGTATAAACTAACTTACTAACAAAAATTTTGATTGATTTTTTTTTATCAAATATGCAAAAACAAATAATTACGAAAACACACACCACACAAATAATAAAATACCATAATATAAAATGTAAATGTGAATGTAAATGTAAATATCAACTAAAAGCAAATGTACTCAAAATAAGATAAAGATGACATCCTCAGTCCTCCATCTGATTATCATCCTCCTCCTCCTCCTCCTCATCATCATCAGAGTCAGCCTGTGCGCCAGATGACCCACCAGTCTCAGGTTAGGTAGGCAAATCTCCGGGCCAAGCTACATATGCTGCAAACTCGGCTGGGGTAACATAAGGTGCTCCCTCTCCCTGTAACCTGTACTGGTAAAATTCATCGTGAAGATGAATATAAGCTCTATGAGTGGCAGCCATCATCTGCATCATATACTGATGCTCTAGTGATATCCGGGCAAAGCCCTGTATGACAGCATCAGTAGATGGAGGTTGCACTGGTGGTCTCCTCCTCCTAGGTCGGGGCTGAGCCTCCTGCTCTAATGGTGGAAGCTCGCACTGCTGTACAAAATAATCTCTGTTCACTAGAACTTTAGGGACTCTCCCTGAAGAACTAGTAAACTCTGGTGAAGGCACTATGACTCCCTGCCTCCTCAGTAAGGCAGATATGATGAGAGGAAAGGGTATGGGGCGATTCACTTTATACCCAAGGGCATAATAGTGAATCTGCTCTGATATAAGCTCAGCAATGTCAATGGTGTGATCCTGGAGGATAGAATAGAGAAGGCAACAACGCTCAACTGGAATGGAAGAAAAGTGGGTGACAGGAGTGATATTATGGAGCATGAGGTGGGACCACGCCTGGGCTATGGGGGTCAACTGGGTCTTTAGGAAGTTAGATGGACTCCTTCCAACCCTACTCAGGTTGAAAAAGATTCTATCCTTGCTCAAGAAATGAGCAACCTCCTCGAGGGAGTATCCTAACTCTCCCTCAGCAACAATCTTGTTTCTGTTTTCCTTCCAGAAACAAGTGTCATTTTCGGGAGTAGGCTCCCAAGGGTTACCCAATAGGGTGCTAATAGTGTCCCGGTCATATGAGATATGTCGGCCTCTTACCCAACTCGTCCGCTGCTGCCCTATGTTCGGTGCATCCTGGCGGGTCCTGAAAGCATTAGCATAAAACTCCATTACTAAGATGGGGTCCCCCTCAGTAGGTAGAGAGAATAGAGGTCCCCATCTCCTCTGCTGTACTTTATCCTGAAGCTCAGGATAGTCTCCTGCAC
The DNA here is from genome assembly GCA_037962975.1 of Clitoria ternatea. Classification (NCBI taxonomy): domain Eukaryota; kingdom Viridiplantae; phylum Streptophyta; class Magnoliopsida; order Fabales; family Fabaceae; genus Clitoria; species Clitoria ternatea. Next base: position 232,988,717 of record CM075670.1, read on the forward strand.
TCAAATCAAAGACCCTCTCCCAGATCAGTCTCTGGCCCTTGATCTGATGAAATCTTGCCCACTTCGCATCAGTGCGAAATCTGGTGGGATCCCTCGGTCCTAACACCTCCTGTCCCTGAAAATCAGGATCCTCAGAAGTAGTGTCAGTATCCGTGGTCTTCCTCTGTCTCTTAGAGGGACCAGTAGTGGGAATGGATTTCCTCGGTGCCATCTGCAAAAAGTAAATATTTTAAAATTAAACACACATTAAAACATAAATCACACATTAATAAAATATTTTTGGTTTTTTTTTTCTAAAAATGGAATTCAAAAATACTACAACATATTTTTGTATTTTATGATAAAGAAAGTCACACACATATTTTTCAAATAATTTTCAAAACAAAATACAATTTATTCAAAATTTATACAAATTTGCAAGAAAGTATAACAAATACTAAATAGAAGAATTTATTAATTAAAAAGAAAACAACAAACAACAAACAAACAGCAAGAATTAAAAACAGAGGCTGACGCTACGCGTGGTGTGACGCTACGCATCAGCCTGTTCTGCCCACGCTACGCGTCTGTGGGACACTACGCGTGGGCTCACAGTTCTTCCTCACGCTACGCGTCAGTGTGACGCTACGCGTGAGCTGCGCAGAAAAAAGAAAAACAGGGGTTGCACAGCAACAACCCCTTTTCAACCTACACTATATCCATTCAATTCCTAACTCCTAACAGCAATCAATCCCAATGGTCTTCTAATCCTAATCCTAACCACATTTATTTCTACAAATCGAAAATTACAAACAAATCTAAAGAGAAGGGATTAGAATACTTACTTGTGATTCCTTGAGCAATGGGATTGAGAAGCTTGGGAAGAGAGAAAAGGAAGTTTCTAATCTTTTAGGGTTTTTGAAAGACTAAAGTGAAGCAGAGAGGGAATTTTAGGTTTTAAAACCTAAGATGGGCCTCTCTGGTTCAGTTTTAAAAACTGAACGTGGGCTCGGACGCTACGCGTGTATGGGACGCTACGCGTGAGACCCAAAATTCAGAGGCCACGCTACGCGTCACAGGGGCGCTACGCGTGGGCTTCTGTTTTTTTGATTTTTCAAAATTTTGATTTTCAAAAACCTTTTCTTTTCAAATTTTAAACCCCTTTTCTTTTCAAAATAAAATTCTATCTAATTATTTTTGAATTTTTTTTTATGAAAAACATTAAAAATAACGAGAAAAGAATGGGTTGCCTCCCATTGAGCGCTAGATTTAATGTCTCCAGCCAGACATTACCTCTGATTAATCAGGTGGTCTCCCAATATTCATTGAGGAATCACCTGTCTTCTTCTTCCTTCTCCTTCTTTTCCGATGCTTAATTACCTGTTTTTCATCTTTCAAAGCATCGGTTAATTTAAAATAATTTAATTGATTGGGAAGAGATATACCTGGTTCGGTCGAAAGGTAAACCTTTGCCTCATTACTTATCCTGAGGTGTTCATGAGCACTGAAGCTTACCTCTTCTTCATAAACTTTGACTGCAACCGTACTTAAATCAACATCTACTCTGATTCTTGCAGTCTTCATGAAAGGTCTTCCTAGGATCAGGGGGATCTCAGTATCCTCCTTCATATCCAGCACCACAAAGTCAACCTTGAAGTGGTACTTGTCAACCTTTACCAACACATCTTCCACAATCCCAAAAGGTTTTTTGACAGAGCGATCGGCAAACTGTAATTCTGTCTTTGCTTCCTTCAACTCATATTCACCAATGCATTTTATTAAATCTAAGGGCATCAAGTTAATGTTAGCCCCTAAATCTAATAGCGCATTCCTGATGTTGATATTTCTGATTGTCACAGGAATGGTGAAACTCCCCGGATCTTTACATTTTTTTGGGGTTATACAGTTTGTTTCTTGCTCTGTATCTCTTTGCACATTTTTTTCTTTTTCATTTTTTTCATTTTTTTCTATTTTTTCACTTTCTTTTTCTTCTTCTTTCTTTTTCTCACTCTTTTCTTTACAATCAATTTTTACAATATCAGAAGAAACAGCATTACATTGTTCCCTTGGGTTTTGAGTGTTTGCAGAAAACCCAGAACTCTTTAATTCGACTATCTCTTTTACAAGCTGACCCATTTGTATATCTGATGCTTTTCGGGCAGCTTCATTTGTCTCTACAAACTGCAATAACTATTGAATGGCTTCCTTTATTCTTGTCAACCTTGCATTGTCAGTTTGTTGTTGCTTGAATTGATTGTTAGAAGGTCTGTTGAAAGGTCCAGTGTCCTGTCTCCAGCCAATATTCTGATTTTGCCAACCCTGCAGGTAATTGTTAGGAAAAGAATTTCCATGATTAAAAGGAAAATTACCTAAGGGTGCTCTTTGATGGTTCATGAAATTGGCTTGCTCTTGCTCATTTCTACAGTAACCACATGGTTGTTCTCCCATGCAGTGCGTACATGCTTTAAGTTGAGTAGGGGGTGGTGATGCTACTTGAGCAATTTGAAGTTTTTCCAATTGCTTGCTCATAACTTCAATTTGTTGGGTCAGTAATTTTTGCTGAGCCAACACTGCATCATTTACTCCCAATTCGAGCATTCCTGGCTTCCTCTGCATATTACCTCTTTCATGCTTTGCTTGTCGGTCACTAATAGCCATTGATTCCAATATTTCTATGGCTTCTTCCACAGTCTTGTTCATTAAAGAACCACCTGCACAAGCATCTAACATCATCTTGAACTCATACAATAAACCATGGTAAACGATTCTTACCTTTTCAGCATCATTTAGGTTGTGGTTTGGGCATTTTCTCAAGAGTGCCTTGAATCATTCCCATGTCTCTCCTAATGATTCATCATTATTTTGAGAAAAAGAGTGTATGGCTGTCATTACTTCAAAATATTTTAAAAGAGAATAAAATCTTTCCAAAAATTTTCTTTCAACATCGGACCAGTTTGTAAAACTACCCGGTGGACAAGATTTAAACCATTCTTTTGCTTTCCCAATCAATGAAAAAGGAAAGAGTCTCATGTAAACAGACTCTTCTTGATTGGGTTCAAAACCAATTGTGCTGCATAATTCATAAAAAACAGTTAAATGTTCATATGGTTCTTGATTTAAACCAGCAAATTGGTTGTTTTGAATAATATTTAAAGTGGCAGGTTTAATTTCCACTGGTAAAACTGGTCCTTGAAACATTCCCGAAACTCCGGGTGGACCATTTATAGCAGCAAACTGTCCCAATGTTCTCCTTTCAGCAGCCATATTTGAATTTTCAAAAATTTTCGAAGTAGAAGAAGAATTAGTTTGTGTTTTAGATTTCAAAGACTTGATTTTCTTTACAAACTTTTCTATCTCAGGATCAAAATAAATTTTACCTACGGTAGATCGAGTTTGCATACACAAACTAGACAAAGAAAGTTAGTGTAACAATGATAAGAAATAAATAAAAAATTATCTAAGGTAAAAAAAATATTTACCACGATAATTAAAATTTTACTATTTTACTGAAACAATTCAATCCCCGGCAACGGCGCCAGAAAACTTGTTAGCCCGGCGGGAGTGGTTGGCCAAAGTGGGAGTGGAGACTGCGCAGCACTGACGCTACGCGTGGCTGTGATGCGTAGCGTCAGCATCAAAAATAGCACTTGATGCTACGCGTGGGGTGAGGCTACGCGTCAGCTCCTCCAGTGTAATTTTCTCTTGATTTCTTAACTTTTTCACTGCAATACTAGAGAAAATTGATCAAGGGCAGATTATTTCCAACAACATCCATTTATTGAATTTAAATCCTAATTTTCTAACAAATTAAACTAATTTTTATAATTTTTATAAAATTTTTATTTAAACTTTTATTGAAAATTTGAGGACTAACAGGTATCTCTAAAAGTTGCAGTCCACCAGACGGTTTCTGATGTTCAACCTTCGCCTTCTGACATATTATGCAGTGAGCTACGAAGTCGACTACATCTTTCTTCATTCCGGGCCACCAAAAATGCAATTTCAAATCTTGGTACATCTTAGTAGTACCCGGATGAATACTTAGCATGCTTCTGTGTGCTTCATCGAGTACCAATCGTCGTAAATCACCCGAGTTAGGTACATAAATCCGACCTTTCACTCGGTAAATACCATCAGAGCTCTTGGTTAAAAATAAATATTTACCTTTAGCCTGAGTTTCTTTCATCTCAGCTAAATAAGAATCCGACAATTGCTGTACATAAACAAACTTCAAAAATTCATTAGCTATTTTCAATGTACCGAGTGTTACTTTTCCGGGTAAAGTAGCATCCACTTGCAGGTTCATGTCTCGGAATTGTTCGAGTAACTCCATTTCTTTAATCATCATTGCTGCCATATGGATGGATTTTCGACTTAAGGCATCGGCTACAACATTTGCCTTTCCCGGATGGTATTTTAAGTCGAAATCATAATCCTTCAAAAATTCTATCCACCTTCTTTGTCTCATATTCAATTCCTTTTGGTCGAACAAATATTTCAGGCTTTTATGGTCACTATACACTTCGAACTTAGAGCCATAAAGATAATGCCTCCAAATTTTCAGTGCAAAGACTACTGTTGCCAACTCCAGATCATGAATAGGGTAATTTTGTTCATGTGGTCGTAATTGACGTGAAGCATAAGCAATTACCCGACCATTCTGCATCAGTACACATCCCAGACTGAATCCGGATGCATCACAATAAACTACAAAGCTTTCCTGCAGATTCGGCAAGGCCAATACAGGAGTAAAAGTCAGTCAGGCCTTCAATTCTTGAAAACTCTGTTCACACTCGGAAGACCATACAAAAGGAGCATTCTTCCGGGTTAGCTTGGTCAATGGCAAGACGATTTTGGAGAACCCTTCAATGAATCTTCTATAGTAACCGGCTAACCCCATAAAACTCCTGACCTCAGTGACCGACTTAGGTCTCTCCCAATTCATCACAGCTTCAACCTTTGAAGGATCTACCGAGACACCTTCACTGGAGATGACATGACCCAGGAATTGAATTTTGTCCATCCAGAATTCGCACTTAGACAATTTGGCAAACAATTGTTTTTCCTTCAACACTTGAAGTACCGATCGAAGATGCTCTTTGTGTTCTTCATAAGACTTTGAATAAATCAATATATCATCAATGAATACCACCACAAAGCGATCCAAGTAAGAATGAAAAATGTTGTTCATATAATTCATGAACACAGCCGGAGCATTAGTAAGTCCGAACGACATCACCACGTATTCATAATGACCATACCGGGTCCTGAATGCCGTCTTAGGAATATCAGTATCTTTCACTCGGATCTGGTGGTATCTCGATCGTAAGTCAATTTTGGAAAAGACCGATACACCACGCAGCTGATCAATTAAGTCGTCAATTCTGGGCAACATGTATTTATTCTTGATGGTCAGCTTATTCAATTGTCGATAATCAACACATAACCGCATGCTACCATCCTTTTTCTTGACAAGTAACACCGGAGCACCCCACGGTGATACACTTAGTTGGATAAATCGTTTTTTGAGCAGTTCATCAACTTGCTTCTTTAACTCGGCTAGCTCAGTCGGAGACATTCTATAAGGGGCTCTGGAGACTGACTCGGCTCCAGGAATTAAATCAATAGAGAACTCGATTTCTCTATCAGGAGGAACACCAGGTACGTCCTCCGGGAACAATTCAGGAAAGTCATAAACAACAGGAATGTCTTGAATCCTAGACTCATTCTTTCCATCAACCATACAAAATAGCATATATAACTCAGATATACCTTGGATTTCATAGTCATCGGCTTTCTGTTTAGGAAAAATCACTTGCCGATTCCGACAGTCAACCAGGACTTTATTGGCCGATAGCCAATCCATACCAAGAACGATGTCAAGACCTCTCAAAGGTAGACATATTAAATCAGCAGTAAAACTCCAGTCACCCAGAGTGAAGGATACATTCTCACACATCATGGAAGTCCACAATTTGGCACCGGTCGGATTAGATACATTTAATGGCCGATTCATAGAAACAATAGGTAATCTCATTCGCATGACATAATCATTGGAAATAAATGAATGAGTTGCACCCGAATCAAATACCACATCAAGAATAGTATTTCTGAGTAGGCACTTACTCTGAACCAAGTCGTTGGCTTGAGCAGCTTCCTCGGTAGTAATAGCATACACTCGTCCTACAGCCGGTGAACTAGAACTCCCAGCCCGATCGTTCCTTGGAATAACAGAATTATTGTCGTGTCCACCATTGCCTCTACCTCCTCTGTTACCGTTTCTACAGCCTCGTTCTCGGAAGCCTCCATGGTTTACATTGGCATTCGATTCAGTCGGTTAGAGAAGAGGACAGTTAGGATGAACATGTCCTTTCTCGTTGCAATGGTAACAAATAACTTCTTCATCTTTGTCACAATTCCAAGCATAGTGATTTCCACCACATCTAAAGCATTTAATGTCCCTTGGTCTACTCACCGATCGGCCACTAGCATTTACTCGGCCTCAGGATCTAGAGGATGATTCTCCTTTAACAGACTTTCCTTGCTTTTAAAAACTGATTGGTGGTAGCCTCGAAGAACTGTCCGACTTACTGCTCGAGCCGATTGAAGCTTTATCGTCTTCCTCATATATTCTATATTTGTTGACAAGAATCGAAAAACTTCTAATCTCCTGGTGTCGGAAAGCTTTCTTAATCTTTGGGTTCAATCCACTCTCAAATTTGATACATTTTGAACCTTCAGTGTCCGGCATCTGGAAAGGAGGATAAAACAAGCACAACTCCTCAAATTTCGCTGCATATTCTTCAACACTCATATTGCCTTGTCAAAGTTCCATGAATTCCAATTCCTTCTGACTCCTGACAGTGTTTGGGAAATATTTTTCAAGGAAACATTCCTTGAAATTCTCCCAGTTCAGCTCGGTCCCAACAGCTACCAATCGGGCCTTAGTCATTGTGAACACCTCTTTTGGTCCGGTCCAAGTGGAATAAATATCTTTTATACTGAATTCCAATCCAGGGTGGTTAAATTCGAATAGAATGGCTCCAAAATAATCAGAACTGAGCGAAATAACTCAAAATGAAGCTTTTCCAAGTGAAATACAGCCCTGCTGGAGATAAATCCGAGTGAAAAAACTCAAAAAATGGTCAAATCTGAGTCAAAATGAAGCATTTCCGAGTGGAATGACTCAAAATTGATGAAATCCGAGTGGAATCACTCAGAATGAGTCATTTCCGAATGAAATGCTTCCCTGCCAAGCCAATCCGAGTGGATTATGCCCATCTTCAAGAGAAGTCCGAATGGAATGACTCAAAATTGATGAAATCCGAGTGGAATCACTCAGAATGAGTCATTTCCGAATGAAATGCTCCCTGATGAAGCCAAATCCGAGTGGAATATATTCCTGTTAGATCAAATCCGAGTGACACTACTCTGAATGAAGAAAATCCGAGTGAAATTACTCAGTTTTGGGCTTGTCCGAGTGGAGTATGACCTGTTGGGTGGGAAATCCGAGTGAAACTACTTAGTTTCACTCAGAATGACTCAACAATGGACCAATCCGAGTGGAATATGCCAATTTACAAGCCATGATTGCAAAAAAATTCAATTCCGAGTGAAATATCATGTTTTCCGAGTAAAACATGACTGAGAAGGCTGTAACCGAGTGAAGTTCTAACCTGAGAGGCAATTCCGAGTGAGAAACACTTCACTGGACCAAAACCGAATGAAAGAAGTATGTGTGAGTCTTGGTCCGAGAGGTAATGGTCTAAACCGAGTGAAGAAAGACTCGGATTTCCGAGCAAAGGTTCTGAGAAAGGGAGGACTTGGTCTGAAGAGGTAAAACCGATTGGGAAGGCAAGTGTTGAGTCAGTTTTGGATGAATTCCGAGCTAGGTATTCATCAAAACCGACCTCACAGACGATGTACATTAAATCCCTCACATACTGACCTCGGTTTCTTACTCCACACCGGCCAAAGGAAGCTGTTCTTGAACCGAGGTGCACACCAAGCAATTCTGAGCCGGTGTTCATCACAACCGACCTCCTCTACAGACGGTGTCTCTGAATCTTTTTACACACCGTCCCTAACATTGCACTCCGTCCCACAGACGGTGTTAACTAACACTTGCACTCCGCCCTTATTTGCACTCCGCCCTCATATACTTCACAGACGGTGTGGCACTCCGCCCTCTTCACACACCGTCCCACAGACGGTGTGGCTCTCCGCCCTCTTCACACACCGTTCCACAGACGGTGTTAGCTAACATTGTACTCCGTCCCACAGACGGTGTTAACTAACACTTGCACTCCGCCCTCATTTGCACTCCGCCCTCATATACTTCACAGACGGTGTGGCACTCTGCCCTCTTCACACACCATCCCACAGACAGTGTGGCGGAGAGCCCTCTTCACACACCGTTCCACAGACAGTGTTAGCTAACATTGCACTCCGTCCCACAGACGGTGTTAACTAACACTTGCACTCCGCCCTCATATACTTCACAGACGGTGTGGCACTCTGCCCTCTTTACACACTGTCCCACAGACGGTGTGGCACTCCGCCCTCTTCACACACCGTTCCACAGATGGTGTTAGCTAACATTGCACTCCGCCCTCACACACCCAATACCGCCCCACATGTAAAGCCAACCTCTTAGCCAACTGACTCTTCTGACTCAGCATACTACTTAGAAGTGGGCAGTGACTCAGCAACCACTCGGAAATGGACACTGAGTCAACATACCACTCAGAAATGGGCACTGACTCAGCAACCACTCAGAAATGGGCTGTGACTCAGCAGCCCACTCGGAAAAGTTGTCTCCCACCTGTCTCTCACCTGTCTCCCCACTCACTTCCTCTCTATTTAAACGAATTGAAGGACCTCAGACCTCACACACACACACACACAGACACAGCCTTACAGACACAGATACTCACACACACACTGCGCCATTCCCTTCTCTTCCTTCCTCTATCCAGCACCCTCCTTCCTCTCTTCATCAGCCAGCTGTTGTCTCCAACAGCCACGCCATCCTCACCCCTTCTCCTACACACCGTCCCAGTTCCTCCTACACACCGCCCCAATACCTCCCGATCCACACTGCCCCAATACCTCCCAATCCATACCGTCCCAATACCTCCCAATCCATACCGTCCCAATACCTCCCAACACAACACCGCCCAACACTTCATTCCTCTCAGCCAACACCGCCCAGCCAACCGTCCTCACCAAAACCGACCTCCTCACCCCTTCTCCTACACACCGTCTGAGTTCCTCTTACACACCGCCCCAATACCTCCCGATCCACACCGCCCCAATACCTCCCAATCCATACCGTCCCAGTTCCTCTTACACACCGCCCCAATACCTCCCGATCCACACCGCCCGGTTCTGTCCTAATCCGTCTTAACCCCTCCACACCGTCCCAACAACTCCTGAACGCTTCCAATACTCCTTAAACACTACACCGTCCCAATACCCCCCAAAATACAACACCATCCAGCAAATACATTGTCCATCAAGCCACAACACCGTTCCTTTCTCCCGAAACCGTCCTCACCAAAACCGACCTCCTCACCCCTTCTCCTGCACCGTCCCAGTACTAAATTATTCCCCAGATTCGATACTGTACCTTACCTAGTCATTACCCTTGCCAATCCTCAACATCGTCCATACACAGCGCCCAGTCACTCCCTCACCTCGGATTAGCTCCCACCAATATCGGCTACACTTCAGTTTTCAGCATTCGTGCCCAACACCGGTCTAGTGCTTCTATCAGTGTGCAAGTCCGGAATCAGTCAGACACCGTCACTGCATTTGACTCACACATCGGTTTTGAGCTCATCACACCGGTTCCACCCTGTTCCTTATTTCTTTTACTTTCAGCCTTTTATTTTCCTGTCAGTTCGCAGTTTGTTGGTTATGTTTGTCTGTGTGCCATAGTTTACACTGTTTATATTTTTGTCCTTTTCCCTAACAAGCACATATAATAAAAATAATTGATTTTGTATATATTTTATTTTCCAGTCTAAAAATCCTTTTTTTTTCTTTTAAAAAAAATATAGTGTCATACGGGGACACTCCCGTCTACACAACCCCTTTAGGATTCGTACACGTGCGAAGAACTTCGCCTTGTACGAGTTCCCCACCTCAGTGACATCCACCATCATCTCCTAAGTCTTTTCCTAAAAGAAAAACACTCAGAACTATGTAACCCTGATTTCTTGATAATTCAAGAATACGTAGGAGCAGGACTTTAACTCCTGTCGGGCCCGTCTTCCTTATTTCCTTTTCTGTTGATTTATTTCCTTATTTTTATGTTTCATTCATAAATATCCCTTTTTTTGGTCCCTCCGTGAAAATCAATTTAGACGTGACGTCTTGTTGGTTTCCCCCTAGTTTTTGCTCAAGCCTCGCCATAATTTCATGGGGAAGAGATACTTAGGATGAGACGTCCCGCTTATCTCTTTCCTATCCTTTCTTTTTATCCGAGAATGTCTAAATCAGGCATGACGCCTTATTAGCATCCTCTTCCCTTCTCTGTCTCATATCGAAGTCGAGTTTAATTCGGATGAAACTTTCCATTGACCTCGCTTCGACATTCTATGTTTGTACAGTTCTCTCATTCAATTCTGTCCTTTTTTTTATATAAAAAATACAAGAATAAAAGGAAAGAAACCATGTTTTATTTAAGGCTATTTACGTTGTGCTTTCCATCTTGGTACTGTCTTTGACAGGCGATGTAGGGTGCTAATACCTTCCCTACTCGTAACCGACTCCCGAACTTGAATCTCAATTTTTTTAACCAGTGCTTTACTGAACCTAGTTTTTTCCAATGTTTTTCCTATGGATAAAAACGTTGGTGGCGACTCCCTGTTTCATTCGATACTATTTTTCTCTCTCGCTGCGCCGTCGCGATCCAGGTTACGACAGATGGCGACTCCACTGGGGAGGCTTAAGAGAGTCAGGCCAGTTTGGTTGAAAGCGCGTTTTTTTATATAGCCTTTGTTTAGCTTGGATTTCTTCCCCTTGTTTTTTTATTTTCCGTTAATTGTTGTGAATGTTCGTTATTATTCGCATCTTGTTATTTGTTTTATTGTCCATGTTCTGTATGATTGTTGAACCCTAGGGTAAAGGACTATGTTACTTTTCTGCAATCATTGAACCCTAGGGTAGACGACTTTGTATATTTGTTCTGTGTTTATTCTCTGTGCAGAATGGTGTAAGGTAAAAAGGTATTGAATGCCCTTTCACACACTACACTCACAAATTACTCGCACACACTTATGAGTGGCGCCCTATACCCGGGCCCCAAATGAAACTTAAGTTAGGAGGGGTTGGTATACGGAATCGTATAGGATGTACTTCCTATCCGGTGATCGTGAGAACCCCAACTAGAGTTTGACCTCTTATGACATACGCACCTAGTGGTTCCCCACTGTTGCGTCCCTGTCATGGGTAGGATCTTGGCTCTGGTAACCTTCTAGAAGTCTAGTATAAGCCACCTAGTGTGAAGAGTCACTTTTAGACAAGCCCTAAGGTCCAGAGAAAACCTTCAACAAAACCTGACTTAGGCCACGAAAGGGCAAACTTTACTTTACCTTATGTCATTTTCACTTCCCTGTTATTAAAAAGGGATTATCTATCACCCAAAGATTCGCTTAGTCTTGGAAAATTTTTTGGAACACACAAGTATTCTTCGGGTGAATAGATGATCCTTTCTTTTTTGTCTGAAGTCATAGGTTCTCCTAATCGTCAAAGGAAAAATCAAAAAAAAAAATTTTTTATATATACTTCATTTCCCTCTGGTTGAAGTGGCAATGACGATTTGGAAAACCTACGACTTTTGAGCTCGTATAACTGATTCCATTCTTTGTCTTGATGTTCGTAGGGGACGATTCCGAATTTGTCAGTATTTCTAAGACAGTATGGAAATTAACATGGGACATAGTAATTGTGATATAGGGGTGACTGAATTGAAGAAGTTATTGCACCTCAAGGCTAGAAAGGTCAATACTGACAGTTTACAAGCACTAGGGAGAAAACTGAGCTTGACACAGAAAATGACTTTCGCAAGGAAGTATGGGAAGATCCTAAAACTGTTGGAGGTAGACGTCCAAACGGAAGCCATCACAGCTTTGGCGCAATTTTATGATCCACCTCTCCGCTGTTTCACTTTCCAAGACTTTCAACTGGCACCCTCCATAGAAGAATTTGAACAAATATTGGGGATGCCAATGGAGGGACAGATTCCTTATCGCCATTTGGACCATCACGCGTCAATCACTTCTGTCGCTCGTATTTTGAAGGTCCATCCTGAAATGTTAAGAGGAGTGCAAATGAACAGAAATCAGATTCCCGGATTTACTAGGGAATTTCTAGAGAAACACATGCATGTCCTGGCAGAGAAGGAAGAATGGGAAGCTTTCATTGATACCTTGGCTCTCACTATTTACGGAGTTGTCTTATTCCCTAACTTAGACAACTACATAGATTATGATGCTATAGGTGTCTTCACCGCTCGCAAGCACAGATTGGAAAATCCCGTCACAGCAGTGTTGGCCAATGTCTATTGCACCTTGGATTTCTGCCATACCCAAGGAGGAAAGAGGATTATTTGTTGTTTGCCTGTTCTATATGTATGGCTCACATCCCACGCTTTTCATCAACTATGCAAAGCCGAGTGTCCCATCTCTGATTTGAAATTATGTCAGCTGACAACTAAGAATGGGCGTGAGTGGGCTAATCACCTTGTAGGCCTTACAGCAGAAAAGGTGAGATGGTGTCCTCAATGGCTAGAAGTTGAGTCCATCATTTATAGCTGTGGAGGATATCCAAATGTTCCTCTAATGGGGACACAAGGCTGCATCAATTATAATCCTGTTATTGCTAAGCGGCAGTTGGCTTATCCTCTACTTGGGCCGCCGGACGAAGCACTACTTACTCCTTTCGTTCTGTACTATGTGAATGGGAATTACACCTCCACTATTCGGGACATAGCCAATGCCTGGAAGAAGGTCCATAGGATGGGCAAAGAATTGGGAGTACGAAGCCACGCTGTGAGAGTTGAATACTTAGATTGGGTGGTGAACAGAGTCTCCATCGTGAAATTGCCTTTCAAGAGCCCTTCATACCAATCTGAGGACACAGTTCCTCCGCCGTGCATTGTGGAGGACAAGGTTACCATATCACTAAAGGCCCAAGTAGAAGAGCTAAAGGCAAGGAATCAAAAATTGGAAGAAGACCTCCTGAAGTGCCAACAAGAGTGCGCCCTCCATAGAAAAGAGAACTCTGAAGGAAGGCATGCTATGGAAGAAATGCGGAAAAAGAGAAAAATTGATGAAGATTACAGAATAAAACAAGATCAATGCCTTCGGGTGGCCAATTCACAGCTGAAGATGAAGGGTCAGCAGAGCGATGTTGTATTGGCCAAAAAACAAATTTTAAAGGACATGCTGGTACAATCCAAGGAGAAGGGAAAGGAGGCGTTGATGCAAAAAGAAATGCTACAAACCCAATTCCACAAATTGGAGCAACAGCTTGATGAAACGATGAGAGCTTATGAGCAAGAAATACATACTGAACAGAAGAAAACCCTTGACGCCGAACGCCGCTGCCAAGAAGCCACACGAGCTTTGGGGACAGAGTTAGTTCAACGGGATGAAGTCATTCATTTATGGATGGACCGTTTCGCCAAGTTGGCATACCTATCCAATGGAATCTTGGAAGATTTTCCCTCAATGTTAAAGCAGGCCGAAGGCATGGTCAATCCTCTATCCACCCCAAAGGAGATATCATCATTTTTGAACTATTGTCAAGAAAGGCTTTGCAAAATGAAAGTTATGATTGCCCAAGCTAGGAATGGCTGAATATTGTAACCGTATCTTTCAAGTAACATTGTACCTTTACAGATGAATGGAATGATGAACTAATGTGCCTTCACAATTGTCTCATGTTAATTTCCAATATACTGTTATACTAAGTACTTTTGAACGCGACGTTCTGGGGAAAGGTCAAGGAATACGTGTCAAATTCGGAATCGTATCCCGCGAATGCCCATTTATTTTCTTCTTTTATCTTCTTTAACTGTTCCCTCTATTTTTCTAACCATTTGTCATGATTCCTTAGACGCTACGGGTAAGCATCCCTACGCGACCAGGCTCAGAAGGAAACTCATGGCAGAAATAGAGCAAGAGAATGAAAACCTGCGAGCTGAGGTTAATCAATTGAAAGAACAAATGGCTGAAATAGCCAAAATGTTTGAAAGAAGGATCACAGAAAGGGATTCTTTAGCAGAAGTTGAAAATGCTAGGCAGCAATCTCCCGTTCTCCAACACGCTCAAGGTCATGCTGGGGAACCAAGCTCAAATCCTACAGGGCCTACTGTTACCGTTCGCCTTAGTAAGCCGAACCCTGCTCACGTTCAACAACACTCTTTTGTTGATAAAGAAGGGAATGTTGTACCCTTCCCACAGTATGGGTTACCCCCAGGCTATTTCCCACCACTCCAAGAAGAGCCAGATTATCAGGAAACAATCCTTCATGCGGCTCAACCAAACATCCCACCTGTCCGAAATCCTCAAGCGATTTCGGTCCATACACAGGTTGAACAACCACAAGCTGCCCAAGCCACAGTTGGACGCCAAGCCTCAATTCTGAATGAGAGCCCCGCACATGTTGACCGACCAGTTAAGAGTGCTAGTCACTATGTCGTCACAGGACCAAGTACTGCCACTGCTGCTACCCAGGAAGGAAGATTAGAATTCTTGGAAAGGCGATTAAGGGAAATGGATGGGAGGAATCGATTTGGATTAGGCAGTGCTGCACAACTCTGCCTAATTCCTGACATTGTTATTCCTCCTAAATTCAAAACACCTGAATTTGATAAGTATCGGGGGCTGACATGTCCGAGAAACCATCTTACCATGTACTACCGGAAGATGGCTTCGCATGCTTCCAACGACTCTCTGCTCATCCATTGTTTTCAAGATAGTTTGGCTGGAGCGCCTCTAACCTGGTATAACCATCTTGAACGTTCTCGTATACGCTGTTGGGAGGATCTGGCAGATGCTTTCATGCAGCAGTATAAGTACAATTTGGACATGGTGTCGGATAGAGTACAATTGCAGAACATGTCCAAGAAAGACAACGAGACATTCAAAGAACACGCCCAACGGTGGCGCGAAGTAGCAGCGTAAGTTGACCCACCTTTATCTGAGAAAGAGGTAATCTCGACATTTATTGACACACTCCAATCGCCATTCTATGACAAGATGATCGGAAGTATTTCCTCCCATTTCTCCGATATCGTCACTATCGGAGAAAGAATAGAAAATGGCCTCCGGACAGGGAAGATCGCCCGAGGCCCAGCTGGGGTTAATGCAGCAAGAAGACCCTCCCATGTGGAAGGAAAGAGAAGAGAGGGAGAGACTTATCTGATCTCCCATAATCAGGGAAGAAACCAGCCAAGGCCACCCATCCTGGTCGCCTTTCCATCAACCTATCATAATGCACCACATCCATATGTGGCCGCCGTTCAAACACCACATCCACCACATTTCCGCCCACCTGTCATGCGACCGCCTGCACCACTACAGGCACCATATCAACCACCACAAGCTCCGTACCAGCAGCCACAAATGAACCCGCCAAATCCAAATCAGAGAAGGCAAAACAACGACCGTGCCCCACCACAATTTGATCCAATTCCCATCACTTACACAGAGCTTCTCCCTTACCTCATCGAAAACACGATGGTAGTACCCTGCCCTCTAAAGCCCCTTCAGCCGTCGTATCCTAGAGGGTATGACCCGAACGCACGGTGTGATTACCACGCCGGTGCATTGGGACATTCTACTGAGAACTGCTTGGCACTGAAATTTAAGGTAAGGGACCTAATTTGGGCCGACTGGATAAGCTTCAAAGAAGGGAGCCCAAGTGTGACAACTAATCCCCTTCCAAACCATAAAGGATCGGATGTCAACGCAATAGAGAGGGATAAAGATTACATTTCCAAGGTAGAAGACATCCAGATGCCTTTGGAAACAATACACTCCCATATGCTGAAGATGGGATTAGTAGAGGGATCATGGGGTGAAGAGCATAATGACCTCCAGTCCACAAAATGAAGGGACTTCCAGGAAACCCTTCAAAAACTCATGAATGCTCGAGTCATAGAGGTCTGTAGATGCCGTGAAGGACAAATAAATGTGGTACAGGAACAGGGTAAGGCACTAGTTCCGAAACCCCTGGTAGTATACTATAACAAGGATACGCCAACGGCTTCAGCTCCTACCAAGACTGTCTTCACAGTAAGGGCACCAACCCCTTTCCCCTTCCAAAGTTCCCACGCTGTGCCATGGAGGTATAATATAGATGTGGTCGTCACCAATCCAGAGGCGGTCAACTCCATACCATCCTCCTCTATTACAAACATAACCGGAGTGGGAAAAATGACACGGAGTGGAAGAATATATACACCACCTGAGCCCAAGCAAGGCAAGACTACCGGAGAAGGAAAAACTGGAAAAGAAGTAGCCTCTGATGAAACAAAGGGGGCTGTGACTGAAGAGGAAGCCCAAGAATTCCTGAAGTTTATTCGCCATAGTGACTACCAGGTGTTGGACCAATTGAACCACACCCCTGCGAAAATTTCCCTATTGTCTTTGCTAATGAGTTCTGAACCATATCGAAACACGTTGATGAAGGTGTTGAGCGAGGTGCATGTGAAGAATGATTTACCCGTCGAACAATTTGGGGGCATAGTAGGGCAGATCGTTGCCAATAATTATTTGACCTTCACGAATGAGGAAGTACCTATTGAAGGAAGGGGGCACAACAAAGCCCTCCATATTTCTGTGAAATGTCGGGATTATATCCTGGCAAAAGTACTTGTGGATAATGGATCTTCTCTGAACGTCATGCCAAAATCCACGTTGGCAAAATTGCCTTTCGACGGAACATACATGAGGCCTAGCTCTATGGTTGTGCGGGCTTTTGATGGGACACATAGGGAAGTCATTGGAGAAATTTAATTGCCTATACAAGTCGGGCCCTGTACTTTCCAGGTACTCTTCCAAGTAATGGATATTGCGCCCGCCTACAGCTGTTTATTAGGGCGACCATGGATTCATTCGGCAGGGGTGGTCCCCTCCACGCTGCACCAAAGACTAAAATTCATCATCGACAACAAGTTGGTGACTGTTTCTGGGGAGGAGGACCTTTTGGTCAGCAAACCCATATCCACTCCATACATCGAGGCCGCCGAGGAAGCCCTCGAAACATCCTTCCAAGCCTTGGAGATTGCCAATGCATCAAGCATTGTGAAAATGTCTTTCCCCAACGTACCTCTAATGGTGACGCTGAACATGTTGCGAAAGGGGTACCAACCCGGAAAAGGATTGGGGCGGGATTTAGAAGGCAGAACCCAACCGGTGAGTCTCCTGGAGAATAAAAACAGATATGGTTTGGGATATAAGCCCACTGTGACGGATAAGAAAAGGGTTGAAGAGGAAAAGAAGGGGAGGAGAGCTGCTCGCCTTACTGGTCAAGAGATCAACACTGCGAGAATCCCTATCTGTGATCTTTATCAGAGCTTTAAGAGCGCCGGAGTGATATATCCGGATCAAGTTACCATGGTGGAGAATGAGTCTGACCGCAATGTGGAGCTGGTTTATGCTTGCCATCCAGATCAAAAGCTGAGAAATTGGGAAGTCATGGAGTTCCCTACAACCATTAACATTCTATCAGAGTAATCACTGTATTTCATAATTTAGTGGTCCCCTTGCTATGCCCAAGGCTCCGGGACCCATTTTGTAATAAGGGCAAAACTTGTTTGTTTTATTTTTGAAAATCAATGGACACATTTTTATTCCCCATCACCTCATCTTTGTACATTCTCTGTTTCGTAAACCTTTCAATTGTTTGCTTCTCTTTTCACTTTATAATATAACCCGAATGCAGATCCAAAAATGATTTCCCTGAGAACGATGAAAACCTGGATTTATTTCATGACCCTGTTTATCCAAATGATTGTGTCTACGAGGAAAGTGAGGAAGACTTTGGACCCTCATCTGAATTGACGAGATTATTGGAACAAGAGGATAAGGAGATCCGCCCACATCGGGAGGAAATTAAAATCATCAACCTTGGAGGTGAAGGAGAAGATAAAATGATCAAGATAGGCACCTGCCTGAGTAAAAACTAGCAAGATGAATAGATTGAATTGCTCCGGGAATTTCGAGATGTGTTTGCTTGGTCTTATCAAGATATGCCAGGGTTGGATAACAGCATAGCGGAACATAGGTTGCCTCTGAAACCAGAGTGTCCACCAATTAAGCAAAAGCTGCGAAGAATGAAACCGGAAATGCTTCTCAAGATCAAGGAAGAGGTCAAAAAACAATTCGAAGCCGGTTTCTTGGCTGTAGCCAAATATCCACAATGGGTAGCCAACATAGTCCCGGTCCCAAAGAAGGATGGAAAAGTGCGGATGTGTGTGGACTATCGAGATCTAAACAAAGCCAGCCCTAAAGACGATTTTCCTCTTCCACATATTGACATGTTGGTCGATAACACAGCCCAGCACTCCATTTTCTCTTTCATGGATGGTTTCTCCGGGTACAATCAGATTAAAATGGCGCCCGAAGACATGGAAAAAACCACGTTCGTTACTTTGTGGGGTACTTTCTGTTACAAAGTAATGTCCTTTGGTTTGAAGAACGCAGGGGCAACTTATTAGAGAGCAATGGTCACTTTATTCCATGATATGATGCACAAGGAAATAGAGGTCTATGTGGATGACATCATTGCAAAATCCAGAACCGAGGAAGATCATGTCCGCGACTTAAGGAAATTGTTTGAACGGTTGAGAAGGTTTAAGCTTAGATTGAATCCTGCCAAGTGCACGTTTGGCGCAAGGTCAGGCAAACTGTTGGGTTTCATTGTAAGCAAGAAAGGAATTGAAGTGGATCCCGACAAGGTCAGGGCAATCCTAGAAATGCCACCTCCTTGCACAGAAAAAGAAGTCAGGGGGTTCTTGGGAAGATTAAACTACATCGCTCGGTTTATCTCACAATTAACATCGACCTGCGAGCCGATCTTCAAGTTACTCCGCAAGAACCAACCAGGGCAATGGAATGAGGACTGCCAAACAGCTTTTGAGAAGATTAAGCCGTACTTGAAAGAACCACCAATATTGGTGCCACCAACCCCTGGGAGACCACTGATTTTATACATGACGGTACTGGATGAGTCCATGGGCTGCGTATTGGGTCAGCATGATGAAACGGGAAAGAAAGAACATGCCATATATTACCTAAGCAAAAAGTTCACTGATTGCGAAATGCGATACTCCGCATTAGAGCGAACTTGTTACGCGTTAGCATGGGCTGCGAAGCGTTTAAGGCAATACATGTTGAGTCACACTACCTGGCTAGTCTCTAAGATGGATCCTATCAAGTACATCTTTGAGAAGCCAGCCCTGACCGGAAGGATTGCTCGATGGCAAGTGCTGCTAACAGAGTACGACATAACATATGTCACTCAGAAAGCCATAAAAGGGAGCGCTTTGGCTGACTACCTAGCCCATCAACCCATAAGTGATTACCAACCAATACTGTTCGACTTCCCAGATGAGGATATTTTGGCATTATCTGACGAAGAAGAAGGCAGTAATAAGGACAAATGGATTTTAAGATTTGATGGAGCTTCTAATGCTTTGGGACATGGAATCGGAGCCATTTTGATTTCACCAAAGAAAGAGTTCATCCCTGTCTGTGCCAGGCTATGTTTCGATTGTACCAACAATGTTGCTGAATATGAGGCGTGCTCCTTAGGGATCCAAGCAGCATTGGATATGAAAGTAAGAACACTGGAAGTCTACGGAGACTCTGCTTTAGTCGTCCACCAGTTGAAAGGTGAGTGGGAAACCAGAGATAGCAAGCTTCTCCCCTATCACGCCCACATTATGGAAATGATCAGGGATTTCGAAGAGATTTCTTTTCATTATGTTCCTCGGGAAGATAATCAAATGGCTGACGCTTTGGCCACTCTTGCTTCAATGTTCAAAGTAAACAATGACTATGACGTGCCCCTCATCGAGGTAGAAAGACGTCATGAGCCCGCATACTGCCAAGTAGTCGAAGAACAGTCGGATGGAAAACCTTGGTATCATGACATTAAGAGGTATATCCAGAAGCAGGAATACCCTGACAATGCCACAGAAAATGACAAAAGAACCCTGCGACGGCTCGCCATGGGGTTTTTCTTAAATGGAGACGTGCTTTACAAAAGAAACTATGATTCTATCCTTCTTCGCTGTGTTGATACCGCTGAAGCAAATAGAATCATGAGGGATATCCACGAGGGATCTTTCGGAACCCACATCAATGGGCACGCCATGTCAAGGAAAATCTTAAGGGCTGGTTATTTTTGGATGACCATGGAAGCAGACTGCTTCGCCTATGCTCGGAGATGTCATAAGTGCCAAATATATGCTGATCACATTCACGCACCCCCGTCATCTCTAAATGTTTTGTCAGCACCATGGCCTTTTTCGATGTGGGGCATGGATGTCATTGGTCCCATTGAACCAAAGGCTTCAAACGGCCATCGTTTCATTTTGGTCGCCATTGATTACTTCACAAAATGGGTGGAAGCAGCTTCATATACTAATGTAACCAAAGGTGTTGTTGTTAAATTCGTCAAGCATGAGTTGATATGTCGGTATGGCCTACCGAGTCAAATCATCACAGACAATGGTACAAACCTGAACAACAAAATGATGAAGGAGCTTTGTGAGAGCTTTAAGATCTCCCACCATAATTCCTCTTTATACCGCCCAAAAATGAATGGGGCAGTCGAGGCAGCGAACAAGAATATCAAGAAGATAATACAGAAAATGGTGGTAACCTATAAAGACTGGAACGAAATGCTTCCTTTTGCTCTGCACAGTTATCGTACCTCAGTCCGGACCTCGACTGGGGCAACTCCATTCTCTTTAGTTTATGGCATGGAAGCAGTCCTGCCTTTTGAAGTGGAGATTTCTTCCCTCCGAGTAATCATGGAAGCCAAACTGGTTGAAGCAGAATGGATCCAGACTCGGCATGACCAATTAAATCTGATTGATAGTAAGAGACTGACTGCCCTCTGCCATGGTCAGTTATATCAAAGGCGTATGAAGCGAGCATTTGAAAAGAAAGTACGACCCCGACAGTTCCAAGAGGGAGACTTAGTGCTCAAGAAGGTTTTGTCAATGCATAAAGATCACCAAGGCAAATGGACTCCTAACTACGAAGGGCCGTATGTCGTGAAGAAAGCTTTTTCTGGAGGTGCTCTCATACTCACCAACATGGATGGGGAAGATCTACCGATGACTATAAACGCGGACACAGTGAGAAGATACTACGCGTAAAAAAAAAAAGCTCGCTAGGTTGAAAACCTGAAAAGGCGACCTAGACAAAAGTTAGAGCAATTGGTGGGGTCAAAAATCCTAAGAAAGCGGCCCAGACAAATTCACACCCTATAGATTCAACACTGCAATGCCAATTTTCCAAGTCGCGGATAAGGGGATGGGTCTAGAACATCAAAGCCATTGTCAAGTCACTCCCTCGAAAACAAAATCAGAAGATAAACAGGAAATCATGGAAAAGACTAGAATTTTGTCGCTCTCAGGAAATCGATGGAGGATCTAAAAGGCCTTCCCTTCCATCCTTACCATCAATTCCTCACATCTTGTCATATTTTTGCATTATTATTGTCACCTGTACATATCTGTTGTTCATAAATAAAAAGTTTCCTTTCTTCTCACATGTGTTCATGACTAGAATGAATAAACAAGTTTTACCTAAAAAGAATTTCTTAAAAAAAATGAGTTTTGAGAGGAACGAAAACACAAAGTTATGGGGAACGAAGTGGATACCGTTGCCAGATCTTACCTCAAGCAAGCTCAACCAGCTCTGCGAAACAACCTTAATGAAGTCAGAAGTAATAATTATTTTGGCCATGAGTTACTTCAACGCCTGTCGCCGAGGGAATCTGCCTGTAAGTTTTTTAATTAGTTTCACGTTTCTCTGTTAATGGATGGCCAGGAACTATGATCCCCGAGATGCGTAGTTGCCCAACTCTCTCCTCAGTAGACCTTCGGCATGTCCGCAGTAAACCCCAAGTCCATTCTCTGTCACCCAAAGGGGCATTACCCTGAATCACCAAATTTTCTCCCCCAATGGAACCATAATCGCCAAAAACTACACTTCCCAAATCCTTCCCCAGTGGGACTACACTTCCTAGTCAACCCAAAACTGGGGCATCTCCCCAGATTCTTCTTTTGGTCAAGGGATAGTTTTCCCCAAAGACTCTTTCGATCTTGTCTAACTGGGGTATCTCCCTGGATTTAGTCTTTCATTCAAAGGGCAGTTCCCCAAGATTTCATCCAATCATGTCAAACTGGGGCATCTCCCCAGATTCTTCTTTCGGTCAAGGGACAGTTTTCCCCAAAGACTCTTTCGATCTTGTCTAACTGAGGCATCTCCCCGGGTTTAGTCTTTCATTCAAGGGGCAGTTCCCCAAGATTTCATCCAATCATGTCAAACTGGGGCATCTCCCCGGGTTTATTCTTTCATTCAAGGGGCAATTCCCAACCACCCACAGTCATGTCAAACTAGGACACCCCCCAGATTCATTCTCTTGCGTTCAAGGGGCAGTTCCCCGAGAACCCGCAGTCATGACATCCTGTTAACTTCCCCAACTTTATATTTCCTGCTAACAGTGAGTTAATTTGGACGAGACATCCTGTTAACTTTCCCAACCTTTACATTTCCTGCCAACAGTGAGTTAATTCGGACGAGACGTCCTGTTATCTCCCCCACCTTTACTTTCCTATCGCCGATCAAATGGCACCCTTTACCTTCCTGTCGCTGATCAAATGGCACCCTTTACCTTCCTGTCGCCGATTAAATGGCACCCTTTACCTTCCTGTCGCCGATCAAATGGCACCCTTTACCTTCCTGTCGCCGATCAAATGGCACCCCTTTACTTTCCCGTCGCCGATCAAATGGCACCTTTACTTTCCTGTCGCCGATCAAATGGCACCTTTACTTTCCAGTCGCCGATCAAATGGCACCCTTTATTTTTCAGTCGCCGATCAAATGGCACCCTCTATCTTCCAGTCGCCGATCAAATGGCACCCTTTACTTTCCTGTCGCCGATCAAATGGCACCTTTACTTTCCTGCCGCCGATCAAATGGCACCTTTACTTTCCTGTTGCCGATCAAATGGCACCTTTACTTTCCTGTCGCCGATCAAATGGCACCTTTACTTTCCTATCGCCGATCAAATGACACCCCTTTACTTTCTTGTCGCAGATCAAATGGCACCTTTACTTTCCCGTCGTCGAACAAATGGCATCCTTTTACCTTTCAGTTATCAAAGAAGGCATCCTTTTTCTCCTGATCGCCGAATGAGGCACCCCTCTACTTCATGTCATTCAAAGGATAATTCCCAGTTAACCGCTTCTTGCTGAAAATTAAAGCACTGCTTCACTTCTTTTTTCCAGATTTAAAAAAAAAAAAAAGAAGAAGAAGAAGAAGAGAAAAGTGAAACGGAAAAGGAAAATGCTCGTCTTTAAAGAAGAAAGGTCACATTGACTCGTGATTGCCCACACCATCAGTTGCTATACCGATCAAGAGGTCCCACTTGGCCCCCTACATCGGTGTTCATATCTTTACTTCCTTTTCACTTCAAAAACACAGAAGCTTCGTGTTTCTTTTGTGAAAAAGAAGTAAAGAGGGGCATCTGTGAACACCTCTTTTGGTCCGGTCCAAGTGGAATAAATATCTTTTATACTGAATTCCAATCCAGGGTGGTTAAATTCGAATAGAATGGCTCCGAAATAATCAGAACCGAGTGAAATAACTCAAAATGAAGCTTTTCCAAGTGAAATACAGCCCTGCTGGAGATAAATCTGAGTGAAAAAACTCAAAAAATGGTCAAATCTGAGTCAAAATGAAGCATTTCCGAGTGGAATGACTCAAAATTGATGAAATCCGAGTAGAATCACTCAGAATGAGTCATTTCCGAATGAAATGCTTCCCTGCCAAGCCAATCCGAGTGGATTATGCCCATCTTCAATAGAAGTCCGAATGGAATGACTCAAAATTGATGAAATCTGAGTGGAATCACTCAGAATGAGTCATTTCCGAATGAAATGCTCCCTGATGAAGCCAAATCCGAGTGGAATATATTCCTGTTAGATCAAATCCGAGTGACACTACTCTGAATGAAGAAAATCCGAGTGAAATTACTCAGTTTTGGGCTTGTCCGAGTGGAGTATGACCTGTTGGGTGGGAAATCCGAGTGAAACTACTTAGTTTCACTCAAAATGACTCAACAATGGACCAATCCGAGTGGAATATGCCAGTTTACAAGCCATGATTGCAAAAAATTTCAATTTCGAGTGAAATATCATGTTTTCCGAGTAAAACATGACTGAGAAGGCTGCAACCGAGTAAAGTTCTAACCTGAGAGGCAATTCCGAGTGAGAAACACTTCACTGGACCAAAACCGAATGAAAGAAGTATGTATGAGTCTTGGTCCGAGAGGTAATGGTCTAAACCGAGTGAAGAAAGACTCGGATTTCCGAGCAAAGGTTCTGAGAAAGGGAGGACTTGGTCTGAAGAGGTAAAACCGATTGGGAAGGCAAGTGTTGAGTCAGTTTTGGATGAATTCCGAGCTAGGTATTCATCAAAACCGACCTCACAGACGATGTACATTAAATCCCTCACATACCGACCTCGGTTTCTTACTCCACACCGGCCAAAGGAAGTTGTTCTTGAACCGAGGTGCACACCAAGAAATTCTGAGCCGGTGTTCATCACAACCGACCTCCTCTACAGACGGTGTCTCTGAATCTTTTTACACACCGTCCCTAACATTGCACTCTATCCCACAGACGGTGTTAACTAACACTTGCACTCCGCCCTCATTTGCACTCTGCCCTCATATACTTCACAGACGGTGTGGCACTCTGCCCTCTTCACACACCGTCCTACAGACGGTGTGGCTCTCTGCCCTCTTCACACACCGTTCCACAGACGGTGTTAGCTAACATTGCACTCCGTCCCACAGACGGTGTTAACTAACACTTGCACTCCGCCCTCATTTGCACTCCGCCCTCATATACTTCACAGACGGTGTGGCACTCTGCCCTCTTCACACACCGTCCCACAGACGGTGTGGCGGAGAGCCCTCTTCACACACCGTTCCACAGACGGTGTTAGCTAACATTGCACTCCGTCCCACAGACGGTGTTAACTAACACTTACACTCCGCCCTCATTTACACTCCGCCCTCATATACTTCACAGACGGTGTGGCACTCTGCCCTCTTCACACACCGTCCCACAGACGGTGTGGCACTCCACCCTCTTCACACACTGTTCCACAGACGGTGTTAGCTAACATTGCACTCCGCCCTCACAAACCCAATACCGCCCCACATGTAAAGCCAACCTCTTAGCCAACTGACTCTTCTGACTCAGCATACCACTTAGAAGTGGGCAGTGACTCAGCAACCACTCGGAAATGGACACTGAGTCAGCATACCACTCATTAATGGGCACTGACTCAGCAACCACTCAGAAATGGGCTGTGACTCAGCAGCCCACTCGGAAAAGTTGTCTCCCACCTGTCTCCCACCTGTCTCCCCACTCACTTCCTCTCTATTTAAACGAATTGAAGGACCTCAGACCTCACACACACACACACACACAGACACAGCCTTACAGACACAGATACTCATACACACACTGTGCCATTCCCTTCTCTTCTTTCCTCTATCCAGCACCCTCCTTCCTCTCTTCATCAGCCAGCTGTTGTCTCCAACAGCCACGCCGTCCTCACCCCTTCTCCTACACACCGTCCCAGTTCCTCCTACACACCGCCCCAATACCTCCCGATCCACACCGCCCCAATACCTCCCAATCCATACCGTCCCAATACCTCCCAATCCATACCGTCCCAATACCTCCCAACACAACACCGCCCAACACTTCATTCCTCTCAGCCAACACCGCCCAGCCAACCGTCCTCACCAAAACCGACCTCCTCACCCCTTCTCCTACACACCGTCCGAGTTCCTCTTACACACCGCCCCAATACCTCCCGATCCACACCGCCCCAATACCTCCCAATCCATACCGTCCCAATACCTCCCGATCTACACCGCCCCAATACCTCCCAATCCATACCGTCCCAGTTCCTCTTACACACCGCCCCAATACCTCCCGATCCACACCGCCCGATTCTGTCCTAATCCGTCTTAACCCCTCCACACCGTCCCAACAACTCCTGAACGCTTCCAATACTCCTTAAACACTACATCGTCCCAATACCCCCCAAAATACAACACCGTCCAGCAAATACATTGTCCATCAAGCCACAACACCGTCCCTTTCTCCCGAAACCGTCCTCACCAAAACCGACCTCCTCACCCCTTCTCCTGCACCGTCCCAGTACTAAATTATTCCCCAGATTCCATACTGTACCTTACCTAGTCATTACCCTTGCCAATCCTCAACATCGTCCATACACAGCGCCCAGTCACTCCCTCACCTCGGATTAGCTCCCACCAATATCGGCTACACTTCAGTTTTCAGCATTCGTGCCCAACACTGGTCCAGTGCTTCTATCAGCGTGCAAGTCCGGAATCAGTCAGACACCGTCACTGCGTTTGACTCACACATCGGTTCTGAGCTCATCACACCGGTTCCACCTTGTTCCTTATTTCTTTTACTTTCAGCCTTTTATTTTCCTGTCAGTTCGCAGTTTGTTGGTTATGTTTGTCTGTGTGCCATAGTTTACACTGTTAATATTTTTGTCCTTTTCCCTAACAAGCACATATAATAAAAATAATTGATTTTGTATATGTTTTATTTTCCAGTCTAAAAATCCTTTTTTTTTCTTTTAAAAAAAAATATAGTGTCGTACGGGGACACTCCCGTCTACACAACCCCTTTAGGATTCGTACACGTGCGAAGAACTTCGCCTTGTACGAGTTCCCCACCTCAGTGACATCCACCATCATCTCCTAAGTCTTTTCCTAAAAGAAAAACACTCAGAACTACGTAACCCTGATTTCTTGATAATTCAAGAATACGTAGGAGCAGGACTTTAACTCCTGTCGGGCCCGTCTTCCTTATTTCCTTTTCTGTTGATTTATTTCCTTATTTTTATGTTTCATTCATAAATATCCATTTTTTTGGTCCCTCCGTGAAAATCAATTTAGACGTGACGTCTTGTTGGTTTCCCCCTAGTTTTTGCTCAAGCCTCGCCATAATTTCATGGGGAAGAGATACTTAGGACGAGACGTCCCGCTTATCTCTTTCCTATCCCTTCTTTTTATCCGAGAATGTCTAATTCAGGCGTGACGCCTTATTAGCATCCTCTTCCCTTCTCTGTCTCATATCGAAGTCGAGTTTAATTCGGATGAAACTTTTCATTGACCTCGCTTCGACATTCTATGTTTGTACAGTTCTCTCATTCAATTCTGTCCTTTTTTTTTAATAAAAAATACAAGAATGAAAGGGAAGAAACCATGTTTTATTTAAGGCTATTTATGTTGTGCTTTCCATCTTGGTACTGTCTTTGACAGGCGATGTAGGGTGCTAATACCTTCCCTACTCGTAACCGACTCCCGAACTTGAATCTCAATTTTTTTAACCAGTGCTTTACTGAACCTAGTTTTTTCCAATGTTTTTCCTATGGATAAAAACGTTGGTGGCGACTCCCTGTTTCATTCGATACTATTTTTCTCTCTCGCCGCGCCGTCACGATCCAGGTTGCGACAGTCATCCTCCACCAGTTTTCAGCTTCTTTACGAAGCATGAAAACAGCATACTCGACCTTCTGTGCCTTAGTGCACTGCAGACTACTAAAGATCCGTTCAAGATTCTGGATCCAGGCATAAGCTTGATTAGGCTGAAATCCTCCATGGAACTCAGTCGGTTTTCTTTTCAAGAAACAATCAATGCTATGATTGTCACTCGGTTGGGGCTGATTCTGCCTTTCTAAGATATCAGCCACACGCTGAAAGGCAGCAGCCATTGCATCCATACCATGAGGGTCCATTCCTTATCCTGAAATAATCATAATACTTTAGTACCTCTCATGGATATGAAAGCAATTTATTTATAGTTGATTTCCTCAACTATATTACATAACAACAACAGTGATATGATTTCACTCAATCATAGCATTTAGTAGCTTAACCTTGGCCTTGGACTTTTCAAGTCTGCTCTGATACCAAAATATAACGTTCTTAATTTTTAAATAAAATTTTGATAATCAAATAAATTTTTCACAAATAATTCCAATATTAAAAACAGAATTTGAATTAAATAATATTATTGTCACTTTTACAAAAGTCGACCGGCCATTTAATATACAAAGAAGATATACACTCGGTATTCACAGGAGCCGACCAAGGCTTCTACAAAAATAACTATGTACACTATGTATTGTACATGCTAATACATAATGCTTCAGTCGGATGAGTGACTTCACACGCCATCACTGTGTCCTCTATCCACTGTAAAATAATAAGAAGTAGGGGGTGAGCATAAACATATCAAATAATAGTTATTGAATCGGATTAAAAGTCCAATTCATAACTAAGTATATAAGACATAACCGAGTCATTTAGCACATCATAACCAGCATATTATTCTCAATAACATATATATCAGTGCACACATATGCTCAATCGGTTAAATCCATTATTAAGTCTTTTAATTGTGTTGTAACATTGGCTCCCCGAGCCATAACTCAGCTCTCAGCTGATCCGGCCATTTTACAGGTACCAAACCGTTTGCACCCAATGTGACACTATCACTCTCAGTGATAACGGTCAGTGCCACGGGCTAAAACCCCGAGCCCCGCTCAAGAGGTTGCCTTGAGTCCCACCCAAGGTCTTTTGTGGAAACCACATCATATTTCATATTCAATCATCACACATGCATCTCATGTCATATACATAAATATCATGAAAAATTCATGAATCATCATCCATATCATTATCATCAATATCATATCAATATCAATAATATGAATAGAAGATATGAAAATATAAAATGTCATATAATCGGGGTCTCATACAATAATTCACACACATATCATATATACACAATAATAATACCCCACATCCATTCATAAACCATCTATTTGAAATGTAACGCTCCCCCTACCTGGAAATAAAGAGTTTTTGCAGCACTTAAAGCTATATCCAATTCACAGCTTGTAAATTCCCACTGGAATTTCAGCTTTGTACCAGTCCAGAGCTTTATTTATAAAGAGAATAAATGAAGATTGATTTCTTCTTCGTTAATGGCTTTTCAGCAAGGTTTGGAAGAGAAGGATTATAGATAGTGTTTTTACTTTCCAAAAGTCCTTAATTAATCCAACAATAGTTGATATATATATTGTTCATGCAAAAGAGACGTGAACAATAGGAAGATGTCTGCTGTACGTTTCTTCAAATGATGAGTAAGGAATAAGCATTTAATAAAAAGGGACAGCACATTAGAGATGGTCCCATACTTAGAAAATATCAAAAAAAGAGTTTACTGGAAGGTAGAAGAACAGAGTGACGTGGAAAGCTAAAATAATTAATAATTCCGACTCGGTTTTCAGCATTCTGAGCATATCTTTCCGAGAAAGCCTCTGCCCATTCAGAATTCCTTCATTCGCAGGGAATTCACTCGGAAGGGTTTCATCCCATGAAACACTCAGCTTTCCTTCCTCAGAAATGTCCCACACGAAAAGATCTCATTCAGACAGCTCACTCATATATATTTCTGTCTGAGTCAAACTTTTTCTTACGTCACTCAGAAGTCTCCCATCTAAAAGATTATTCGGAGTTAGTAGACAATCCTCTCTCAGAAATTATTCCACTTGAAAGGATCACTCAGGGTTGGAGTCTATTTCAAAGACGAACCCGAGTACAAACTCAACAATTCTGACCGAATACGAATTGAATAAATTTACCACTCGGTCATTTATTTCCCTTAGAACTATTTACTCAGAAATATACTTATTCGGAGTTGGAATCTTTCTCTGTCCAGAAGCACCTTTTTTGAAGAAGATTCACTCGGTTTATCCCAATCGGTGTCACACCACACAGTTATCAGAAATTTCTCACTTGACGCTTTCCACTTGGAATGTTTCACTTGGATTTGCCTTATTCTAAAGTGTCTCATTCGGACACCATTTTTCTTAACTTAGAAATGATTCTTTTAATGATGTTTCACTCGAAAACATCTTAACTTCATTTGGAAATAACTCCATCGGTCTTACTTCACTCGGTATCGCACCATTTCACTCGGAATATCTTATTTAAAATGATATTCACTCGGAATTTCATTCAGAAATTCTTCATTAATCCTTAATGAATGAATTTTCTAAAAATTACAAATTTTGGGATGTTACAATTAGAATATGAAAAGTTATAGGATGACGGTGAAATGTGAAGTAGATATAAATGTACATAAGCACGTATTGTAAGGCTAGTGTTATGCCTTTTTCAATATGATTGAATTTCTATATGAATTAGTATGTTTTTTGCTTACCCTTTCCTGTTGTTATTTATTTTTCTAGTAACCAAGGATAGAGATGTAATTGATACTGCGGAGACGAGCACCAAGTGAGTTAGATTGCTAATGAATGGATGATGAACTTGTATTATTCGTAATGGTGTTAAATTATGAGCATGTATATTTTAGTATCTCTATTTTAGTATTGTCTAGTCATGAATAGATTGTGAAATGGCATAGAGCGAATGCATCACTGAATTGCATGAACATGGGCAGGTGTTGTTATATATTTGTATGTTTTGTTATGGATGACATTGAGCCAATTAGATGATAAAGTTGAGATTATGCCATGTGAATTTGAGGAGTAGCGATATAGTTAAAATGATGTAAATGAGATCATAATATGCTCATGATATGTGGCTATGATCTGAGTGTTATGGAATTATATCCCCATGGGCAAGTTGATGTTGTTTGTACATGTAAGCATTGAACCATGTTGAATTGTATTGATGATTTTGATAGTATAATATATAAACTATGGTTGGTATAGATTGAGTTTTAAGAGAAAAATGGCTAAATAAGCAAACTGAATAGGTTATTTTGAGTTTTAGTAGGATTCGAATTCCTCAAAAGGTGCCAATAAAACCCTAGGAGTATTTGAAAATTGTTTGAGATGTGAAATGATTATTTGGATCTAATTTGGTAGGAGTTTGGTATAGGAATTGCACTAAATTGTTAAAAATGTATTTTTCTACATAACTTTGTGATATGGAGGAATTTTTTAGTACAGACTGTGGCAACAGGTCCAAAATGAGTTCACATATAATGCTCATAAATTTGTGTAACATTCAGAGGTCAAATGGGTAAGTTAAGGGTCATGTAAGTTGACCCGAAGCCCAAAATCTACATAAAAACTACACTTGTATTGATGGTAATCGATTATACCTATAATCGATTACCTGCAAGCAAAATTAAATTCCTACGATATTGTTTTTTGATAATCGATTACGAGAATTTTGATAATCAATTACCAGTTTGTTTTTGAAACTGTGTATGATCTAGACCAAAATAGCTCTTGCATACTTCACGGAAGTCGTAGATAATTGAGTTACGAACATTTTCTAATTGGATTCACCTCAAAAGGAGGTCTGTAGCTCAAGTTATACATAAAATACTATAAGATGTTCATGTTGAAAATTGTATGTAAAATAATTTTACATTTTCATGAATTAGGTGATCTTAGGGGCATAATTAACCTTCGATCCTTACATAACATTTTTAGATAATTGAGTTACAGATGTGTATCAATTGGATTCAATCACCTACAAGTCCCAAATTAAAATCACTCAACACTCCACGTGCCCCCCACCATATGCTCCAACCACGCCACATGATTATGTTGCTTCACCATCACACCTCTATCACCGATCCAAGGATGCTCACCACATGAGAGTGAACTTTGTCGCTCCCACCATATCGGATCACAGTATCATGATGGAGGCAAAAAGGGATTCAATTTTGTGGGTAGGTGGCATAACAAAGTTGTGGGTAAAGGGAGGTGACAAGATGAAGAGGATGAATGACAGAAAAAAAAACAACAAGAAGAATAATAAAGTTTAGATGACATTTTCTTAATAAATATATAAATCGTTGAAGTGCACTTAACTATGGAAATCGAAGTAAATAAAAAAACTAGGGACTAAATGCATAAAAAATTAGGGACTAAACACTAAAAAAAAAATTGGTAGGGGTTGACTTTAAATTTAAGACTTCAAAGCCAAAATTCTTCTATGGCAATTTTGCTAAGAACTTTTGATTATTGATTGAAGAGAAAATAATAACATGAGAGCTTTTGATTAAAGAGCTTATTGAAAGCAATTGGGAAATCAGAGCGAGCAATATTGCTGAAAAATCAAGATCGAGAGGCAGAGGAAAATAACCAATCAACTTCTGAAAAATAAACTGTTTAGAAATCTATCAAATTCTGGTCGTTTATAAAAGCGCTAGTACTTATACCAATTTATGAAATTTCGTAGTCCTTTATCTCCTTTTTTTTTTGGTGAATTTTTCCCGTGAATGGAGAAAGATTCATTGGGTGGGTAATTAATGTTTTTGTTAGAAGTTTGTGGTAGAATAAAAAGACTAAGATTTGATTTAATTTGGAGTAGGAAGCAATATGTAGAAAAATAAATATTCAATTAAATAATAAATATGATATCTAATTACATAAGAAATATTAAATTAGATCAAATAGAAAATGATACATAGTATTATTTTTTATTTTATTTTATTTTTAATTTAATTAGATGATGATTAATAATTATTTTTATTTTTCTGTCTCTATTTATTATCTCCAACTGAAAGAAACAGTGAAACTAACCAAGCTTTTTATAATCACTTTTGATTATATTAATTAATGAATAATCAATGTTTAATCCGCCGTCCTGAGTTAAAACATGATGATTTGGAATCTTCCAAAGTTTTAATCATTTTCGTGTTGGACCCATTCTTTCATATGATAATAATGACAAAACAAAAATGGCGAGGAATTAGTTAGCACCGTTATGATATAATAACAAAAATATTATATTACGTAAAATATAAATGTTTCAATAAGTAGTGTTTTCGGTTAATTAGTAGTATTTTTTGAAATGATATTTTAATTTTTGATTTGAACTACTAATTAAAATTTACTTTTACTTTATTCTCTCTTTATAAGTTTAATAATTTTTGATCCGGTCTGGATACCGGCCCCAAGATTATCCGGTCTGGATACCCGACCTAAGGATGAGGCCATCTTAGTCGTCCTAGAGGTCAACCGGTATCACAAGGTAATGATTCGGTCGGCAAACACATGATGCAAGTCTCTCTTACACCGGTCGTCCGAAGTAACGTCCGACATGCCGGGTGACTTATCCGCTCTCGTTCATCCGTCACCCCCTGATCCGATTGCCTCAGTGTCATAACGATAAAGATATTCTGCACAACGGAATATGTCCCTTTCATTCACCGAAAGGAGCAGGTACAGTCGCAGGTGTAATTCACGGAAAAGGTGATTATCCTCCATCCCTGTGTCAGAATCGTACACTGCTAATTGACCTATCCCCTGGTATACTTTGAATACTGAGCCACTCTGATTGACACTTTACACACGGCATCAGAACCTATGGGCCACTTGCACCCAACGATTCACCTTCTACGCTCAACTATAAATAACATGTTCCAATACACATGCAAGGTAACGTTGTTCTTACTCTCATTCTCACTATTATACTGCTTGAGTATTAACAAAGTTCATATACACTCTTCTAACTTGAGCGTCGGAGAATCTTCACAGGTGGCACCACCTTTTGCCCACTTCAACGCGAAACTCTGGTGCGAAGGATCTCCAGGACAACGAGACCGGTTTCTCCCACTGAGAGGCCGGATTACATAGACCGGATACACACAGAACCGGTCTTCAACCTCATTCAATCCTTAACTCTTGTGGCTGGTCCCACACCGGATCCCAAACCCCGGTCCGGACCAGATCATTGGCACGCCCAGTGGGACTCGGTAGAGTTATTCCCACTTTCTGCAGAAGTTAGTAGTCGACCATGGAAGGAGATGGACGCGATTTTATGGATGGTCATGTGGAAGATGTGACCCATCAACAAGCCGATAGGAGATTCATTTTCGAATCACCAGCAACCCACTCAAGGAGAATGGTACCAGTGGCAACCCCTGACCCTCGAGATGAAGTTATAAGGCAGCTCAAGGAAGAGTTGAGGGAGTTGCGATGGGAGAAAGGAGAAACTGGGGACAAAGTGATGTCTCAGGCGGAGGATACTCACCATGCATCTGCGAGAGAGAAGTCCACAACTCTCCAGTATTCTAAGATCCCTACTTATGAGGAGAGGGAGCAAACTCAAGATTCTGGGGACAGAATCAGTGCAAGGAGGTTACAGGTAATGGAACTTCCCAGGTGACACAGCCAGAGCCAACCTCACTCGGAGTCGCTCATTCAGAGTCAATTGCCAATTCAGAGTCATTCACTCAGAACCGATCACTCAATAACACTCGGGGACAATATTCAACGGTGACCGAGTATTGCGAAGGTAGAAACATAACATGTATTCTTGCATGTTATGCCAGCATACAGACCTCTCGTGAACAACATAGCTTATATGAGCAACTTACAATCCCTCATACAAGCTAGGGGACAAATGATCCGGTCTGGATACCGGCCCCAAGATTATCCGGTCTGGATACCCGACCTAAGGATGAGGCCATCTTAGCCGTCTTAGAGGTCAACCGGTATCACAAGGTAATGATCCAGTCGGCAAACACACGATGCAAGTCTCACTTACACCGGTCGTCCGAAGTAACGTCCGACATGCCGGGTGACTTATCCACTCTCGTTCATCCGTCACCCCCTGATGCGATTGCCTCAGTGTCATAACGATAAAGATATTCTGGACAACGGAATATGTCCCTTTCATTCACCGAAAGGAGCAAGTACAGTCGCAGGCGTAATTCACAGAAAAGGTGACTATCCTCCATCCCTATGTCAGAATCGTACACTGCTAATTGACCTACCCCTGGTATACTTTGTTATTCAAGTGGCCTCAATACTCAAGAGGGGGGGGTGAATTGGGTTTTTAAAACTTTGCTTGAAATGCCTTTGAACTTGATTCTTTTTATCACAAGTTTAGAGATTATGAAAGTAAGATCAAGTAAAGTACAAAAGATAATGCAAAACAAGAGGCAAATATTGATAAGGCAATTTATCAAACACTTGGTGTGCAATGTTCAAGGTTAACTAATTAAAGTAAGCTCAAGTATGTAAATCCCAATCAACCAACTTAAATCAATTCAATGCAGTATATAAATGTAAAAGAGTTAGGGAGAAGAGCTTGCAAACCAATTTAACGAGTTCCACCAACCCCGGTGTACGTCTCACCTTCAAGCAACCCACTTGAAGGATTTCCACTATTGAAGTTTAGAGATTACAAGCTATGAGTAATTGCAGCTTCCTAGTGTCCCACACTGAAGAACTCAATCCTCACTAGCACAAGGGCAACCCACCCAATCTCTCAAACTCTCAATACCCAAAGGTTGAACCCCAACCTTTGTGACCACTCAATCTAGAGTGAAAACCTTTGTGTTTGGAGTAGTGTTTACAAGCAAGTGACTCTCTTAATAAAGTAGATGTACAATTGAAAGCTCTCTTAAATTCTAACTCTCAACAAGAGAGGATATACAAGTTGAAGTTCTAAGTTTCAGAAAAATGAAACTATACAAGAATAAAGCTCACAAGACTCAAGAATTGATTTCCTTTGATGTATGTAATTGATTGATTGAGTAGCTTGAAGGAGTCTTGCATTTATAGGGCTTGGAGATGAGCATAATGGAGTTCCTAGCCGTTGTATGTAGTGGGTATCTGAGAAATGGTGAAAAAATGAGTTGTTTCCAACTAAAATGTGTTTTCCCACTATCGTAATCGATTACGCCTTGAGCTGTAATCGGTTACTCTTCGAATTTTTCAGTCCAGTTCGTGCTGTAATCGATTAGTATTCACCATCTAATCGATTAGCTTAAAGTCAGAACTTTGGTAATCGATTAGATCTTGCCTAGTAATCGATTAGCCATAGCACCTGATGCATTTAATTCATTTCTTGATCTTGGTAATCGATTAGCACACCCATGTAATCGATTAGTGTCGTTTCAGTAGCTTGGTAATCGATTGGCTGAAGTCCTGTAATCGATTAGCATATATGCCTGATACATTTGATCCAATTTTTGATGTTGGTAATCGATTAGCATACTGGTGTAATCGATTAGTTACAAGTCAGAAGCTCTCTAATCGATTAGCCCTGTCTCTATAATCGATTAGTTACAAGTCAGACGCTCTGTAATCGATTAGCCCTGTCTCTCTAATCGATTAGCTACGCTGTTTTTGCAGGTCTGATGCTGAATCTTGTTTTTGCAAGATATTCTTCAAAATTCCTTTGTCATTATCAAAATCCTTGAACCTGTAATCATATTCAAACACATACTTTGAATACTGAGCCACTCTGATTGACACTTTACACACGACATCAGAACCTATGGGCCCACTTGCATCCAACGATTCACCTTCCACGCTCAACTATAAATAACATGTTCCAATACACATGCAAGGTGACGTTGTTCTTACTCTCATTCTCACTATTATACTGCTTGAGTATTAATAGAGTTCATATACACTCTTCTAACTTGAGCTTCGGAGAATCTTCACAGGTGGCACCACCTTTCGCCCACTTCAACGCGAAACTCTGGTGCGAAGGATCTCCAGGACAACGAGACCGGTTTCTCCCACTGAGAGGCCGGATTACAAAGACCGGATACACACAAAACCGGTCTTCAACCTCATTCAATCCTTAACTCTTGTGGCTGGTCCCACACCGGATCCCAGACCCCGGTCCGGACCAGATCAATTTTTAATTCCATCTTTTATTTCTTTTTTAGAAAGTGAAACTTTATTTTATTTTTAAAAAGTAAAACTTGTAACGTTGTTTTTTCTCTTTTCTTTTTATTTTATTTTTAAAAATTAAATATTTACTTATTTTAAAAAAGTAAAATCTATAGTATTTTTTGCTTTTACTAGTTGATAAGTTACAGTGTTAATTAATAATTTTTTTTATCGTAAATAAAACCTAAAATTATTAAAAAAACAAAAACAACTTAAACCTTTTATGTTATTTTATATTTGTGTTAATTAAAACATATTAAAAAAATTACAAATTGCGTGTAACCCTTTTAAGTTCCTATTTATGAGCACTTCTCTGTGACAACTTAAAACACAACATTATTATGTAATGCACTTCCATTCAAAAAACAAGCATTGAGTATAGAAAAAAGTTACTAACATGAATTAACCACGAAACGCACAAAGCATTCAATACATAATCTTGGGATGGAGTTTAGTTACACATGTTTCATTGTCATGAAAACTAATAAAAAATGCAAAAGAATGAAAGAAAATAAGACAAAACTCAAAGAACTTTCATGTCTCCAGCTTCCTTGATTGCCGGATCACTTCCGCAACGGTATTTAGGGGATGTTTAGTTTGCAGTAAGGGAAACGAAGTTAGGAAAATGAAAAAATCTAAAGATTAATATTGATCACGTCATTTGAGACAATCGAAACTCGAACATAGGATAAATTTTTTCCTCCTAGCCAACTCCGTTCTGTTCCGTTACTGGGTAAACCAAACAACGCCTAACACATAGATCTTAATCCCAAATTTAATTACAATGTATTGTCAGCATGTACGAAAAGATTCACATAATTATATATATATATATATATATATATATATATGACTTTTAATTTAATTCTTATATAAGTAAATAGTTACATAATACTCTCTTAGTTTCTATTTAATTGTTCAGATAGAAGAATTATATACATATTAAGAAATGTAATTAAGATTATTAATTTTTATAAAACAATTAAGTATTTTTCTATTTTATTCTTATCTCTCATTTATTTGTTGCTCTTAACATTCTTGTCACTTTTAATATTACCTCTGTCTTTAAATATAATACCATTATTGTCCCTTAATATAAAATATGTTTTAAATTTCTATGTCTCAATTATTTTTAGACCAAAACACCCTTATTAAATGAGTAACTCTTTTGAAGTTTAAAAAGAAAATAAATGAATTATATTGCTTAAAATACTTATCTCTTCTAGTATAATTGACTAACACAAAAATTAATTTCCATCCCTATTGACTTTGTCTTTTCATATGGAATAAAGTCATTAACTATGATGGAGAGAGAATTAGAGTAGAGAGAATGAGGAGGAAGAAATAATGGTATTCCCAATTATTTAAGGGTAATTTTAAAAAATTACCTCTAATTTATGACAAAGATAATAATTTTAACTAAACTAATCAATTTTTTTAATATTTGTGAATTAGGTAAAAAAAATTATATATAGGAACAAGGGTAATATCAATAAGAGTAGTATTGGAAAAATAACAATTCATGCTCTTTTGAAATTCTAAATAAATGATTAATACTCTCTTAAAATTTTAAGTGAACAATTAAATAGAAACAAAGTCTTTTTATTAAGTAGACAATTAAATAGAAAAGGAGAGAGGGGGTAATATTTTACTATTAGATGATAGTATAAGAAACATTTAAATTGTTAATTTTTTCTAACCAAATTGAATTTTCAAACGGATAATTTTTCTTTCATGTTCATGAATCATGATATGCACGTAAACATGTGTAAGAAAAGAAAAATAAATACCAATGTTATATGGATGTGTAGCAAAGTTAATTTTTTTTGGTACAGTTATTGTCTTTTTTTTGGTATAAGGATATAATTAAGTTAATTAATTAGTGTAGGAAAATTAGAAGCATTAGTTAATATTTTGAATAAAGTTACATAGTCTAGTGTTTAACGCACACAAAATATGGAACACAACTCTTTCATTATGATGTAAAGTAAACCTGACATGAGTTATGATTAACTATTATTACTGCTTAAAAATGTCATAAAAGACTATGCATCTAACCGACTAACTTAAAGAACATAAATAATTAAGTTTGAATGATATCAACAACAATGTTGGTATTTAAATGATCTTAATTAAGAACAGTTTTTGATTTGTTAATTAAATAAAATTAAAAATGTTTAAAACTACATGTGAAATCAACATTGATAATGACATTGTTGAGCAAACTCCCATTGACTCCTTCAAATTGGGGAACCTTAAGGTTTGACAAATGAAAAATCGATATTATGAGTTGGAGGTTGAAGCGTTTGTGGTATTTCATGGAATTGGTCTGTGTCAGACAAGTCAGTATCAGATTGGTATGATCTTGGAGAAGAGGGAACAGTATCTGTGTCGACATGGTGGTGGCTAGGCTTGTACTTGTGTAGCAAATGTATAGGGGATGACCCTTGGCTTGGTGTTGTTTCCCCACTCATAATCCCTGAAGGAACATCTACCCCTGCTTTCCTTAACTTTCTCTTTTCCTTTGCAGCCTTTTGCCATTTCTTAAGCGCTTTTGCCGTTTGCTCCTCAAATATTGCTTTCTTCATGTGAGATCCCATCTGCAAATTTTTAACATTACTATATGTTTGTTTCTTGTTTGTGCCTTTTCTTAAGTAGGAGAAATTAAGGTTGGTTAATTGCTGCTCACCTGTGTTACTAGGGAGTAGAGAGGAAATGTAATGTAACTGCATACCACTTGTAAGACTACCCCTAGGCCAACCCTTGTTAGTATCAGTGGCAAATTTTCATGGAAGCAAGATGTGATCTTGAACTCATACTGCAATTAATTTAAAAATGTTACGTTTGAAGTCCCAAAACTTAATTGGACATTATATATAAAAAAACATCATGGTTTTAAGCTACTTACCCAAGTCCATAAGAAATAGGCTATTTGAAAAGCATTCTGCAAATGAACACGAAATAAAGATTTTTTTTAGTGAAATTGGATAACAAATATGTCGGATATGGTGGGCTATAAAACCACTTTTTGAACCAAATATTCAAAATTGGATGCAATTGTCAAAATTGGATGCAAAGGCAAAATTAAGAAACAGATGCATTCAATGATTTTGGTACCTAATTTTGTTGAAAAATTAGTGATGTACAATGTCTATATTTCCTTATAAATACCAAAGTCATTCATTCAATTCAGCATCCCATCTTCTTCTAACACACTTAGTAACATACAAGTGTGAAATCCTAGAGAGAAAAGTTTAGAGAGAAAATTATAGTATTCTCCAGTGAGGTTCTCCTAGTGAGTGAATTCTCTTATTTTAAGAGAAAGCGTGCCATTTTTCTATCCTTTTAATTATAGAAAAATTGTAATATTTCTTCCACTTAGTAAAATTATTTCTCTGGTCTTACCCGTGGTTTTTTCCTTATCAGTCATAAAATTACTGTGTTCAGTTCCTCTTTTCTCATATTTATTTTAGCTGTATTAAGTACCTTACACACACCAGATAGTTATATGTGTTGCATAAGTGATCATGATCATGTTCACCTGAAACAAGGTAAAATGGATTAAGAAGATAATCCATTGGGGCCTATTAAACCAAAAAAACTTGTTGTTTGGCTCAACAACAGGGACTCCTCTTACAATTGTTGTTCTATCTTGGATTTCTTGGGCCATTTCCATGATTATTAGTTCAAGTTTCGTGCCAACTAACAAGAGTATCTGCAAAGCAACCGAAAATTTGAATCACAAGCTGTTATGCAGGTCATGATATGTCTCGACTCAGAAAATTGTTATTAATTGCTAAGCACTTTCAATTTTGAATTTCTTTGTTAGAATGGTCTAACTCAAATGATTGAACATGTATGTAAATTATAAATCTTTTATAACAAGTGTTTGATTTCTACGTAAATTTAAAAAAATTAAATTTTTTTAATTACCACTAACGGGGCTAATGAGAGCCAGGTGAGGGTGTACCATTCTGCAACAATAAAGTGAAGTAGTTTAATGACAATGTTGGTGTTAAGACTTAAGAGACAGATATAGATGATGAAGAGAGAATTACTGTAAACGTTCATAAGCAGAAAGATGATTGCAGAAGCCCATAAGGGAATGCTGCAAAACCAAAACTAATTGTATAATAAAAAAACTTGGCATCTAGAAATTAAGCAGAAAGGAAAGTTATTAAAATTTTGAAGATTAATTGCTGAGTTCGTGTCAGATACGTACCTTATACCCAGGACCACTTTAAAATCGTCTTCCATGGATCTTTTAATGTATTTATGAAAGTCAAATTTGCTATTGGGTCCAAAATGTGCCTGCATTGGTTGAAGTTTTCAACTTTTCGTAACAAACTCAATCAAATTAGTAAAAAGAGTTGAACCATTTATATATAATTAAGCTTAATTTGGTACCCACGTTAATAAATCCATGCCGCATAGTCATATAATCCACCTTAGTGACAGACGCAAAGAATTGCCTGAAAAATGCCACCTACAAAGCCAAGGAATTTTATTTTTATTTTTAATTTAATAAACCATTCATTTTGTTTTTTAATTTTTCTTGGTGCATGATAAATGAATGAAACTCACTATCCATCGAATTCCTGGAATCCTAGACCAGCCCGAATGACGCCTAACAAATGATGTTTGATGTGCAAACCTGAACCTTGCAGGATCTGCGATAATATAAGGAAATTATTATAAGACATTTATTACTATATCTTCAATAATAACACTGTCTCACAATCAATCAGATTATTCAAACTTGTTTGAAATACTTAAAAGATACAAATAATATATTTTTTAAAAAGATACTGAGTTAACTAGTTCAATTAATAGCACAACCGGTTCAACCTTTAATCTGATACCTTAATCAATTTGATTATCAGTCAGGTTTTAATAGCACTTTCTTCAATAATTAATTACCATTTGTAAATTGATACTCCAGGGAGGATGTTTCTGCTTCCCAAGCCTTCCATTTCTTCATCTGGTAATTTAACAATCACATTATTATTGTTAAGGAAAAACTTAGGCTAAAGAATGATTAATTAATTAACGAAACTACAGTTAGTTATCTAATTAATTGAGGAAATTTCCTTTTTATTAGAGCTTTTTAAACTTTGGAAAAGTAATTACCTACCTTAGCTCGGGCTAGTACCATAGTCATGACGCTGTAGAAAATGTGAAAAACCGCCAGGACGAATATAAATATATGCAATTGGTGCACCCCAGATTGTGAGATCAAGGACACTTTCCCCTACTTTTTCGAATAACATAGAGAAAATAATCAATAATCGAATATATATTAATTTAACAAAGGGAAATTAGATGAGGATTAGTAAGTTAATCACTTTTTGTGAGCAATAATCAGCACCAGACCCAGTTGCCAAAACTCGACGCCATTCCAAAGTCTCATCAAAAGAAAGTAACTTCCTCCTATCATTTGACCCTTCCACCTTCTTGCATGGAAGCATGGTGTTACCAGCTCCCACGGGGATGCATATCTTTGCCACATATTTTGTACCAAATGTAAGTAACAGTGATATGCATCCTAATATCATCAACTCTGCAAACAAAATATATCTATTAAAATTTAAAAAATAGAATAAAATCTTGGCCTAGCCTCATTCTAATTTTGCTCATATATTACCCGCTTTTATTTTCTCCAAGGCTTCAATCATGGCCTTCTTATGTCTTTTTTGAAACCACTGTCACGATAATCAAATTAACTCTCTTAGCAAAGTTTGTTTTTCATTCAGGTAATCTCAAAACTTGACATTCTTGATGGAGAATCAAATATGTATCACTTAAGTAATTACATGTTGGTAGAGTATGTAGTGTGAATATACCTTTCCAAGTGAATGGATTCCATGCTCAATTAATACAGACACGACGACAAAGACGGAGCAGACAGCAGCTACGGCCCATGTGGGTGTTTCCTTCAAGCTTCTTTCTCCTGAAGTTGCAGCATCAACCATATTTGCTATATATCTGTCTACCTATTATGAGTTAAAGCAAGCTATTTATGAAATGTATATTTCTATGTATGAAGTGGTTCCAGAGAACGATGTTTTGTCATATGCTTCCAGGTTTTATCCGCCGAGACCGTTATGGTATCACTGTTGCGCAAAACACACACTTTCCTTATAATAACAATCTTTAAGCCGGCCCTGCTTGCAAGGTTATATATAAAGTTTTGTAATCATCTTTTAAAACTTTTTTAAGTGTTTAATTAAAAAGGTTAGTGCATATATATATATATATATTAGTGCATATATATATATATATATATATATATATATACACACACACACATACTCCGTGCAACTAGCGTAATGAGCTGAGATATTATATTAATTTAATTAATTATCTCAACATAGTTGACGGGGCAAGGTTTTGGTGAGACAATTAGTTAGTTTTATCATTTAGTTCTGCAGTTGTTTCCTTGTTTGTACTATTATGCATGGAGTCTTGTTCCTCAGTCTCAGCCCTCGGCGATGATTCTTGATGACCGGATGATGACATTAGCTTAATGGGATCTCAGAAGAAATCGCAGCCAAGATCAAATTTGCT
This sequence comes from Clitoria ternatea, assembly GCA_037962975.1. NCBI lineage: Eukaryota > Viridiplantae > Streptophyta > Magnoliopsida > Fabales > Fabaceae > Clitoria > Clitoria ternatea. The sequence continues at coordinate 233,032,333 of CM075670.1, forward strand.
TGTTCTTCAATATCTGCCATTCGAATTAACTAATTGTTGTTTTGGACCAAGTATTAAAGTAGGAACGTTTATATCTACATACACACGATGTATACACGATATATATGTGTAATCTAGGGTATGATTGATCTTCTGGTATGGAGATTGTCTAAAACGTTATGTTGCTCTGGGTGATATATTTTAAGTCTAACAAGTTCTTACACAAATGTTAAGCTTGACAAAGGAGAAGTGTGTCTCAAAGGGTACCTTCAAACAAGGGACGACAAAGTTAAATTGAAAGCTATAATGAAATTCTACTATAATTGCAAAATTAATGTGTACCCCTGTAATTTGCGAGGAGGGTATTTATGGTGAGGTAATTGTAAATATGTAAAGACGTGGTGTTAGATACTTTTGTAGATTTTGGTAGTGACGTCACTGTTAACTTGTTTGGGTTCGCAGGTAATATCCTTCATGAATAGATGTGACATATCATCTATATGTGTCAGATAATATATTTAAATTAATGACTATTCACTATCAGTCATGTTAACTAACTCTTTGTATGACTTGTAAACTTCTAGCTAAATGAGATAATTAACAATAAATTTTAAAACTATTTCATATCCAAACTTCTATATATGAGTTTAAATGGAACTCAAATATAAATGAAATCATTGGTTTTGACGTTCATCATATTTTTTTGAGCAATAAACACTCCTAATGATCACGGGCCACTCATTTACGAAATGGGGATAGGATCACTCAGAACCTATATATCATCAATTAAATGGGAGGTTAGTTTGGACCAATCTATCTAAACTTCCTTCTTATTCTTATTTAAATCCATACTTAGACTCGAATAGAGTTGACAATAAAGACTATCACAACAATAAAATTCTCCTAATTCAATCTTAATGCAACTATAATCTCAACAAAATTTGAACTCGAATTCAAAACATCGTCTAAACTTAAAAAGAAAAGAAAAAATAATGAATTAAGGAAGTAAATTTTATTAAGTTGAAATCAACTTATAAACTAGAGAACTCGAGAAAAAGTTGAACCGCAAATGAGTTAATACTACCTTCGGTTCTAAATATAAACAAATATACCTAACTTCACACATATTAAGAATAGTAGTTGGAGGTAGTTATTTGCATCGATGTTACCACATATTTGATTTAATTTTCTAAAATACCCTTAGTATCATTTATTACATAAAGAATTAGTGGCCTTGAAAATATATATAATGAAAACATATTTGGTAAACAAGCATTTAATGACACGGGAAAAGTCTAATTTTACTTATATTAAAGAACTAAAAAATTCCACTAAAATTTGCTTATATTTGAGACCGGAGGTAGTATCTAATATATTAGAAGTTTACAACTCGAATTTGTTGTATTTTCTTTTTCCATAACTAATTCAACAGAAGTTTTTCCAAACTGAGCATAAACATTCCTAACAGACAGTGTCAACGAATGTTTGGACGTTGAAATGATAAAGCAACCTTGTCATAAAAATTCCACATCATCTCAAACCAACTACACTACAAAAAAACGTAAATTGTGCTTAAATTACATAAAAATTATTGGCATATGTACCAAAACCTTCATAAAACAACTGTAATTGATGAGGTGAACAAACATCCATCCATAGTACATTGTCTAAATACAAATAATGTAGAACCTTTCCCTCTCACATAAAAAAAGGAATAGTAATTTAAGTACTTAACAACATTCTTCAACCCATGTTTTCACAAGCAAGTATTTTTGAAGTAATTTGGTCCAGCTGCAAGTCTCAAACCAGCAAAGCTAGCAAATGCCAACCTCACAATGAAATCATTATTACCTCAACAATGAATATTTTTCTATGTAGTCATCACTATTGTATAGAGTAACAAGCTTAAATATATTAAATTGCCTGATATCACCCAACCACATTTTAGCTTGGTACTAAAAAACATACAAATCATGAAAACCTCTCACCAAATTGCAACAATTATTGACTTGAAAAATATCACTCAAATATACACTAGAGCCTTAGGCTTACGGAAAAAAAGTTACCAATGCAGCACCCAATTCACCAACTTGTGCAAACACTCATAATAAAGTTGCTGCCAAGCAAAGTTTTCTCAAAAACCAAACTGTAGAAACCTCTCCATGAAACAACACAAGGGTGTTAAGAGCACAGAACTGTGAACCAATGGGAACCTTGGATCCTAATATTGCAGCATGTCAACTACCATGTCTTACCCTACTCCACCTATTTCCTGATCTTGGTGAACTTTGATTTGACTCACGAGGCTCTGAGAACCTATCACTTCTAGTTGCAGATCCCATTGCGTCATTCCTGCCACCCCTCCTGTCTTTATATCTCTTCTGATGACGGTTAGGTCTGTGTCCACCTGACTTTTTTTCCTGGTCAACTTCATAGACCAATGGTTGGATCCCCTGCAGATCAGGCTCTGGAACATATCCAAGAGGTCGCTTGGACACATCCATTCTTCTAAACGTGATTGATATCCTAGGAATAGTTTTAACAAAAAAAGAATACAGATCAATAATAAGTGATAAGTGTTTGTCTAAAAGCCTACAGATAGAATATCATATCAGTAAATACCTTTTAGTAGGAACTGCAGGAACACAATGCTTAGCTACATCGGCTCCATTTCCGTTTAAGACAAGAACGGATCTGAAGAACAAAGATTACCAATAAGATTCAGAATCAAAAAATTGATGACGAATTCAATCTAACTAGATTAATGACACATAATAATAGCTGATACTTTAAATAGGATAAGAGTACAGTGGATAAATCCAAAATAAATACTTACCCAACAGGTAAGGGAATAGCAATCGAACCATCAAATTCACCAGGGCCAACAGCCTTTAGGTTCGATCCAAAAAGTATATTGCACTCACTGAGAAATGAGACAGTGCAAAAAGGACGGACAAAGTCATGGTTATCTATATGTGGAGGTATGCAGTCCCCTTCCTCATAGATATTGACAATGCAACTATCTGGCACACAAGTAGGAGGGAGTACATGCCACTTGATCAGGCGTCGAATAATGACCTTGAAAAGATCAGGTATAGGATCCACCATTGCAGTGTGAAGAATACCAGGGGGGTTACCATCTCTATCCTGTAAGCAGAAAATTATGTATTAATAGTTACATCCCATTATCAAACTCATCAGCCATTTTACTGCAGCCTAGGCATTTAAGTTACTTTGCTTCCATATAAAGAAATGTAAAGACAGCAAGGGAGATAGACTAACCGTTGCATAATTGTAACAGCACCCAAATTGGATGGTTTGCCGTCCCTTGCCTCTCATCCACTTTTGAGGAGCTGAAAATGTCCGATCTGTAGAAGAAAATTAAGAATTAACATCATATTGTCCTTCAGAAATAACACCATGCATTTACTAAATTGCCAAAAGGCATTAGCAAATTGGAGGAACAAAAAAGAGAATCTTATTTTTGTTTTCAGTATTATCAGCATATGCATAATGCCCATAACAGAGGCTCTGAGCCACACCATGCTTATTCCTAATCCTAAATGAGAAAAACCTTTTGATAAGTTTTGAGGTCTTTGGCCTCACTAAATATTGGGCAGCCCTAAAAAATTTGAAGAGATGTGAAAATTACCTATACATAATCTTGGTAGCCTGTGAAACCAAAGGCATCACGAGGCGCTAAAGTGAGGCACTAGAAGGGGGTGCCTCTGGATGGTCAGGCTTGAGTAGTTTAGTTACTTTACATGGCTAGTTTGCATAAAATAGTCAGATAGTTTAATAATCTTTAACTTTTCTATGCTAATGACTTTTTCACATGTATCTTGGGCTTGGCTCAAGATATTAAAAACCCTAACAGCTGACTTTCTACCTTTGACTACGTTTTGCATCTATGCTAATGGTTTCAATTTCTATCTCAGTTGAACTAACAAGACAATATTTCAGGAATAAGGAATCTAGATAATGATGCCAAATATTAATTAGCAATAAAAGAATAACTAAATGTGGAAATTTGATAAATCAACATCAACTATATTGTTAAACAAATCTAAATCCTAAAAGAATAACTGACTCAACAGAACAAACTCGGTATTGATGATGTGTAAAATCAGATACAAGTTGCAACAGAATCAGGACATTCACACAAGTACTAAACACCTACACAGAGTTGGAGTTATATATCATCAAATTCATGATATTACTCTACACAGTAAGCAGCTGTACAAAGAAACACTATAAAAAATCTGATTGCATTTATATTAGGAGTAAACATACCCTCAAAAGAAGTAGTGTAGCTTTAATCCCCCAAAAATTTCTGTTTATTGGTCCCAAAATTTCTCAACTTGCTCATAAAACTCACCCTAGTTAAGTTACAGCTTGTTAACAAGTTCATCACTTCATCCCCTTAGAGAACAAATCATATAAACGTCAACTTTCACAGCCACAGCAACAAAAATAAATAAAAAATGCTTAATTGTTTGTATATTTATTTCTATATCAAAATTGAATCACAAGACCATGCCACAGTGGTTTAAGTGTGCGGAAGGCATCACATTATGTAGTTGCAATGTCACAGTAACGGAAGCTGCCGCAACACAGTCATATCAGACCACCATTGCAGTCATTGCATTGGGCAACATAGGTCCCCGCAACTGCAGCCACAATGCTAGTACAACCTAGACTTAAAACCTAGCACAAGGGTCACTACAGATTTTGACACAATTAACTGTATGGTTTTGTTAACCTTACCAAACCATCCCATCACAAAAATAAAAATGCAGTAAATGTATTCATTCCCGATAAAAGGTTACCCCTTTTAGTAAAAGGGACTTAAACTCGGCCCGGTGAGATTGACAAAACCTTAATTGTGCAAGATACAAATTTTTTCCCTTCTTTCAGACAAATGCAAATTCAGACAATACCAATAGCAAATCACAAGTAAGGATTTAAGTCAAAAGGCAAGTTCTTGCATCATCAGACAACACAAAACAGTGAAGCAGGAAAGCCCAAAACAAACAAAAAAGCATTAAAAAACAAGAACACAAACAATGGCCAAAAAGATTGAGATCAAATAACAAACCTTTCAATTCTCCCTTTCTACCCATCTCCTGCAATGAAGCAACATAACTAACAATCCTTCTCTGTTCAGCAGCACTGAAAATCCCAGTGTGGAGTTCAAGTCCTTCAAGAACATTCACAAGCTTCCCATTAACCCTCTCAAAGCAAATGAAGTCCTTCTTCCTCCTCACATTCATAAACCTAATGTACTCCCTCTGCTCTCTGGGTAAAGTAGGCTTCTCAGCGACAACCTTAGCTCCCTCCGAAAGAGAATTCGAATCACCACCCGCAACAACGTTAACACCATTGTCGCTGTTACAGTTGTTACAATTGCTTTCACACTCTTCATCACCAAACTCATCGTCTTCTTGGGCCATGTCGGCCCAAGACACGCGCGGAGCCTCCACGATGGAATTAGGCTCCGCGCCATCTTTCCAACTCCCAAGAGAATGCGCGTCGCAGTTATCGTCTTCAACAACGTCGTTGTTGTTCACCTCGTTGGCCACGTCGTTTTGAGAACCTGCAAAAACATGCAAAAATGATTACATGAAACTGTGAAGCGTTAAAGGAGGGGAAAGGAGAATGAACCAGATGGGAAAATGGAGAATTTAGAAGGAAAGTGAGGGTTTTGGGACCTGGGTCGATGGAACGAATGCGATCGGAGAGTGATTGGGTGCAGCGGGTGCAGAGATCTCGGGAGAGGAAAGGGAGCCACGTGGCGAGAAATTCAGAAGCGGTTCTGAGATCGGAGGGCGTGTAATTGAGGAGAAAGGGGTCACCCTTTGAAGGGTGGGGTTGAGGTTTTGGGTGTTGGTGTTGGTGCTGTGCTTCGTCCATGGCACTCAGTCGAGTCGAGTCGAGTCGAGTCAACTCGGATGGTGGAATCGGGAAGCTTGAAGAAAAGAGACCGCACAACTAAGAATAAGATACTCTGCTTCAAATGCTCCCAGCTATTTATTATCATTCTTTATTTTTTTAGAATAATTTAAATTTAAAATATCTGAAAAACAAGTTAGTTTAGCTTTACTTTAGTTGTTTATATCTTTTACACATTGTCCTATCTTCTGTGTTTTGTGTTTTGATCCATTCTCAGATTTCTCCTCTTAATTTTTTTATTGGTTTGAATTTTTATGTTATTTATAGCTTATAATACAATAAAATTATTTTAAAAATAAATACAGAGAAAAAAGTATTATTTTGAGAAGCTAAAAAATGAAACAGATAAATATAAAAAAATTGAAAAGTCTTATTGTTATTTTTATAATAATATAATAATAATTTTGTCTCTCTTACTTTAATATATTATTTTTTAATAATAAAATATTACAGTAAACATATCATTTAGCCTATTAAATAAAAATATCTCATCTTACTTGTAGATATACCAAATATAAGTTTAAGAAATATTTTATATTTCCATATTTTTCTATCAAAACAATATCATCATATAAAACTTTTTTCTCACTGGAATTCTTTCTCATCATGTTTTTTTTTTTTTAATTCATCGGAACAAATTTATTATATTATATGTTTTAAAATTTATTTGTATAATTGATTCAATTTAACTAAATAAATAAATATGTTATTGTTTTAAATTTTACATGATTAATTTCTTTTAAGTATTAATAACTTAAGTTTAAATTTTGTAAATGAAAAACAAATCTCAAAATATTTTAACATAAGTATTATCCGTAACTTGTGATTTAAAAATATTGAGTAGAAAATATTTGAGTAAGTTTCACATGATCTTAAAAAACAAATAATAATTAATGAGGTGGAGTAGACAATGGACATTAAGATTGTGTGAAGAATGTTAAATTGTATTCTCACTAAATATATTTTTCAAAAGAATCAAATAGCCTCAATCATAATTAAACATAATTATTTTTAAATGAGAATATCTATATTTAAAAAATTATGGTCGATCGATTTTAAATAATTAATCCATAACAAAATTTATTTGAATTATTAAAAAATGTATAACAAATATATCACGTTGAGAAGAGTGTTGATCTAGCATTAAAAAGTGTTGATGTATTATATTTTAATGATATTCATTAATCTCTTAAAAAACGATATTCATTAGCAAACTTAAGAAGATAGATTTTCAGAATATTATATGTCAAAACAAGATTATCAGATTGCAGACTTTTTTTTTGGGAAAGTAACCTGACCTATTGGCAAAACATTAGAGAATTAGGCTATGTTTCGAAATATAATTTAATTAAGAATCTATGATATAACTTATATTTAAATAAGAATTTATATTATAAATTTGATTACAAAATTTATTAATAAAAATTAAAAATAACTTATTTTAATAACTTATATGAATTATTTTAATAAAATAATTTAAAAACAATCTAAAAATTATAAACTATTTTCATAAGTTAATTATAAATTCTTTTAAGCTTATCCTTAATATATAACTTTTTATTAAAACTAATAAGTTATATGTAAATTACATGGATATTTTTACTTACTAATATCCTTAAGACTAAATTAGTGTCTTATATATTTGTATCAAGTTAGACCCTTAACTTTTATTAATTTAGTTATGTTCCCTATGTATTAAATGAGTTTGAACTTATGATCCTATGACATAAAAAGGCAACTTATCTAGTTACTACACTACACCATAACTTCATTTATGTGAATATACAAAAACTATTATATATATATATATATATATAAAAGATGATAATTCATATTTTTTAGTATTGATTTAAATACAACATTGATGATATGGGTGTTCATCATCTGGTCCGAACTGAATAAAATTGTTCAATCGATCTAAAATAACCAAAAATCAATCAAACCAAAATCGTAAAAAATTGTATTATATGTGAAGTTCGGATTAAAGGTTCTACCTCTAAAAAACAAACCGAGTTCAACCAAATCATAATCTTTAATATATTACTCTTATATATTATATTACCTTACTAAATTACGTACATGACTTAAACCTAAAGTGAGACTTAAAAAGACTCTAGGGGCATATTTGTGATTTTTTATTATGTTGAATTTTTAGAGTTATGATTATTTTTAAAGTATTTATTCTTTGATTTTATTAAGTTGGAATGTATATTTTATACTTGATTTTACAAAGAAAATATAATTAATATAAAATCAAACAAATTAATCTAATTAAGTCTAGATCATTTTCCCCTAGCGTATTGAAGTGACTTGGAGTTGCTTCAATAGGTTGATATACATAGGCTTTGTATCATTTTGATGTAACCTTTTATTGTAACGGGATGAGATCTTTTTGTTTTGGTTGAGTTTGAAAAGGTACACGACATTACATGATTGGTTATGATGTTTTAATTTTTGTGCAGCCATTGTTCGGTACACAAAAGTTCATGCACGTGCATCTTCATAATGACGTCTATTATTTAGCACCCTTTAGCTCCCGAAGGCTTGGCCATAAAAAGAGAGCAATTTTTCATCATTTTGACCTCTCTTTGTTATCTAAAAACGCTTCGATATAAGAAATCTAACATTGTTTACTCACATCTCTAGCTCACACAAGGAAGACATATTGGATCATCTCGTAAAGTATCCTCCTGACATTGTGAAAATATTTATTATTTATAAAATCAGGATAGGAGGATGGCCACACGAGTGACAAATCAATGAAAGTGTTATTTGAACCACCATCTATACGTTTGTGGGCTCTCATTGAAAACATCAGGTCTCATAATCGGGCTTACACCAGTTCTTATAAACAAAATCAAAAAAAATTCGTTGGTTCCTTACTGGACCCTCCTCCTAATTCAGAGAAGCTTATTGGTGAGGCTCTACATCGATTTATCTCTCAGGTAGACCTATCCTATAATTCATTATAAAGACCAAAACCCTTTCCACTGATATCCTTTTCTTCTTTTTTGGGATACTGACTAATATTATTATGATGACATGGCTCTCTATAGTTGTATACCTTTTGTTCAACACATTGTAATTCCCATGGAGTTAGAGGGTTACTCTGATACAAGTAGCTATAAAATCGTTGCCATAGACGATATAAACACCAACTTTTTAGCCCATAAAATAAATTAGACAGCAGAGAAAACCTAGGATCCTTACTTTTGGGTACATGTGGATTGATAGCCAATCGTAAGCGCACAGGGTATCACGTAATAAAAAGTTATTGTTCCCACAAGGATTGTCCCAAGTACCAGCTTATAGTGATTTAATTATCTAGACAATTTGTTTCAAAGTAAAAGATGCAGTAAAATTAACCAAGAACTAAAGACTATTGGTAGAAAACTCAAATCGAAATCCTTCTTTTAAAATCAACATGAAAAAGGCTCTTGGGAATCAGTAGGTTCATATGTGTAAACACCTATTTCGGTCCGGTCAATTTTCACCAAAAATGGGAAATTTTTGATTGATATCCACAAGTGAAAAATTCTTTTTTTTTAAAAAAATGACTCGGAAATGATCATTTCCGAGTGAAAGGACTCGGAATGATCATTTCCGAGTAAGGGACATCCGAGTGGGACATGCCAAGTAGTATGTCTCCTGGTAGGACATTTTCGAATGGGCATCAAGTGTGGGGAATGTTTTCAAGCTAGTTCGAGTAAAAAAGGAACTGGATTTGCATAAATACCGTCCCAAAGAGTTTGTCCGAGCAGAGGAAGCCTCTGAATGAACAATTATTGAATAAGGAGGGCTCTGAGTGGTTTTGTCTTGGAGGAGATGGAATTCTGAGCAAAGAGACACCTCGGTTTTATGGATCAGCTTTCACTTTGAGGCTGTTTTGAAGCTGTTCCAAGTGAAAACAAGGCCAGCTCCGAGTAAATATATCCGAGGGATTGGTTGACGAGTGGAACCATTCCAAAGTCTGACTCCTGAATGAGCAAATCCGAAAAGGTGACTGACAATTGAAGCTGTTCCGAGTGAGTAAGGTCGGTTTCCGAGCAAATGCATATGAAGGATTGATTGACGAAAGGAGCCATTTCTGATTGAAGCTGTTCCGAGTGAAAACAAGGCCGGCTCCAATTGAATATATCCGAGGGATTGGTGGACGAGTGGAACCTTTCCAAAGTCCGATTCCCGAGTGAGTAAATGCATCTGAGGGTTTGAATGATGATTGAAATGAGGGCCGGTTCCGGGTGAATGCACCCGAAGAATTGTTGGAACTGAGTTCCAAGTTCTGATTGGAAAATAAAGCTGACTCCGAGCAAGTGCATCCAAACTGCTGTTGACGAGTGAAACCATTCCGATTGAAATGAAGGATCGGTCTCCGAGTGAATGCACCAAGTGGACAGATTCTCAAATTCCGAATTCTGATTGAAGAGAAGGTCAACTCCGAGTGAAAAATCCGAAGAGTTGATTGATGGTTGAAACCCTTCTGATTGAAAACAAAGCCGACTCCGAGTAAATACACCGAGCGGACAGATTCTCAAATTCCAATTCTGATTTGAAATGTAGGGTCGGTTCTGAGTGAATGCATCCAGAGGATGGATGATGAGTGAAACCATCCTGATTGGAAAGTAAGGACGAGTGAGTGCATCCGAACAGTTGATTGCCGAGTGAAAGCCATTTCTGATTGCCGAGTAAAAGCCATATCACAAAATTCCATTCTGATTGAAGAAACAAGGACGACTCCCGATTGTACAACTAAATGGAATGATTGACGACTAAAGGAAATTCTGAGTGAGAAGCCAGTCGGGTTTCCGAATGAATGTGTCCGAACGAGTTCTCCGAGTGATTCAATTCTAGACATATAGCTGAGTGAAAATTTTAGGGAATGCCGATTGGATCATTTGAGCTTGTTTCGAGTCATTTTTCAATCAGTGCCGATTGGATCATTTGAGCTTGTTCCGAGTTATTCTTCAATTAGTGCCGATTGGATCATTTGAGCTTATTCTGAGTCATTCTTCAATCAGTGCTGATTGGATCATTTGAGCTTGTTCTGAGTCATTCTTCAATAAATGTCGATTGGATCATTTCAATCAGTGCCAATTGAATCATTTGAACTTGTTCCGAGTCCTCTTCAGCCAGATTCCGAGCCACTCTTCAGTCAACACCGAGTGAGCTACTCTTCAGTCAGTACCGAGCCACTCTTTCAGTCAGCATCGAGTGAGTCCTCTTCAGTCAGTACCGAGCCACTCTTTCAGTCAGCACCGAGTGAGTCCTCTCTTAGTCAGCACCGAGTGAGTCACTCTTCAGTCAGCACCGAGTGAGTCCTCTTCAGTCACTTCCGAGCCACCTTTCACCCAATTCTGAGCCACCTTTCACTCAATTCTGAACCACTTTTCACCCACTTCTGAGCCATCCTTTCACCCAGTTCTGAGCCATCCTTTAACCATTTCTGAGCCATCTTTTCAACCATTTCTGAGTCACTTTTCACTCGGTTTCGATTGAGTGTTTAAACCAGAAATTGTTTGCTCATCTAGCCCTTTATAACCACAATACTGACCCTCCTCACAACAACTATACCGACTAGCAAAGCAACACCGAGCAGAGCTTTCACTCGGTCTTGTGTACAAACAACACCTTTTCCACTCAGACTGTTTCCCACTATGGGTGTATACCAACTGAGGCACCAAATCCGAGTCAAAAATAGCAAACCGACTCCATATTTCCACCAAATGCCCTTGCTGACTTGGATTTCCACTATCCAAGTGGATCCTTGACTTATGGGGGGCGGCTGACAACATCCAGGCTGTCTCTCCACCGTTCCCTATAGCTGTCATCATCCAGGCTGTCTCCAAGTTGTGATTGTGGGGCGGCTGACACAAAAAATTAATAAAAAAGCCCACTTGCCACAGATTGATAATGCTCCCCATTTCTATAAATAGGGGGGAAAGAACTGAAGGAAAAAGGAGGAAGCATTTTCTTTAGAGAGAGAAAACAGAGCTTTAAAACCCAACAGCTTTAATCCCTCTTCTCCTTTCTCCACGGTCGAGCCCCCCTCATTCTTCCACCTCACTGTACACCCCTCACTCTCCTCTTAACCCAGTACAGCCCTCTCCCCTTCACACCGTCCAACTCCATACCACACCATCCCTTCCAACTGTCCCTCTCCATACACCGTCCTCACCGTACAGCCCCCTAAAACACCATCTCCCCTTTCCTTCACACCGTCTAACTCCACACCACACCATCCCTTCCAACCATCCCTCTCCACACACCGTCCTCACCATACAGCTCCTCCAACTCCACACCGTCCTCCTTCAAATCCTCCCAACCGTCCCAACCTCCTTCCAACCTACATCACACAGTCCCAACCTCCTTCAAATTCACACCATCCTCTCTCTCTCTCTCTCCACTAAAACCACGCTATCCTCCCTCTCCCTCTCCACACCATCCTCTTCTCCTTTCTCCTTTCTCCACGGTCCGTCCTCACTCTCCCTCTCCACACCGTCCTCACTCTTCCTCAAACCCACACACCGTCCTTCTTCCTTAAACCCACACACTGTTCCCCTCCTTTTCCACCCAACATAATCCTCCTAAGTCCTCACCATCCGGCCCCATAATTCAATAGAAGCTTCAATATCAGCGCTCTTTCTCTCTCTCTCTCTCTCTCGTCACACTGGTTCCAATCTGTCCTTCATTTTTTTAATGCTTGTATTATCTGTTTTTTCTGTTAAAATTAATTGTTGTTCAATGGAATTGTTTCCTTTCCAATAAGTAATTAATTTTCGTTGATTGGATTAGTCTTCATCAAAAATCTGTTCCTCATTATCAGTATTTGTTATTATTTATTTTTCCGTCAAAATTAACTGTTAATTGATGAATCCACTTCCTTTTCAATTATTAATTAATTTTTAATAATTGAATTAATCCCCACCAAGATTCATATTAAATATTAACAGGAATGAGTGCTTCACATATTTTATTTATTCTCTTAAAAAGGCGGAGTGAGATTAATTTGGACGAGACGTCTTGTTAATCTCATTTTTTTTGAAAAAAGGTAGAGCGAGTTTAATTTGGACGAGAAGTCCTGTTAATCTCATGTAAAAATTCCGTGTTTGTTTTGTTTATTTTTTTTATATTTTGTCATTTCGTGTATTTTCTTTTCATGAAGAAGTTAAAATAATTTCTGGGTTAATTATAATGCGCGCTATCATATTGAGGTAACTGTTTTTATAACGGACAGTTGTGAGGTGCTAATACCTTCCTCACCTGTAATTAGACTCCCGAACATGGAATTTCATTTTTATAACCAGTGCTTTAATGAAAGGTTTTCCCGATATTTTATCCTAAAAAATATTGGTGGCGACTCCCTGTTTTTCTTTTCGAACCAAAACATCATTTTTGAGGGTCAACCGTGCCGCCGCGATCCCGGTCGCGACAATATTCCATGTACCAAATCTAAAATTACTCTTTTTCTTTGTTATTCAATTTCTATTCCTAAGGCGAATTTCCCCTAGCTAATTAGTGAATTCCTCTCGAAACCTCACTAACGTACCTAATTATCAAAGAACCGCGTTTAATTTGTTAATTAGGCCCTTTAGGCTCTATGAAAATCCCATTAGTCCTCAAAGATCTTTGCTTACTTTTGTAACCCAAATCCCTAGGTTTAATTTTATACGTTCTAACGATATGCCAATCTCTCAATCATCCATATTGTTTAAATTCATCTAACCTTATTTCTAAGCCATTAGAAGCTTTAAGATCTCATGAAATTGAATAGAAAATAGAAATCCAATAACAAAAGAAAATAGAGTAACTTAATTTGATACACACATATTTTCCCCCAAATCCCAAGAATAGGAAATTAGTTCCTCATGGAAAAGGTTACCAATCCATAAATTACAAGAGTTTATCCGATCATTTAGAAAATAAGGATTACAAAAAACAAAGGATTAAAGGTAGAAGAGGAGTTCTCACTAATCTTCCAATCTCTTGCCCAAAGCTTGAACCCTTAATCTTCCTTCTTGTTTCCTTTTTCAAGATCTTCAAGAAGAATCCTAAAATTTTCACCCAAAAACTGTCTTGTCTCATTTCTCTGTCTCTCTCGCCCACTTTCTCCATTTAAAATTTGGCGAAAACTGAAAGTAACTGCTGCAGCGGTTAAAATCCACTGGCAATAGATCACACTGTGTTACACCCGAAGGAAATTAATTAAGAGAACTGGGCAGAAACAACTGGCAGTGGGAAAATCCACGGCCAGTGGGTTTTTTGGCAGTATAATCTGTGACGACCTACGTCAATTTTCCATTTAATTACACTAGGTTAATCATTTTTGTAATAATTTTTCGCATTTACAAATTATTAATTAGGTCTTAATATAAAATAATATTTACTTTTCTTAAGTACATTCAAAATAATAAAAGCATACTCAAAATAATGACCGATCGGAAATAAATCCATTAATAAAATGGGATTGATTAGAATCAGCGGAAGGAGAAAGATGAAGACTGAAGTCATTCACCTGAGCGAGACCCTGATTCGCTTAGGCAAAATCTGAGAAGGTCGCTTAGGCGAGTTCCGACTCGCTTGAGCGAATGCTACACTTAACCTGAGCGAACAAGACATACAAGGAAAGTCAACAAGTCGGGTTTCACTCGGAAATGGGGTCCATTCGGTCATCTCTCACTCGGGAACAGCTTAACCTTCATCCACTCAGAAAACTCTTAACCTTCATTCACTCGGGTATACCACACTCGGAACATTCCTAACCTTCACTCAAAAATAGTTCACTCGGCCATAGCTCATTCGGGAACATCCCAACCTTCCACTCAGAAGAAGTTCGCTCGGGCATACATCACTCGGAAACAATCTGACCTTCCTTCACTCGGAAGGGTTCTCAGCCATTCATTATACGGAAGACATTCTAACCACTCGAAAAGCACTCTAATCTTCACTCGGAAGATATTCTAGTCTTCACTCGGAAGGGAACGAGGGATACTCAAGCGAAATAAGCACCAAATCAACCGGCCCTCGCTCGGACAAGACGGAATCCGCTCAGCGAGATTCACCCGGTAATCGACTTTACTACAGCAAACACTCATGAAAATTTATACCGATCATATAGCAACATAAATTCACATCCGATTAATTAGCATACTGATTCAAAGTTAGTTCATCATACAGGCAACATGTTTTAGCATCACACACTCGAAAAACTCATTATATATATATATATATATATATATATTACACAATTCATTCAAAATCACTCGGTGCCTTGACATCAATTCTCCGTTTGGCGCACCTCCAGGGCTCCGACCTCTTCCCTGTCACTAGTTACTAAATTGAAAACCACAGCAAGGGTGAGTGTTTAGCATCATAATTAATCTAGAACGGAAATTAACAATTTATATGTATATAAACTCTGTTCGATTACTTTATCATCAAATGACCAGTCACACTCAGCAATATAGCAATTCTCGCTCGGCCAATATAGCAAATCTCACTCGGCAAGTATAGTAAATCTTACTCGGCAAATATATCAAATCTCACTCAGCAATATAGCAGTTCTCACTCGGCAAATATAACAAACTGCACTCGGTAAATATACAATTCTCTCTCGGCAAGTATAACAAACTGCACTCGGTAAATATAACAATTACACTCGGCAAATATGATTAATCACATACACATCACAGCCAATAATTCATCAATTGTCACCACTGACTCTCATACAAAATTAACGCCTAGTATCCGGATACTAAAGGATCGGCCTTCAGCTGGGGGTCCTACTTGACACCCCGTGAAACCTGCTTGGTTCACCGAGTCCTGTTTGACTCTTCACCTCGACCACTTGGTCCTGCTTGACCACTAGGTAGCTCAACTGGGCACAAAAACCACGGAAGCCGGAAATGAGGGGCTATACATACCGTTGGCCGTCCCATACCATACAATCATACATATTCACATTTCTCATATCACATCAAGTGGCCATCAATAACTCATACTCATCACTCGGGCGACCTGCTTGTCAAACCCGGCATCACATTGCCACTATACACTGATTATCATAACATCAAATATTTCAAACTCATAATCATCTTAAGCCACACACACACGATCCTAAACCGATCGGTGTCCATATAACATATACATATATGCATACACATACAACTCATTTATATACAACTTTCATCCAGCATCATTTCTTACCATGTTCACAATCAGTTCAACGACTCAGACTTAAAGTATGTCCTATTCTAATTAATTATAACCCGAACACCCCCCTTACCTCGGTTCCAAGCTTCAATGATCAGCTCTTGGTGCCGATTACGTCCTCTAAGCGCTGGGTTCACAGTTCCACCTCTGGATCCAGCACCAGCTTCGTCAATTAGTCCTCCGGTGTTCGTTCTGCTATCTTGAAACCACAGTCACGGAAATATAATTATCTCAAGGTTTTGATGCGAAATGAACCTCCCTTCAGAGCATACAGCTCGCCGCGATGGAGGAAGAAGAAAAAGAAAAGAAATAAATGAAAAAGAAGAAGATTCGCGTAAGAGAGTGAATGATTGAGTGAATGATTGAGGAAAGAGAAAGAAACCTTTATTTAAAGCTCAGGGGTAACCGGTCACTTCCTCAACCAGTCACTTCTCATTTCCTTTACAATTTCATTAAAAGTTTTAATTAAACTTTTCTCTTCTTCTAATCACACCTCATTTAACCCTTTTATAATTAACCAATCAATAAATTTATTTTCATTCACAATATTTAATTATTTATAATTGCCCAATAATTCATAAAAATATCAAATAAATCCCTAAAACAATTATTAATATTTTCCACTACACATAATTTTTCTACAAATATCCGGGATGTTACATAATCCACGACCAGTGTTTTTTCCCACTGGCAGTGATTTTCTCTGGCCCAATTTTTCTTCTTTTCCTAGTGTATTCCACGGCCAGTGGGAATTCCCACTGGCAGTAGATTTCTCTGTGTCTTAGCAAACATGCAATTTTAGGGTGTCTTTGGGTTCTAGAGCACTTCCTTTGGTATATTCTTCTTCCATTGTTGGCCTAACTTCAATCTTGGATCTTGGACAAGCTCAAACTCTTCTCAATTGCATCATCCCATTCAAAATCTTCCAAATCCTTTGCTAGTAGACTTATTCAATAAAGGTTTCTGCAAAAATAACTACCCAAGTAACATGTGTGGAAGTAAAAGAATAACCATGGCAACTAGGGAAAAATAAGGTGAAAATAAACTAAAATTAAAATTAAATGGACCCTAAAACTAATGCAACTGAACTCATATCAAAATACCCCAAACTAAAACATTGCTTGTCCTCAAGCAATCACTGTATCCATATAACATAAAATGAAAAATTAGCAGACCCAAACAAACTTAAGGAACCTTGTGTTTATTTATGTATTTATAAGTTATTATTCTTCATAAAAATTTTGTTGATTGCATAAACTAACATAATACACCACAACAACCAATCAAACTATATAAACTGAGATTTGACTAAAGGTACTCTTTCTCCCTATTCACTTAGTGTTTATGTTTCAATCACTCAAATCACTACATTATAAACACTTCTATAAGCTTGGCAAATGACCACAAACTCCACAGTTATCAAGAAAACATGCATTAGTCAAAAGGTCTTTCATGTGGTTGTAACATGGCCAGGGGGTTTATAGCATGGGAATGGAAACCAAGAAAAAGACATTACAAAGGGTTAATAATAAATAAGGAGTAATGGTGTAAGAAGGAAAACCCCAAGTCGATAACTCTTTTCAAATTCAAACTATACGAAGTATAGTTCATGTATTTTTCATTTTCATTTTCCAAACTCAACTCTTTTTTTCTTTTTCCTTTTTTCTATTTTACTTTTGAATATCAAACCCCAAACTATCATATTTTTTCTCAAACCTCCTTTAGTTTTCCTTACCTCTTTTCCTCTTATATATTTTAAAGAGAAACATTATATCAAAGGATTTGAAATACATTTCATTTCATGGCTCAAAAGAGGCAACTAGTGGATAATACATTTAACAAATTCTGAGGTTAAAGAAATAAAACCTAAATTGCCTTTTTCATCCCAAGCATGCATTCATAAACCATTTTGAATTGGTCAAAAGCCAAGTTCTAGAGTGCTATTAAATGTATGAACCACTCAAAGTAAGAAATATGGGTAAATAAAATTATATGCACTGAGTACCCTATTGGCTTAAAAGCTCACAATGGTCACTTAGTTGAATCAGAGAAAACATAGCATCATGAAGAGAGTGAATCTTTTGGCAGCAATAACAATCAAAAACCCCTTTTTTATGTTATTTAATTGTTTTTTTATTACAAAAAGGTTCACCTAAGCAATGCTTAAGATCTAACTAATCTACACCACATGTCATACAGATAACAATAACTGCCATCAGCAATCAATGCTACCTCAAGGCATATGTGTAGATATACAATCATGTAAATAAACTAGAACATAAATATACAATCATGCAAATGAACTAGGAAATAAAGATAAACAAAAATAAAAAAAAGATAAAATAAGAGTAAGCTGAACTTTTATGTACCCATCACCCCAAACTAAAACTGGACATTGTCCCCAATGTCCATATCAAGGGGACTAAAGAGGCCCGTAATTGAGGAACCAAGAGTAAAAGGACACAAAAGTTCAATTGATACCTGTCAAGGAGAAGGAAGTAGGAAGTGGCCCTGCTGGGAGTGCCAATCGTACATGGCATCAACTTGGTAGGAGATATGGGTGAGCTGGGCTCCTTGCCTCTCCTGCTCTCTGGACATGGACTCCATCTGTAGGGACATGGAGTCCATGCGACTGCTCATGCCCTCCATCAGAGAGTACATATGCTTCATGGAGAAACTAGAGCCATGAGTAGATTAGGATGAGCCAGCAAAATGCTCTGGGGGATGTGGCATATCAGTATCCATATGGTCTTCCTCAACATCACCTGGATCTGTAAACAGAAAAGTACTCTTGCCCTCTAGGCTAGTAAAGCTGGGGTCAGGCAAGGGGTAATGTATAGAAAATCCAAGAATAATTAAACTATAAATACCCCGATGCAGTACTATTATACCCATGTTAATCATTTCATCCATGTCTACCCGTTTAGGTTGACATAATAGGGTATCCTAATCTAAGTCAATGCCAACATAGCGAGTAAGTGGGTTGATATACCCGACTATAACTATCCTACCAGAGGTGCCTCGACCCACTCGAGTAAATTGGCTAAAAAGTCATTTAGTTGAGTGGATCAGTATTTGATGGATCATGGCATAAAGAAAGTATAACTCAGCAGCCCGAATGGTACCCAGACTGTCGAATCGCCCAAAGATGGAACGGGCCATGAACCTTTGGAGGTATTTAAAAACAGGATGATGTATAGAAAAGGTTTTAGTGGATGATGGATCATAGTTTTCTCTAGCCCTGGAAATTTGGGACCAAAAAGATTGACCCTGAAAGTCTCTTGGAATACGGGCAGTATTCGCACGAGCTAAGGGGGTACCAGTCATTAAGGGAAAACCATAAATGATATCTACATCCACCAAATCCATTCTATAATCATTATTGTTTAGCCTAAAGGTAATCTCGCAACCTGAGTCATTTACACAAGGTTTGATATTTATTGAGCTTAAGAACTCTAAAGTAGTGCGTTCATAGAAAGGTTCATATAACTCAATGAAATCACCCCACCCCACATTGTTGCATAGTTTTAAGGTATCATGGTAAAGGCCAAGTTCAAGCAAGGAGTCTTTGCAGAAAAATTGGGAGGGAATAATATCCCTCGCAGTCAAGTCGCATTCTCTGCTCACCCGAGGTGCATTCAATGTCATCAATATTAGCATAATTAGATGACTTACCTTTTGTTTTACGCTTCTTGCCCACTGTCTTTGTTCTTCCGGAAGACATGTTTCCTTCCTGACAAACATAAGGTGGATAAAAAGTAAGGCGCACAAAAGATGTAAAGAGTGTATAAGTTCATGAATTTAGCAAAAATTCACCCAAAATGAAAGGAAGAATGCCTAGGTGTGGAAAAATGTCTATGAAGGCATGTATCTTATATCTAAGGAATAAGTTCCACATGCTATAGTAAGAAACAATTCCAAGAAAAATGAAGTGAACATGTTATAGGCATTTTTACAAATACTTGGTGGGCATATAGTTTAGCAACAAGAGATTTATGAACAATCTTAACAAAAGGACTCCAAATCAATCCATATTTTAGGCACCCCAAACTTATGATTAGCCATGTAGGATTATCAAAGTATTTCAACACCTTGAAACATAATTCAAATCAATCTTGGTGAACTACTCCTAAAGGCAAAAGACATTTCAAACAAATTACATGTACCCATTCCATTTTAACTCATTAACACTAATAATACCATCATGTACAAGAGCAATAGGAAATAAGTAACAATACCATGAAGGGGTAGTTATGCATGATTAATGACCAAGAACACAAGAACAACTTACACCATGAACCACAGTTAAGAACAACAAAAAATTTGTGCTTGAGCATTCTAGCAAACACTTGGTGGGCATATAGTTTGAACTTTAAAATTCATGAGCATGCAACACAAAGTCTTTAATTTTCACAATATGCACTCTACACATGAATAATCATGAATCAAATTTGTCATATATGCTTCATGGAGTGTAAGTCATGAAAAAATAACCATATGGGTTTTTGGAAAAAAATAAAGAACATGATGAACATTGCTATCTTGAATCAAATGTGCTATATCATACCCACAAGAATTTTGAATCACCCCAATCAAATAATAACACACACAATCCTTCACACATAATCAATTTAAATAAAACCCTAAACTAGTGAAAGAAATAGGATGAGAGACTTACTTGATGAAAAAGAAAGAATAAAGTGATGTTGATAAGCTTATGGGTGAAGGAGATGAGAGGATTAGAATGAGTTTTAAGAAGGTTTTGTAATGGGGGAAAATATTTGAAGAGTGAAGGATGTGTATCGTGAGAGAGAGTGTGGGTGAAAGAATGGAAAAACACGAGCGTGTGTGGTGTGTTAATAAAGAAAAGAAATAAGCATGCCTATCATGATCCACGGCCAGTGGGAATTCCCACGGCCCGTAGATCTTGCTTTCCCTGACTCAATTTGTTTTGTTCCATTTAATGTGTGGCACCTGATGAGAACCCACAGCCAGTGGGAAATCCCACGGCCCGTGGAGTTCTCTGCCCCTTGAAGTTCAAAATTTCATATTCCTTACCTGTTGAGAACCACGGCCAGTGGGAATTCCCACGGCCTGTGGAGTTCTCTGATTTGGGTCCCTTGAAACGATGCCTTGTACCTGTTGGAAACCCACTGGTAGTGGGAAAAAAACACTGTCGGTGGATCTTGCTGTCTTCCTCCTCCAAAACCCCGTAAAATTAAATCCACAAATAAGTCAGAAGAACCCGCGGCCAGTGGGAAAAAACACTGCCCGTGGTTCTTGTTGTTTTGCACCAAGAATTGCTCTTTCATTTTAAGTCAGAGGATTCCACTGCCAGTGGGAAAAAACACTGGCAGTGGATCTCACTGTTTTCATCATTGCAACACTTCAAATATGCACAAACACTTTCCTTTATTTATGCAACTTACCATTAAAAATACATGTATGCATCTAACATGACCAATTAAAAGAAGAAATATGCAATAAAAAAAAACAAGAACAATTATACAATGCATTATAATTATTCATGTTTATTTAGAAATGGAAAACAAACATACAACAAACCAAATTAGACTTATTTGAATGAAACAAACAAACTTTATTTGAATGATAAGAAAAGTACTTAAGAAATAAGAAATGGGGTTACCTCCCCACTAGTACTAATTTTAACGTCTTCAGCCGGATGCTTGGCACCAATTGGGTTTAGGAGATAGATACATCAAATAGGTCCAAGACACTTGCTTGTTATATCGGTTCTCCTATTAGGTAGTGCTTAAATCTTTGTTCGTTTACCTTAAACGGACCAGACTTCTCACTACATACCTCAACGGTTCCAATTGGGAAAACCTTTATTACCTTGAATAGTCCCAACCACCGGGACCTTAGCTTACCAGGGAAAAGCTTTAACCTGGAGTTGAAAAGTAGGACCATGTTACCTGGTTGAAATGACCTCCTAAGGATGTGTCGACCATGCCATTGCTTGGTTTTTTTCTTTATATATACAGGCATTCTCATAGGTATCCAACCGGAGCTCTTCTAGCTCGTTTAATTCCATTAACCTACACTCACCTGCAGCCTTATGATCAAGATTAAGAGTTTTAACTGCCCAAAAGGATTTATACTCAAGCTCTACAGGTAAATGGCAAGGCTTCCCATACACTAGTTTAAAAGGTGTGGTTCCAATGGGAGTTTTATAAGCGATTCGATATGCCTATAGAGAATCGTCTAATTTAATAGACCAATCCTTACGGGATGTATTAACCACTTTTTGAAGAATATTTTTGATCTCCCTATTGGATACCTCAACTTGACCACTATTTTGAGGGTGATAAGGTGTAAAAACCTTATGCCTAACCCCATACTTTTTTAAGAGGGTCTGAAAGACTTTCTCAATAAAATAAGACCCTTTGTCACTTATTACGCATTTAGGGACCCTAAACCTTGGGAAAATAATCTTTTTAAAAAGCTTGATAATAGTCTTAGCATCCGAATGAGGGGAAGTAATAGCTTCCACCCATTTAGACACATAATCAACTACCACTAGGATAAATTGATTTCTGAAAGAAGAGGGAAAGGGTCCCATGAAGTCAACACCCCACACATCAAATAACTCAACCTTTAAAATGCTATTAAGTGGAATTTCATGCCTCTTACCAATATTACCAGCCCTTTGGCAAGCATCACACGTGAGGACATACTTACACACATCCTTGAAAATATTTGGCCAATAGAACCCTGCTTGCAGCACTTTCGAGGCGATCTTAGATGTACTCATATGGCCTCCACAGGAAAGAGAATGGCAATGGTCTAGGATGGCTCGAACTTCAGTCTTAGGAACACATCTCCTAATCAGTCTATCTGCACACTACTTGAATAAGAGGGGCTCATCCTAATAGTAGTGCTTGACATCTACAAAAAACTTCTTTTTCTGCTAAAAACCAAGGTCAGGAGGTACAATGCCACATGTAAGAAAATTGACAAAATCAGCATACCAAGGGACTTGTTGAATACCAAGACTTAAGAGTTGTTCATCTGGAAAAAAATCATTGATGGGAACAACATCACCCATCTCCTCTTTTTCAGATGGCAACCTAGATAAATGGTCAGCAACAAGGTTCTCGGTACCATTTTTATCCTTTATCTCTAAATCAAATTCTTGTAGAATTAAGATCCACCTAATTAGCCTAGGTTTTGCTTCCTTTTTATTTAAAAGATACTTGATGGCATAATGGTCAGTATATACAATAACATGTGAACCTACCAAGTATGATCTAAACTTATCAAAAGCAAAGATAATGGCCAACAATTCTTTTTCGGTGGTTGCATAGTTTACCTGAGCCTCATCAAGAGTATGACTAGCATAATGGATCACATGCACTTTTCTATCCTTCCGCTGCCCAAACACAGCCCCCACTACGTGATCACTAGCATCACACATCAATTCGAAAGGGAGTTCCCAATCAGGGGTTATACCATAGGAGCAGAAATTAGAGCTTATTTAATCCTGCTAAAAGCCTCAAGACAAGATGAGTTAAAAATAAAAGGAACATCCTTACCCAAAAGATTAGTTAGAGGCTTGGTGATCTTGCTGAAGTCTTTAATGAACCGCCGATAAAACCTGACATGCCCAAGAAAGCTTCTAATGCCCTTCACATTAGTTGGTGGGGGTAATTTTTCAATCACCTCCACCTTAGCTCTATCAAGCTCGATTCCTCTCTCGGACACCATGTGCCTAAGAACTATGCCTTCTCGTACCATGAAATGACACTTCTCCCAGTTTAAGACCAAGTTGGTCTCCTTACAGTGTTGCAAAACTTGGCATAAATTTGTCAAGAAATTATCAAAATTAAAACCATGTACAGAAAAGTCATCCATAAACACTTCCATGACATTCTCAATTAAAGCAGAAAAAATGGCCTGCATACACCTTTGAAAGGTCACAAGTGCGTTACACAAGCCAAATGACATCCTCCTATATGCATATGTCCCATAGGGACAAGTGAAAGTGGTTTTCTCTTGATCAGATGGATGATAGGAATTTAATGAAAACCAGAGTATCCATCCAAATAATAGAAATAAGAATGCTTAGCAAGCTTCTCAAGCATCTGATCAATGAAAGAAAGAGGGAAATGGTCCTTCTTAGTGGTGCTATTCAATTTTCTATAGTCAATACATATACGCCACCCAGAAACTATCCTAGTTGGAATCAATTCTTGTTTTTCATTTTTCACAATCGTTATTCCCCCTTTTTAGGCACCACATGTACTGGACTTACCCACTTACTACTAGGAATGGGATATATGACACCAGCATCTAACAATTTCAAAATCTCTTTCCTTACCACTTCTTGTATTTTTGGATTTAGTATCCTAAGTGGTTCTACTGTTGGCCTACTCTCATCCTTTACATTGATCCTATGCATGCAAAATGAAGGGCTAATCCCCTTAATGTCATCCATGGTATACCCAATAACCTTCCTATACAACCTAAGCTATTTTAGAAGTTTTTCAGTTTCCATAGCATTTAGTTCAGCACTTATAATCATAGGATATGTAGAGTTCGGGCCAAGGAATTCATACCTTAATGAAGCCGATAAAGGCTTTAATTCTACTTGGGGGCCCACCACTTTATCATGCATGACCTCAGTATCATGCCTTGGTGGGGCTTCTCTTTTAGAGCAACTTGATGTTCCTGTAGGCTCAATCAAGAAAACAGATTCAAGTGGTTCATTAGGAAGGGTTTTTTCCTTCACCACTTGGTCAACAAAATCCACACTACAGCAAACATCATCATTAAAAGGTTTCTTTAAAACATTTTTCAAGTTAAAATTAACCTTTTGGTCTCCCACAGTCAAACACAATCTCTCATTTTTGACATCTATTACCACGCCTGTAGTTGCCAAAAATGGCCTGCCTAAGTCACATAGTGCTCTATCAATGGCCATGTCAATCACACAAGGGATAGAAAAACTACTGGATCCTGAAGCTTGGGTGGTAGCTTCTTTTGGATCAGTGCACTGCACTCCTCAGTAAGTGCTACAGTTTCATCCTCCTCTAATTTCCTTTTATTGGACAGAATGTCCTTCAAGAACTTTGGTAAGTGGGCATCTGCTGTAAAGCATCAGTGAAAGGAACATTAATGTATAGTTTTTTCAGAACCTCAAGGAACTTACCAAACTGTTTATCCAACTTGGCCTTAGACAAGCGCTGAGGGAATGGAATAAGAGGTTGATAAGGTTTCACCTCCTCATTCTTTTCACTCTGTTTTTCCTCCTATATTATCATATGAGAATGAGACTCTTCCCCTTTATTCTCTTTCTTGGCCTCCCCTTCAGTCATCCCAACCGGATCATCATACTGTGTACCACTCCTAAGAGTGATAGCCATGGTGTGATTGGATGATCCTGATTCAGGCTTTCCAGGAAAAGATCCTGGCATTCTTATTGAAGATGAGGCATGTTGAGCAATTTGATTCTCCAACATCTTGTTATGAGTAGCAAGAGAGTCCACCTTAGAGGTTAATTTCTTGATAGCTTCGGAGAACTCATCATTTTGCTTAATTTGAGTAGTCACAAATGTCTCCATCAAGGACTCCAATTTTGATTTCTGTGGAGCATAGGGTCCTTGTTGTGACCTGAAGTTATTCTGGTTGCCTTGATTTCCTTAGAATGGTGGAGGTCTATATTGGAATCCTGGTGGGCCTTGTTGTCTGTAATTATTCCCAAAATTTCCACGATAGCTCCCAATAGTATCCACTTGTTGCGTTTCGGCCTCAGGGCCTTGGGATACACCAAACTAACAATCTGTTGTGCTATGACCTGTAACTCTACACAATTCACACACCACATTAGAAGCACCTGTTCCTAACTTATCAAATTTAACAGATGGAGCTTCTACCTTAGCAGTAAGAAGGGAAATGGCATCTAAAGAATACTTACCTGGAGTTTTGATGGTAAACTTCTTTCAGATGACCACTGGTAGGTGTTTTATGCCACATCTTCTATAAGATTGTACCCCTCCTCCATATTCTTGCTCATAAAAGCACCGCCAGCTGTGACATCTAATGTAACCCTTTGGTTCAGGGTCAAACCATTATAGAAGATGTGGACCGTCAACCATCTTTCCACTCCATGGTGTAGGCATTCTCGAAGAAACTCTTTATACCTTTCCCATGTATCATACAATGTCTCATCATCTTTCTGGGTGAAAGTGATAATCTGCTTCCTCAATTGGTCGATTTTGCTCCATGGATAATATTTATTGAGGAAGGCATGAGATAGCTACTCCCAAGTAGTGATCGATACCTCTAGGAGCGAATACAACCATGCTCTAGACTTATCCCTAAAAGAGAATGGGAAAAGTTGGAGCCGGATTGCATCACTTGAGACGCCATTCACCTTGAGTGTATCACAGTACTCAAGGAAAATTTAGAGGTGTAGATTCGGATCCTCAGATGGTAAACCTCTGAATTGGTTTTATTGGACCATTGAGAGCAAGGAGGGCTTTAATTCAAAGTTATTAGCCTCAATGGTTGGCCTTGTGATGCTAGGCCTCCTACCCATTGCATTGGGTGTTGCAAAATCACGAAGGGCTCGATTATCAGGATTGTCCATTGGCTCTTCGGTATTCGAACTCGAAGCTTGTTGCTTGCTTTGTTCAAGGTGCTTCCGAAGTGCTCTGATCTTACGGAGGGTTCTTCAATTTCTAGATCAAAAATATGCTCAAAACTATGACTCCTTCGTATAAATGGACCTACACAATCCATAAAAACACCACAAAACCCAAGTGTAATTCTGTAGAAATATAGCAACCAAAAATAAAAAAATTATGCATAAAAAATAAATTAAAATAAATAAATAAAAATCTAGTCTAATAAAAAACACTGCTTAGCCAATATTGGGGGGAAACACAATCCCCGGCAACGGCGTCAAAAACTTGATAGCCATCCGCAAGCGCACGGGGTATCGTGCAATAAAAAGTTATCGTTCCCACAAGGATTGTGCCCAAGTACCAGCTCACAGTGATTTAATTATCTAGACAATTTGTTTCAAAGTAAAAGACGCAATAAAATTAACTAAGAACTAAAGACTATTGGTAGAAAACTCAAATCAAAATCCTTCTTTTAATCAAGATGAAAAAGGCTCTTGGGAATCAGTTGGTTCATATGCCATGTACCAAATCTAAAATTACCCCTTTTCTTTGTTATTCAACTTCTGTTCCTAAGGCAGATTTCCCCTAGCTAATTAGTGAATTCCTCTAGAAACCTCACTAACGTACCTAATTATCAAAGAACCGCGTTCAATTTGTTAATTAGGTCCTTTAGGCTCTATGAAAATCCCATTATTCCTTAAAGAGCTTTGCTTACTTTCGTAACCCAAATTCCTAGGTTCAATTTCATACGTTCTAACGATATGCCAATATCTCAATCATCCATATTGTTTAAATTCATCTAACCTTATTTCTAAGCCATTAGAAGCTTTAAGATCTCATGAAATTGAATAGAAAACAGAAATCCAATAACAAAAGAAAATAGAGTAACCTAATTTGATACACACATATTTTACCCAAATCCTAAGAGTAGGAAATTAATTCCTCATGGAAAAGGTTACCAATCCACAAATTATAAGAGTTTGTCCCATCATTCAGAAAATAAGGATTACAAAAAACAAAGGATTAAAGGTAGAAGAGGAGTTCTCACTAATCTTCCAATCTCTTGCCCCAAGCTTGAACCCTTGATCTTCCTTCTTGTTTCCTTTTTCAAGATCTTCAAGAAGAATCCTAAAATTTTCGCCCAAAAACTGTCTTGTCTCTGTTCTCTGTCTCTCTCGCCCATTTTCTCCCTTTAAAATTTGGTGAAAACTATAAGTAACTGTTGCAGCGGGTAAAATCCACTGGCAGTGGGAAAATCCACTAGTAGTGGATCGCACTGTGTTACACCCGAGCGAAATTAATTAAGAGAACTGGGCAGAAACCATTGGCAGTGGGAAAATCCACGACCAGTGGGTTTTTTGGCAGTGTAATCCACGGCCAGTGTTTTTTCCTACTGGCAGTGGTTTTCTCTGGCCCAATTTTTCTTCTTCTCCTAGTGTATTCCACGGCCAGTGGGAATTCCCACTGGAATTGGATTTCTCTGTGTCTTAGCAAACATGCAATTTTAGGGTGTCTTTGGGTTCTGGAGCACTTCCTTTGCCATATTCTTCTTCCATTGTTGGCCTAACTTCAATCTTGGATCTTGGACAAGCTCAAACTCTTCTCAGTTGCATCATCCCATTCAAAATCTTCCAAATCCTTTGCTAGTAGACATATTCAATGAAGGTTTCTACAAAAACAACTACCCAAGTAACATGTGTGGAAGTAAAAGAATAACCATGGCAACTATGGAAAAATAAGGTGAAAATAAACAAATTAAAATTAAGTGGACCCTAAAACTAATGCAGCTGAACTCATATCATGGATCTTCGTGTTCATATGGATCCCTCCAAATATGATAAGGAAGTGGATGCGATAGAAATCACAAATCTTCCCGTCCATGTCGTTAAAGAAAATAAGTACGATTTTACCATCATCTCCCTGTTAAGATCTGTCATGTGCTAGGACCATGTTATTTATATATGTACAAGATGTGCTTCTTAAAGGTTGGGGTGAAATTACGCTTGAATAAATTTAAGATGTGGGTGCTGAATCTTTTAAATATCGCCTCTAGTCAACTCCACCTTAACGAAATGCCTCATAAAAGCCTTAGCTAGGTCAGCAAGCCTTTAAACCAATGAAGAGCTTATCTAATCATGGCCTGAGGGAACATTCTACACATCACATCATCATCTCCTCCCAGGAATAATATTTAATTCATCTAAGCATCTAAGTGCTTACTGGGATCAGCTTCTCCAGTGTAGTTCTCGATAAGTGATGGATAGGGAGTTTGGAGATATTTAAAGATTGGGGCCTATATGAGATGTCGAGTGAAATGGCCTACATAAGTGATAGATCTTATACAGTATTTAAAATGTGTGAAATTTGGTTTGGTCCTATTTGGATGAAATTAAAGTAGTTTGATGGTTAGTAATAGCCTAAAATGGCCTATATACTTTCATTTTTAGGAATTTTGAGGTGTGACTAGTGGTCCCAAGTCATAATTGGTGAGGAATAACTTATGCTAAAATTTAGTGGCATTCGGAGGCCAAATGAGTAAGATATAGGATGAGGAAGTTGGCCAAGGGGCCAAAATATTGTAAATCTCACTCAAGCAAGCCCAATCTCGCTTGAGCAAGACCTTGAGTGAAATAGAGGTTGGCCTTTGGGTGAATTTTGCTTAAGCGAGGATAATCTCGCTTAAGCAAAACTCAAAGGGGAAGATTCTGGTGAATTTTCACTCAAGCGACAGGGGGTTTTCATTCAAGCGAACAAATTTTCACTTGAGCTAAGACTAAAAAAAAATTCCATTTTTTGTAAGGGTTATACTTATAAAATAATTCCCTTTTTCTAGTGTCATATTTTAAAATATTTTTTTTAAGTAAATGTTATAAGACACATGGAATATTCATATAGTTAAGCCAATAACATGTCACATTAAATACCCTTTAATGAGAGTTAGCCAAAATAGATATTTAGCTATCTTTTAATTAGTTTTTTAGTTAAAATTTAATAGAGTTAATTAATATATATCAATTAACTTTTTTTAATATTTTTATTACATTTGATAGAATTAGTTAACATTTTGATTAAAATTAATTTATAAAAATATTTGATAAAAAAGTTACTCTGAAATCAGAAGTTGTTTGGTAAACTAAGTGACATATGATGGTTCAACACTTCACCCCTTAACTAAGTGATCAATGATTTGATACCTAATTTTTGTGAATTAAAAACATCTTTAGGTCTTTATTTCTTTGTGCACTAACTGTTAGGTTGTAAGAGTTGTCTCATAACTACTGATTGTGATGATGCCCTAGAAAACAAAAAAAATACTTACCAGTAAAATATTTTTTAAAATTTTTTAGATTTTATTAAATATTTACCTTAAAGATTAATTTTATTATCTATCTCATTATTTAAGAATCATATGATAAAGAACAATGATTACTTTTTATGTAATTGATTTAATGAACAAACAACTAATCCCAAACTTTTTTTAAAATATAAAACTCAATAATATCATTTTTCACAATGATGAACATGATAATCCAAATGAAGAACAAGTACAAGACAATGAATTAAACATCGCAACTTCTGTGTTTATCATCCGTTTCCATCATTAATCATGTTTAATTTAGTGTAGTGTATTTTTTTCCTTCTTTACAATCATTATATTCATTATTGTGATGGAAGATGATGATTATTAAGAGTTTTATTTTGAAAAAAATTTAAAGTGTATATTTAGTGTTTGCCTCATACTGATTCGATCCTTTATTCATTATGGTAATTGTAAAATTCTTCTTGGATTTAGGAGACACTACTGAAAAAACCTCTGATAGCTACCTTCAATTAGCGACCGCCATACCCCATCGCTAATTAGCGACCGCAATAGAAAAAGGGACCTTGAAAACAAAATTAGTTACCATATTAGCAACCAATAAAACCCCGTCGTTGTATTTTGCAAAACCCTATTGCTAACTTCATCACTACAGTTCTGTCGTCATTGAAGTCATCGCTACATTTGACCTCCCTCCATTTTTTGGTTTCCCTCTAAGCATTTTTTTTGGCGCGTAACTTAGCGACCGGTGTGTTCTGTCAGTAATATCCATCTGTCGCCATGGTGTCGCTATATCACAACTAAAAAAACCCTAGATAGCTAGCAACCAACAAATCCCATCACTAGATAGGCGAGCTAGCAACGGTAGTCATGGTCATCACTAGTCTACTCCACGTGTCAACTTTTTTAAAATTAGACACGGTGTTAGCGACAGTGTTTTGCCGTCTCTAAATCTAATACGTTACTAGACCTACACTTTCCCCCTACTATTCAAGCCCTAAAACCTCTTCTTCCTCCTCTACTGTGTTCCCCCCTCTGTTCCTCCCTTAGTTACCCTCTATCGTGTCCCCCTCTGACAACTTCTCTCTGTTAGTTCCCCTCCGAAAATGCCTACACCTTTCCCCCTACTATTCGAGCCCTAAAACCTCTTTTCCTTCCTCTGTCGTGTTCCCTCCTCTGTTCCTCCCTCTGTTCCCCTCTATCGTGTCCCCCTCTGATAACCTCTCTCTGTTAGTTCCCCCATCCCTGACAACTTCCCTCTGAGTTCTCCGTCATCTCACTCTTCTCCATTAAGGACGTCATTTGTGAGCCACGGTTAGGCTGGGCCCATGTGTCTTCTTCGTCGTCTCCCTCGTTCGTGACCCCATTGGTAATGTACATTGCTTTTAGTCCTCAAATTTATCGTTACTTTCATAATAAAAAGTATGTTAAAATTAATAAAATTAGTTTAAATATGAATAAATTTATGTTCTATGTTAAAATAAATGGAAGTTATTTAAATATAACTGTTAATAACCCATTTCTCCTTTTTTTTTGCAGACAAAAGTTACGAAATAAAAGTGAAAATTCATTTCAAGTAGAAGGCTAACGCGTAGCATCAACCCCACGCTTAGCCTCAGGATTTTGATATTGACGCTACACGTGAGGCCTATGTGTAGCGTCAGGTGCTATGTGTATCTCACTTATAAGTGGGATTGCACTTTGAAAATGGGCCAAATAATGACCAAACCACTTCAGACTAAAGGCCAAAATACAGTGGGAAACATGTCTGCTAATCATTGGGACATAATGGAGCAAATTAAGGCTGGAAATCATGAGATTAATAGAGGCTGAGTCAGAGGCTTGACGCGTAGCGCAACACCCACGCGTAGCATCAAGACCTCTACTCAGCCCTATAAATAGGCTATTTGCCATGAGTTTTAGACATCCTTTTTCTTCATTCTCTCTGCCTATCCCATGAATTCAGAGTCCCTTTCTGAGTTTACACTATAGAATAGCTTCCATATACTTGATAGTGTTGTGTTGTATCGTGTTCTTTTTGTATCATGAAGTATGATCAAGTGTTCGTAATGTCATCAATTGTAAGTTGTTTTTCTTTCACCATATGTAACTAATTTATTTATGTTGGAATTGGTGAACCAATCTATGAATATGATGTTGTGATTATGACCTCTACACGTTATTGATTCAAGTTCCATGTTAGTATTTCAATCTTTTATTAGTATGAACTTCAAACGGGAGAATGATTTTCATGCATGTTAAAATTACTTTAACAAAAGTAAAAGTTGAAATACCCGTAATATTCCAATTATTAGGGATAGAGTTGGTAATTATTGTTGTGTTAAGGTCAAGACTTAAAGCAAGTTTTTACTGAGAAAGCATATGAGGGATCAAACTTTATAGTAACCATTTAGAATTTATTCACCGAGGGATCAGGTTTAATGATTTTAAGCTACAATGACATGAAATTGATGATTAAATATGCATGTTTATAATTATTTCATTATGTTCTAGTACAAGGATCCTAATTCCAACATAGTTTGTTAATCTGCATTTTAATCTCAAGTATTGGTTTTACTCTAAAGTACCGCTCTAAGTTATTTTCTAAGAAGTTTTATAATTTACCATTTTTTACCTAATGTATAAATCAATCTCTAAATTTGTGAATATTGTACAAATTGTGTATAAAACATTCTTTTGTTAATAAGTTTTAATACTTTTTACCATAGTAAATAAGAATTACTATTTCACACTAAAAACATTCAATCCTTGAGGGAACAATATCTTTATGAAAACTACAACAATACATTGGTGTGCTTACCAAATAGCCAACAACATTCAGGCACTAACAATTGTCCCTTTTTAATGTGTATTTATTCATTACAATTTCAAGCATGCTAGTGCATGAAATAATAGGCATAATCTTGTTGTTCTTGTTATTGACATGAAATAGGCTGATTATTTTTTTAGATGCTAATTTTGTGTTTTCATGTGAAGCTGATTTTAGTATAGTTCAAAATTTTGTGAGAAAAGGCATTATAAAATTAGAAGATAATTTCATGTTACAGGATAAGATTTGTGTATTTATTCATTTGCCTTCTTACCATATCTTGTATTTGACAGCAAATTGTGCCCCCTGTATTGAATCCTTTCTTTGATCAAGATAACAGAGTTTGTTATTATGCATGTGAAGCATTATATAACATTGCTTAGGTGAACATTGAATTATGTTGATCTATATAAAGCTTCAATATGATAATATGAAATCCTTCAATGTGACTTGTACTGCTTCATGCCATTTCATTTTACTTGATCTCCAACATTGATGAATCTATACCATTGTTGAGAGAGCACATAAATGTATTGAATCCATATGTATGCCAGTTTTTTATATCATGTTTTTTTCATATTTCTTTTAGTATTCTGAGTTTGTATTTACTCTAGCTTGCAGAGGCAATGAATGTTATAATATTTATCATAAACCATATTAGTTAATTGCTTAAGGTGTCAAAGAAGGAGGATAGGGAAGACAAAATTTAATCAATACAAATTACCTGTGTATAATTCACTGAATTAGAACTAAGGTTTAGGGAAGACAGAATTAAAACTACTTGTGTATAATTCACTAATAGTACGCTTATTGATTATCATACCCATATTAAGGACATTATGAAATCATTCATAGTTTCTGTTGCCATCATCTGCTAACTTGCTAACTGCTCTAAATGGTGAAGTTACTAACTGCTACAGAAACAAAAAAACTAGAATACTCGTAGTTTTTATGAATTATAGAACAAGGATATGGTAGCTCTTAAAAAACACAGAATGTAATTTGAAAGATAAAGTGCAACAATTAAAATTAACAATTGAGATTATGAAAAACATAGGCACAAACATAGAAAGAAAATGCTGAACTTGTTAAAATTTCATGCATTAGGCATATGATAATTATTTGTCACTTTATCCTCTGAAGTGCAAGAACGAAATCCCTCTCAAACTGATTGCAATTTTCTATTTTTTGGGGATAGCATGTTATTCGAATAAGGTTTTCTACCCAATGCTATGAAAATTCAGTACCATTGGAACAACAAAAGCAACAAAAAATTTTCTCCCCCTCTATTTACTTCTTTTCCTCCTAAGAACTTCAAGAACAAATTGTGTTGTGCAATAAGCAATGGCTTGAATAGTGACCATTGGATTCACACCCAAAGTTGTAAGGAAGACACTTGTATCAGCCATATAAAGCACCCCAGCTTCCCATGTCTCCCCTGTCTGATTCACCATTAATTGCTTTGAATTAGTACCCATCTTGTAATTCCCTATCTGATTTACTGAGCACAATGGTGTCGTAAGGTCTGTCAATGGTCTTGAACTTTCCTTTTTAACAAATTTCTCAAATTCATGATAGCTCATTTCCTTAACTTTTAATATTTTCCCCTTATTATGATGGGTTCCAATTTCTTCAGCTCTAGTTACAGCCAGAATTCTCAACACCTTCTCAACTCCCTTGCTTAACTTCTCTTCTTCTATATCTGTGAGCTGATAACTAATACAATGTGATGAATTTTTGGAGGATTAAATATTATATTATAGATAATAAAAACCTTATTTAGAGGATTAACTTTATTATAATTTGAATTGTTGGGCTCAAACAAAATATCTAAATTAAAAGATATATTCTTGGTTTTTCCTTCATGATGCCTTACTAGTGAATATTATTGTTAGTTGTTTCAAATAATTATGTGAGGCAATAAGTTTCTTAATCAATCTGCTTCTTGATTTGTCATCTTAAAAATTACAAAATAAAATATGCAAATAATTACATCATTTCATATAAAATTTCTAGATATTGTACCTAAAAAAAACTTATCTCATCATTGTTAAAAACTTAATTTGCATCACAAAATTATTCTAAATCTACAAGGGCAATGTCTTCTCGTATTATGTCAAGAGGTCATAAATAAACATAATTATAGCTGTAAAAAAGTAGAGTTTTACAACCCACTAACTTAACATTCCTTAAAACTTTTCTTGAAGACTCACATCTTACTTCTTAGCTCATTAAACTTAGCACATGGAAGTGCTTTGGTTAAAATGTCAAAATTTTCTCTTCAGACCTACAATGCAATAATTAAACATCTTCATTACTCAACTTTTGTTATAGCATGAAATCTAACATTGATATGCTTGGTTCTCCCATGTTGAATTGGATTTTTGGCAATAACTATGGTTGAATTATTGTCACACCATAAAACAGTAGCTTCCTTTTGCATATGATTTAAGTCTTTCAAAATTTTTCTGATCCATAGAGCTTGATTTGAAGTAATTACTACAGCAATATATAGTGCTTTAACTAAGGATTGAGTAGCTACATCTTGCTTCTTAGAATTCCATGAGAACACTCCACTTACAAGTTAAAAAATACCAATTGTGCTATTTGAATCATCAATAGAACCAACCCAATCACTATCAACATAACCTTTATGCTTCTTTAAACTTGATTATTTTCCCAATCCTAATATGCATTCTCATCAAATTGAATATCCTTGTTGATCACAATCTATTTTGACTTGAGATTGTACACTCTAACCTTTAGAGCTAGTGGCATAGGTTAGGAAAATTCCCATTTCAGCTTTGTCATCCAATTTGGGTATTTTAGCTGCTACAACATGAACAAACAGATTGATCCAAAAAATTTTAAGTATTTTGTAGTAGGCTTCACTCCCATCTAAGCTTCAATTCTGTATAATAGACAGCTCTAAATCCACCTTGACCAATCTTATTGTCCAAGCTGAAATTATTTGTAGCCTTGGCTAGTTCTTGATATGAAAACTCCATTGATTTTGCAACCATAACGTCTATAAGCCTAGTAGCGCTAGCAATACCAGCTCCATTGGATCCTGAAGTTTCATATTCTGTACTTCCAGAGGCTTTACCCAGAAAATACAAAAACAAGATCAGCAAGTGTTATCAATTTTCATGCATGTTCATAAAGCTAATATGCCATAGTTAATAGCAGGTACACTATTTTTATGAGGAATACAAAATTATAAGGAGACTTGTTAAAAAAATAAAATAAAGGCTAACTGATAATGAATTAAGACCAAAATTTCATTAAGGGTAATTATAGAAATATTTAAAAAGGCATAGCTGATAGTTAAGATTTGAAGGTAGCCTAAAATTTATTTCAATCCCACTCTCCACTACCAAGCACCATTGTAGCATTTGTTTTTAAATTAGGAACATTATCAGCCACTTCCTCCAACCTGATTGATGAACTAATCCATTTATGCTTCCAGAAAATAGTCTTTGATCCATCTCCAACACTTAATTATTTATTTCTCTGGATATGATTCCACACTGAAGAAACACTCTTCCATATACAAGAGTCATTTGCTTTAACTTCGAGATTAATATTATCTTGATTAACAACTCCATACTATCCTTATAAAACCTGAATCCATAATTCCTTTTTATTGGTATTGATTGCTCAAGCAAGTTTCATCAAAATAATTGTATTCATTCTATGTAGGCATTTGAAATCAAAACCTTCTTCCTCTTTAGATTTAATAAGAGTACTCCACTTTAGGATTTGTAGGGACTATAAAGGCTTATTTTAGAATTATTTAGGATTTATAGGGACTATGGAGGCTTATTTTAAAATTATGATAGGGTAGAATTATGCTACTAAAAGTAATTTATTTTGGTAGGATTATGCTTAAGGAAATCAAGATTATTCTTAATAGGGCTTTTATTTTTTCACTGAATTAGGTAAAGAATTAGAGCCTTGGATGAGGAAACCAATTGACTTACTTTCATTTAAAGCCCAAATTAAACAAGTACTTAACTCGTACTTGAATAAATTATATGAAACAAGTGTCTCGAAGATAACATTTTTCTGGAACTCTACATTCATTTCAAGAGAATATATAATATAATATACTTGTACAAGTCATGCATATGGCAAAAAAACTTGAGCATTCAATCTACTATGGCAGCCATAACAACTAGTAAGGCTTAATTATGGTGGCTCCAAATCAATTATGGTGGCTCTAAAACAATTAGCAGTAGGCTCTTCTAATGGTGCCAATTATGTTTTATTTCATGTGTAGGTTGGCATTTTATGTCTTATTTTGAGGGTTATGTTTTTCCTGCTACTGTATCTGCTTGGTACTACATGTACCTAAAACTCCTTTGTTTTTTTCTTGTTTGATTAATATATTATACCTTTGTTTGCCGACCAACAAAAAAAACAAAGTTTAAGGTTTTGGGAATACCACTACTTTGAAACTCAATAAAGAGTTTTGCTGCTGCTTATAACAATCTTGTTTATCTGGGGTCCAAATAGAGCATATCAATTCAAAAGACAAAAACTTATAGGGGTTCCTTTTAAAAACTTGTTTCAGTTTGTTTTCTTGTGCTGCCAGAGTGTCAATTTGGCTACCAACATATATATTAATTAGATTACTAAGAAATAGTTTAATTTGAGTAAAGTTAATAACTAATCTTTTTTTATCCTTTAAAATAACACTAAATTAAATTAGAAAAGTGTAAAGGAGTAAATATCAAAGTTCAAACTCATATCCCAACATTTTATATTTATGCGCCACCAGCATTCTGCTATTTATGCACTTTAAAATTACTTTTACCATTTTTTAAACTTTTCTTTCTATAACTCTTCTCTCATCAAATTATCTGAATTCGTGTTTCTTTTTCCCCTTTGATGATCCCAAGGTTTAGTTTTTTTTTCTTTCATCTCCCAAGGTGTATAATGATGTTAATATAGTTTACACATATAATTTGTTATTTGAATGATCAATGGGAGTGACATAACTTGTGTATAATTGTCATGACATAAATGTAGTTGAATAAGGATAACATATAATTTCATCCATTTAGGAAAACCAAGATGATTGTTCTTTGGCTTTACCTCCTAGTACCAATACAATTTTAAGTCAGAAGTTTAGGTAGAGAAAACAAATTGTGTTCTGTGTTTTGAAAGTGTTTTGTGTTTTGATGATGAACTTTGATATGCAATTTGCTTTGTGTGTCTCTCTTTATTTAGTTTCCTTACTACTTGTAACTGTCTAACCACTTCTTGGTTTGTCATGCAGACCAGCACATGTTACACGTGGTCTCTGACCGTCTCTCTTCAGCTTTGTAATCATCACTGACACTTTTCCCCAGGTAATCCCCTAATGCTAACTTTGTGATTATATGTGTTATATCTTTTAATGTGTATGCATATCGATTGTTGTTTGTTAGTGGAGAGTAGAGCTCATTAGGCATTGGTCTTGTCTGCTGATAACATGGTATTTTTGCATGTGTGTGGATGTTTATTAGTGGAGAGCAAAGCTCAATAGGCATTGTTTTATGTACCGATAATATGTGTTTAGTGTATGCATATGTATTGTTGTCTATTAGTGAAGAGCAAAGCTCACTAGGTTGTGGTGTTGTTTGCCTTAATTTCATATACAATGCGTAGCATATATATTGAACTGTACTAGAAAATCTTCTGTGTGTAATAAGGCATTGTAAAAAATTTAGAATTGTCTAGTTTACAGGGGAGACTCTACCAAAATTTCGGTAGGCTCCCTATTTTAGGGTACATAAAAAAACTACATTCAAAGTTAACATTGTAGGGTTTAGTCATGTTTGTACCCACTAGCTTCCCGTTCAAGATTCAGGACAACTGGCTGACATACCATGTTGTGTTGGATCTGAATTGTCCCGATTGGACAATTTGGGATAAATTTGTAACTAGTAGGGCATAACACATCGCTGTTGTTTGGGATCTATCTTGTGTTGTTGATGTCCATTTCGAATTTCAGTTACTGTGTTTCATATAGTCTCTGGGTACATGTCTGCGTACGGTGTTTCATACCACACGCATCTCTGTGTACTCAAGGACCAATGCGAAATACTGCCAAAATTCCAAATAAACATCAACAATAAAAGATAGACCGTAAACAACATCAATCAATTATGGATGGTTGCATATTCTATTAGTGTATACACTACGAGTTATTAATGTATCAATTTTAACTTATCAATAAAATAAGTATTTTCAGTTTTAAGATTGTTTTAAAACTATTTATCCCAGAATAATAGGTCATATGAGAATTATTCCTAAAATATCCCTAATCAAGTATTTACATGGGGACATGTAAATATATTAAGACTAGGGTGTGAATATACTGATGATTTGATCTCACAAATCATGGATATATATGATATCAAGTCTTCACATGGGTACACATTAAGAGTAATGTTGTATTGGACAGACCCACCATAAGAACGCTGCATGGATCGTTATATGAGTGTCATAAACGGTTCTCAATGTGATAATGATCTATAGTCTTTTGACCTAAAGTCACTACAATTCCTATATAAGGAGTTTGTTGTTTTAATACAATCAAATATCATCTGTAATAGGATGACTATAAAGGTTGTGATTAGGCAATGGACAAATTATGCAGAGGGATGTGAGTGATATAGATGGGATTTATCTCTCTTATATAGCAGGAATGATATCCGTGGGCCACTTGATGGAGTGAGACTAACAAAATGTATGACCATGCTAGGATGAATAAATATTAGATATTTATTATGTAAAGTGTATTATGGTATCAAGTAAAATGAATTGGGTCATATAAGGATGGCGACGACCATGCCTTGGGCCCAATTATATATCATGACAAAATGAATAAATATATAAAATAATTATCACTTATAGGTCATGTCAATGATAAATAATATTCGAACATAATGACATATTGCTAGATGCTGTTCTTTTTTTATATTAATAATAAAATAGTTTATTATTAATATAACTTTATTATTAATATAACCAAATATTTTTCCTATAAGGGTCACACACATAGACTAAGCCCACCAGAGAATAATTTTATTTTAGTTGGACTAAAAATAAAACTATTGGGCCTAACTCATTTAGCATGAGTCAGGAGCCCAGTGTTTAATAAGAGCTCATTAGGTTAAGACCTAAGCCCATATATAGAGCATGAGATGCTCATAGGCTGTTTCTCAAAAATTAGATTACTCTCTAAACTTTCGTAGTAGGATTCAGAATTTCAGATTCTGGTAGGAGTGCTTGTGCGGACTCCTAAGGACGAAGCTATAATTGCTTTGATTGAGGAACTCGTGTCACATCTACAAGAGGTAAACCCTAAAAGAAAATTTTAAATTTTGTATGTAATGCCTTGAAACACTTATTTTGTAATTCCTTTTGGGAATCCTTGTATTTTCGCTGCCTGACCCTAAGGGATTCCCTAACAGTGGTATCAGAGCTTGGTTGTAAAGCTGTGTTTTGGGTATTTGTTTGTGTTTCATAATGGCATGTTTTTCATTCCGTAAAAGCTTTTAAAATTTTTGATTTATGAAATCATTTCTTGTTATAAGCTTTATGTTCTGTTTTGCAAAATTTGGTTTGCAAAACTTGTTTTGAAAAACATTCAAGCATGATTTTGTATGAGATCATGATATGATTCATATGCTCTTATGTTTTTTGAAAATTGTATGGGATACTGTTTATAGTTTTCTGCATTTGAAGTATGCGTTTATGTTATTGTAAACATGTATGATGTTTGCATTTTCTTTTTTCGTATATGATACATATGTTGAATTCATTAAAATTATTGTCATCATACAAACTGCATTTTGATACTATGTTAATCTCTGAGCATGAATGGTTCATGTTATGGGGCATCACGTAATAAGATTTAAGTGTTAAACCTTAGCCGTTCCTTAACCTAGGGTTCAAACATTAAAACCTAGGCACCGTCATGAGAAAGGTGTTGAATTCTAGGTTTTGAAACCCTAGATGACGCTGCCTTCATGTGCCTTAACAGCTACGTTATGAAGCATTCACAATAAGGAATTAAGGTTTCAAAATGGTTGAAACCCTAGCCAAAATTTTAGATCTGTTAATGGTCAGTAAGACATTCTGACTAGGAAAGACTTGGTACTTAAGTGGTCACACTAGACCCACTTCTCTTTCCTGGGAAACAACCTGACTACAGTACTAATTTTTTGGGTCGGGGTGCTACCCCGCACCCTGCAAGGGGTGGCCCCCTTACATTCTCTACGTAGCAGGACCCCCGTACATTCTCTGTGTAGCGCCTTATTACCAACCCCACATATTTAATTCCCCATTTAAAAATTAATTATTTTTAGTACTTTTAAATGGGTTATAATTAATTAATTAACATATTGTATGGTGAATAGTTATGGTCTTAGTTATTTTATTTAAATACAGCTTGCGTGTTGTGCCTCTCTCCATTTTATTGTATTTCTTTTCTCAACCCTTCCCTCGTATATAAAGCGAGTTTCTTTATAATCTTGTAATCATGATCGAGCCAACAAAGTAGAGACCTAAAAGAAAACTAGAGCGGTGACTCTAAATGCTTTTAACTTTGAGAGGAACCAAGAAGTGGTGACTCCAAGAGGATGGTGGGTTCAAGAAGTAGGACTTCATAAAGCCATGGCAACATAATTTCTTTAGGTTTATTTATTTATTTATTTTCTTCTAGGAAGACCATAACCATCTCATAATTTTGTTTACATGTTTTGGGGATAATTTTATTGCCTTAAAGCGTTTAACAAAGACGGTAATCTAAAATAAATTAAAATCCCTCAAAATAATAATAAGTTACAAACACCTTCTAATAAGTACACTCGTCAATACTAATGTCAATAAATAGTGGGCCTGCCAAAGCAGGGTATTATCATTTATATCAGTAAGACATGATGGGATAATTGTAATATCCAAATTGTTTTATTGGATTTTAACTTAACTAAGTTATCAATTGGATTGAATAAACTTAGAGGCGTATACATTGGGCTAAACTTTCATAAGATGAATGATCGGTAATGGTTACCTAACCTAATGTCTAAGAGTTGTATAAGATACAATTGGAGAAAAGTTTCCTACCTAAATAACAAGGTGTTAAGTGATCAGCCAAAGCTGACTTAACATTAGGCCAAATATGGATCTTTTCCCACTAGAAAATCTTCCAACGAGATTATCTGATTCGTAGAGGGTGATTTTATTTTGAATCAAAATAGTGGGAGATGTGTTTAATTTTAAGACCAAAAATTAAATATGTTTTTAATTGATACTTACTACATATTTTTCTGTTTTAAATAACCATGACATCAAACACACCTTTGAACCTTTCATTGTGATCGATCCTAGACAAAGAAAAGTTGTCTGGACCCAACTTTCTATACTGATAGAGGAATTTGAGGATTGTCCTCAAATAAGAGAAAAAGCAGTATGTGCTGGAAGATCTGATTCCAGAACCACCCATGACCAATGCCTCTAAAGCTGACAAGGATGCTTACAAGAAGCATCAGGATGACGCTTTAGACGTCCAATGTCTTATACTGGCAACCATGTCTCCTAAGCTTCGGAAGCAACATTAGCACATGGAGGCTTTCGATATGATCAAAAACCTAAGGAAACTATATCAAAGTCAAGCTGACTAGGAAAGATATGAAGTTTCTTTAGCCCTATTTAGCTGCAGACTTAAGAGGGAGGTTCCGTACGACCTCATGTACTCAAAATGATTAGGTACTTGGAGACTCTAGCTAGACTAGGATTCCCTTCCCTCAAAAGTTAGCTACTAATCTCATTTTGAAGTCATTGTCTGACAGTTTTAAGCCAGTCATCATGAATTATAACATGAATGCATTGGATAAAACATTGCCAGAGCTACTCAATATGTTGAGGACTGTTGAGCCCAATATTTCTAAGGAAAAGGGCAAGGCCATAATGATGGTCAATTCTGGAAAAGGTAAAGGAAAGAGCATGCATAAAGGCAAAGGAAAGGCTGTTATGGGTTAGGGCAAGACAATTTAGAAAGGCAAGGATAAACCAAGTACATCGGCCTTAAAACCTGTGGGCGGGGTGGCTAAGGAAGGTAATTGTCACCATTGTGGATAGAAGGGAAACTGGAAGAGAAACTGTCCAGAGTACCTAGAAGAGCTTAAGAAGGAGGGAAGTGAGACCTCTACTTCAGGTATTTTTGTTATAGAAATTAACTTGTCAACTTCAATATCATGGGTATTAGATACTGGATGTGGATCTTAAATTTGTCTTAATGTGTAGGATCTA
The DNA here is from genome assembly GCA_037962975.1 of Clitoria ternatea. Taxonomy (NCBI): domain Eukaryota; kingdom Viridiplantae; phylum Streptophyta; class Magnoliopsida; order Fabales; family Fabaceae; genus Clitoria; species Clitoria ternatea. The sequence goes on from CM075670.1 coordinate 233,075,576, forward strand.
AGAAGGAGTAGGCAGTTGATGAAGGACGAGGTGGACTTACGCGTTGGAAATGGAGCAAAAGTTGCTGCATTAGCTGTAGGGACTTATTTTTTATCCTTACCCTTAGGGTTTGTTCTTGAATTAGAAAATTGTTTTTACGTTCAGGCAATAAGAAGAAACATTATTTCTATTTCTTGACTAGATAGGAGAGGGTTTTCCTTTATAATAAAGAATAATGGTTATTCTGTTTATTTGAATGACATGTTTTATTACTGTGTAAATTTAAGTAATGGACTTTATGTTCTTGATCTCGAAACCTCTATCTATAATGTTAATACTAAATGGTTAAAACAAATTATTTGAACCCAACTTATCTTTGGTATTGTCGCCTAGGACATATAAATGAGAAACGTATTTCTAAACTCTGTAAAGATGGATATTTAGACTCTTTTGATTTTGAATCAATAGACACATGCGAATCTTATTTATTGGGGAAGATGACTAAGATCCCATTTACTGAAATGGGTTAAAAGGTGAGTGATCTTCTAAGCTTAATACATAGTGATGTATATGGGCCAATAGGGACAATGGCTAGGAGAGGTTTTAGCTACTTTATCACCTTTACTGATGATTTCAGTAGATATGGATTTGTGTTTCTAATGAAGCATATATCAGAATCTTTTTAAAAGTTTAAAGAATTCAAATATGAAGTAGAGAACCAACTTGGCAAGATAATTAAAGTACATTGATCTGATCAAGGTGGTGAATAGTTAAGCATAGAGTTTGATGAATATCTTAAAGAGTATAGGATTATCTTTTAACTCATTCCTCTTAGAACACCATAATGAAATGGTGTTTTTGAGTGGAGAAATAGAACTTTGTTAGAAATGGTTCAATCAATCATGAGTCAAACTGACCTCCCTAACTCCTTCTGGGGACATGCTTTGATGACAATAACTTTCATACTTAACTGTGTTCCATCTAAGGCTATTGTAAAGAGACCATATAAGATATGAACTGAGAAACGACCCAATATATCTTTTGTTAAGATTTGGGGTTGTGAAGCTTATGTGAAGCATTAGATTTCTGATAAACTTAGACCCAAATCAGATAAATGTCTTTTAGTGGGATACCCAAAGGAAACTAAGGGTTATTACTTCTACAATCCTACTGAGGGCAAAGTGTTTGTCGCTCGGAATGTTGTATTCTTAGAAAGGAAATTCATCTCTAAAAGAATAAGTAGGAGGAAAGTAAAACTTGAAGAAGTTTAAGACCTATAAGGCATTGAAGAGCCAATGGTGGAAATAAAGAAGGAACCATAAAATGTTGTGATATTTCCAACTCCAATAGAACAAGACTTGTGTAGATCAGGTAGAATACGTCAACAACCTGAAAGATATGGTTTTCTTGTAACCCAAGAAGGAGATATGTTGTTAATGGATCAAAATGAGCCAACATCTTATGAAGAGGCCATTGCAAGTCCAGAATATGAGAAATAGCTTGAAGCCATGAGACCTGAAATGAACTTCATGTACACTAATCAAGTTTGGTCTTTGGTTAATTCACCTGAAGGGGTAAAAACTATAGGATGCAAGTGGGTTTTCAAAAAGAAAACTGACATGGATGGTAATATAAATACCTACAAGGCAAGATTGGTGGCGAAAGGTTTCAAGCAAATTCATGGTATAGACTATGATAAAACCTTTTCTCTAGTTGCTATGCTAAAGTCTGTTCGGATTCTTCTTACTATTACTGCATACCACGATTATGAAATATGGAAAATGGATATCAAGACTGCTTTCCTTAATGGAAATCTTCTTGAGAAAGTGTATAGGACAGAACCCGAAGGCTTTGTAAAGCCTGAAGCATCCAGCAAGATATGCAAACTGCAACTGTCTATTTATGGACTTAAGCAAGCTTCCATAAGCTGGAATCTTTATTTTGATGAGGTTGTTAAGTAATTCGGCTTTATTAAAAATAAAGATGAACCTTGTGTCTACAAGAAGGTTAATGACTGCATAGTTGTTTTTCTGGTCCTATATATTGATGACATATTACTTATTGGAAACGATATTCCTACCTTTCAATCTGTTAGTTGGGAAGTTGTTTTTCCATGAAAAACTTAGGTAAAGCAACCTATCTATTAGGAATTAAGATCTATAGAGATAGATCAAGAAAATTACTTGGCCTAAGTCAGAATATATACATTATACAAAATGTTAAAAAAATTTAACATGCAAGATTCCAAGAAAGGAACTTTGCCTATGTCTCATGGCATAAGTCTATCAAAGGCTCAATCTCTTTCCATTAAAGAAGAAAGATAACGGATGAATAAGATTCCATATGTATCTGCTATTGGATCAATTATGTATGCCATGATGTGTGCTCGACCAGATGTCTCGTATACTCTAAGTATGATGAGTAGATACTAGTCTGATCCCGGTGAAAGTCAATAGACTGCCTCAAGAATATCCTAAAGTACTTGAGAAAAACTAAAGATTCGTTATTGATATATAGAGGGGAAGAGGAGCTCATTGTAAAGGGTTACACTAATTCTAGCTTCTAAACCGATAAGGATGACTCAAGATCACAATCAGGGTATGTGTTTTGTTTAAATGGTGGCACTTTAAGGTGGAAAAGTTTGAAGCAAGAGATAGTTGCTGATTCTACTATAAAATCTAACTATATTGTTGCCTCAAATGCTGCAAAAGAGGTAGTATGGATCAAGAAATTCATAACAGAACTTGAGGTAGTTCCTAGCATTATGGACCCCATAACTCTTTACTATGACAATAGTGGAGCAATAGCAAGAGCTAAGAAACCTAGATCACATCAGCGATCCAAACATATACTTAGGCATTTTCATCTCATCCGAGAAATACTTGAACATGGAGATGTTAAGATATGTAAAGTGCACACCGATGAGAACATTGTTGACCCACTCACCAATCCTCTTTCACAATAGAAGCGTGGGGGACATACTAGATCATTAGGCATTAGGCAAATGTTTGATTGGCTCTAGTGCAAGTGAGAGATTATTGGTCTATGCACTACGAGCTATTAATGTATCAATTTTAACTTATCAATAAAATAAGTATTTTTAGTTTTAAGATTATTTTAAAACTATTTATCCTGGAATAATAAGTCATATGAGAATTATTCCTAAAATGTCCTTAATCAAGTATTTACATGGGGACATGTAAATACATTAAGACTAGTGTGTGAATGTACTGATGATTTGATCTCATAAATCATGGATATATATATGATATCAAGTCTTCACATGGGTGCACATTAAGAGTAATGTTGTATTGGACAGACCCACTATGAGAACGTTGCATGGATTGTTACATGAGTGTCATAAACAGTTCTCAATGTGATAATGGTATATAGTCCTTTGGCCTGAAGTCACTACGATTCCTACATAAGGAATTTACTATTTTAAAACAATCAAATGTCATTTGTAATAGGATGACCATAAATATTGTGATTAGGCAATGGATAAATTATGTAGAGAGATGTGAGTGATGTATATAGGATTTGTCTCTCCTATGTGACAAGAGTGATATCTATGGGCCACTTGATAGAGTGAGACTAACAAAATACATAGCCATGCTAGGACGAATAAATATTAGATATTTATTATGTAAAGTCTACTCTGGTATCAAGTAAAATAAATTGGGCTATACAAGGATGACGACGACCATGCTTTGGGCCTAATTAGATATCGTGATAAAAGGAATAAATATATAAAATAATCACTTATAGGTCATGTCATGATAAATAATATTTGAACATAATGAAATATTACTAGATGCCGCTCTTATTTTATATTAATAATAGAATAGTTTATTATTAATATAATCTAATATTTTGCCTATAAGGATCACACACATAGACTAAGCCCACCAGAGAATAGTTTTATTTTAGTTGGACTAAAAATAAAACTATTAGGCCTAACTCATTTAGCATGAGTCAGGAGCCCAGTATTTAATGAGAGCTCATCAGGTTAAGACCTAAGCCTATATATAGAGCATGAGATGCTCATAGGCTGTTTCTCAAAAATTAGATTACTCTCTAAACTTCTGTACTAGCATTCAGAATTTCAGATTCTGGTGGGAGTGCTCGTGTGGACTCCTAAGGACAAAGCTGCAATTGCTTCGATTAAGGAACTCGTGTCACGTCTATAAGAGGTAAACCCTAAAACAAAATTTTAAATTTTGTATGTAATACCTTGAAACACTTGTTTTGCAATTCTTTTGGGAATCCTTGTATTTCCGCTGCCTAACCTTGAGGGATTCCCTAACATATTCATCCAAAATAGGATAGGGCCCCACCCACTTGCAACATCAAAAAGATAGAGAGTGATTCATGAATGATAGTCATATAATGTTTAAATTAAAGTAACTAGAACTCTGCTTGTTAGATATCATGAACGGAGGTTCTAGTAAATCGGTGATGGATGTACAACGGCTAAATCACAGTCGGTGAGTGACTGAGGAGTTTATGTTGAGCTTGTTAGAGTTTATTCTGTTCGCTATGGCAAACACGCCTAGTTTTGAAGTGACTCAGAAGATTCGTTGTTCGTGCTCAAAGTGTAAATGCATGAGTTTTGAATACGCAGATGATGTCATGTGCCACCTAAGTGAGAAGGGGTTCATGGAAAGATACTACTGCTGGTACAACCATGGTGAGTAGTTTCTACCCAGGCAATCAACTATAACTGTGCAACCGTCTTACTACAAGGTCAGAGGGAACATGGATACTACAACAACATAGAGCAGATGGTGATGGATCATGTTGTACCCTTTACCAGGCGTATGCTAGATCATGATGACCAAGCTGGGAATGAGGATGACAATGTAGAGGAGGATCCTAATCTAGAGTTGAAGAGATTTTATGATTTGTTAGCAGCAGCTCAGACTCTATTATGGGACGGGTGTGAGAGTCACATTGAATTATCCACCTCCCTAGCTGCTTTATGCCTAAAGGTAGATTATAATCTTTCAGGAAGGTTATTTTAATAGAATGGTCAATCTGATAGGTTCCACCATACCTAGTAATCATTGAATGCCATCACACCTATACCATGCTAAGAAAAGAGCGGCAAACCTAGGGTTAGGTTGTATTAAGATAGAGTGTTGTGTTGGCAGGTGTATGTTGTTTAGAAATGAATTTGCAGATAAGAGTGTTACAAAATGTGTACACTGTAATGAGGACCACTTAAAAACTGTTAAAAGGAGAGGGAAAGTAACTAGGACGTCCTGGAAGAAAATATGGTACTTCCCCATAACACTGTGTCTTTAACGCTTGTATGCGTCATTGTCCACGGTAAAACACATGTGTTAGCATGCTCTGAACTAAACACAAGAGGGTCTTTTGTGCCATCCTTTTGATGAGAAAGCATTGAAATGTTTGGATGAGCTATATCCAGACTTTTCAGGTGAGCCGCACAATGTACGACTTGGTTTATATACTTATGAGTTCAACCCGTTTGGTCAATACGGAAGAGCATATTCTTGTTAGCCAGTCATACTAACTCCATACAATCTGCCTCCATATATGTGTATGAAGAGGGAGGTCATGTTTCTATCTGTACTGGTTCTAGGACCCAAAAATCCAAAGGTGAAGATAGACGTATTTTTTACAACCGTTGGTTGAGGAGTTGTCACAATTATGGGATGTAGAGGTGATGACCTATGATGCGTTCTTGAAGAATAATTTCATGATGTGGGTTATTTTGATGTTCACCATTAACGACTTCCTAGCATATGGTATACTTTCTAGATGGTCAACGTCTGGGAAGATTTCTTGCCCTGTATGTATGGAACATACCAGGGGGAATCACTCCCTGTTAGTGGCAAGACAAGTTTGTTTGACTGTCATAGAAAGTTTCTACCGTTGGATCATCCATTCAGGAAAAACAAAACCGCTTTTAAGAAGAACAAGGTTGTTAATGAACCTTCACCCCATAGGTTATCCGGTGCATGGGTTTGGCAAAGAGTTGAAGAGTATCTGTACATCTGGGATAAGATGTGTTAAAGAGTTTACGGGTTATGGGAAGGAACACCACTGGGTGAAGTAGAGTATCTTAAAGGATTTGCCATATTGGAAAGACTTGTTATTAAGACATAACATTGATGTCATACACACTAAATGAAATGTTTTCATGAATATTTTTGACATTATGAGTGACATTCAAGGGAGAACAAAGGATAACAAGAAGAGTCGTCTAGACCTTCTGATTTGGTGTTCTAGGAAAGAGTTGGAATTGAGGGATGCCGGACGTGGAAGACTATTTAAACCCCATGCAAAATATGTTTTAACTAGACCTCAACAGATTTCTTTGTGTGTGTGGATGAATAAGTTAACCCTGCCTGATGGTTTCACTTCTAACTTGAGTAGATGTGTCAACGTGAAGGAGGGCAGGGTGTTTGGCATGAAAAGTCTTGATTGCCATGTGTTTATGCAACAACTACTATCGTACGCATTTCATGCCTTATCGAAACCTATTTAGAAACTGCTGGTTAAGTTGAGTCACTTCTTTAAGGAGTTGACGACAACTTCATTAATTGAGGAGAAACTTGTGAAGATGGAGGCGAGTATCTTGGTCTTGATTTGTAAGTTGGAGCAAATTTTCCCACCAAGTTTTTTTGACTTGATGGAGCATCTGCCTATCCATCTACCGTACGAGGCCTTAGTTGGTGGCCCAGTGTAGTAGCGCAGGATGTATCCATTTGAAAGGTGGACGCCAGAACTACTTAATTTCGTTGCAAAGATTTTTCATATAATAGTATTATGTAACTTAACATTTGTTTATGTTGTTCTAGATTCTTACGCTCTTTAAAAGACAAAGTGTCAAACAAAGCGTGTGTTGAAGCATCAATTTCTGAGGCATACTTAATGGAAGAAATGACCACTTTTGCTTCTTTCTGTTTTTGGACGGAGATAGAAACTAGAATGAGTATAATTCCTGGCTATCTTAGGGTGGCCACACACAAAGGGTTGGATGATCAAATTTTAATTTTTAACTATCCCGGTCATCCTAGGGGCAATATCACAATGTTAGATTGATGAGAAAGATCGAAAGGCGGCTCATTTGTACATTCTTCTAAATTGCCCAGAAGTGGAACCCTATCTTGAGTAAGTCACCAACTTATAGTTTGCATTCTAAAACTAGCTTTTATTGTATCTAAATTTTTGTTCTTTAAATAGCTTATATGCAAATGTGCTAAAACTTAAGCAAAATCATATAACTGATGACCAAAGTCATAGTGAGATATCATCTAAATTCATCGGTTGGTTTGCACAACATGTAAGACCCGTATACCTTGTGTTTTTTAGTTGCACTTCTAACGTTAGGTATCTAACGATGACCTATTTCTTATGTTGTACATAGATTCAAGACCTTAATAACCATATTGAAGATCCCTTACTCTAAGCGCTTTCTTGGGGCCGGTGAAAACTGTTAAAAAATGGCCTGTTTTGTAACATCCTGGATATTTTAGTAAAAATTATGATGAGTGGAAAATATTAATAAATGTTTTAGAGATTTATTGGGTATTTTTATGAATTATTATTAAAATAAAGGCAATTTATTTGATTGATTAATTTTAAAAGGGTAAAATAAGGTGTAATTAGAAGGGGTAAAAGTTTAAAACTTTTGAGGAAATTATAAAAGAAATGGGGAAGTGACCGGTTTGCCCCTGAGCTTTACATAAAGAAGGTTTCTTTCTCTTTCCTCAATCATTCACTCAATCATTCACTTTTACACGAACCTTCTTCTTCTTCGTCTGTTTCTTTTCTTCTTCTCCTTCCTCTATCGCTGCGAGCTGCATGCTCTGAGGGGAAGTCCATTTCGCATCAAAACCTTGAGATAACTACATTTTCGTGACCATGATTTCAAGGTGAGTCCATTAAACCGTTTAAATTTGTGTTACCTCGTCTCTTTTGTTTCCTCCTTTGGACCGAATAGTTATGCATGATGGGGTAAGGTCCCGATCTCTACTCCTCTTGGGTGTGTGAGCCTGAAAATGGTCTTTTGACTGTGAGAGTGGTACGACGTTAACGGGTTTCGCATTCCAACCCCATAGGTAGCAGAACGAACACCGGAGGACTGATTGACGAAGCTAGTGCTGGATCCGGAGGTGGAACCGTGAACCCAACGGTTAGAGGACGTAATCGACATCAAGAGCAGATTGTCGAAGCTTGGAACCAAGGTAAAGGGGGTGTTCGGGTTATAATTAATTAGAATAGGACATACTTTGAGTCCGAATCATTGAACTGATTATGAACATGGTAAGAAATGATGCTGGATGAAAGTTATATGTGAATGAGTTGTATGTGTATGCATGTATGTATATAGACACCGATCGGTTTAGGATCGTGTGTGTGTGGCTTAAGATGATTATGAGTTTGAAATATTTGATGCTGTGATAATCGGTGTATAGTGGCAATGTGATGCCGGGCTTGACAAGCAGGTCGCCCGTGTGATGAGTATGTGATGTTGTTAATGGCCACTTATGATATGATGAGAAATGTGAATATGTATGATTCTATGGTATGGGACGGCCGACGGTATGTATAGCCCCTCATTTCCGGCTCCCATGGTTTTTGTGCCCAGTTGGGCTATCCAGTGGTCAAGTAGGACCCAATGGTCGAGGTGGAGAGTCAAGCAAGACTCAGTGAACCAAGCAGGGTTCACGGGGTGTCAAGTAGGACCCCCAGCTGAAGGCCGATCCTTTAGTATCTGGATACTAGGCGTCAATTTTTTCTGAGAGTCAGTGGTGACAATTGATGAATTATTAGTTGTGATGTGTATGTGATTAATTATATTTGCCGAGTGCAATTTGCTATATTTCTGAGTGTAGTTTGCTATATTTATAGAGTATGATTTGCTATATTTGCCGAGTGCAATTTGTTATATTTGCCGAGTGTAAATTTTTATGTTTGCCGAATGGGATTGGCTATATTTGTCGATTGTGAAATGCTATAATTGCCGATTGTGAAATGTTATAATTGCAGAGTGTGAATTGCTAAATTTGCAGAGTGTGATGATAAAGTAATTGGACGGAGTATATACACATGTAATTTGTTAATTTCTATTCTAGATTAATTATGATGCCAAACAGTCACCCTTGCTGTGGTTTTCAATTTAGTAACCAGTGACAGGGAAGAGGTCAGAGCCCTGGAGGTGCGCCAAGCGGAAGATTGATGCCAAGGCACCGAATGATTTTGAATGAATTATATGTGTAATATATATTTTGAGTTTTCTGTGTGATGCTACAATATGATTGTGTTGAACTAATTTTGAATCAGTATGCCGACTGATGTGAATATAAATTTATGTTACTATATGATCGGTATTAATTTTCATGAGTGTTTGCTGTAGTAAAGTCGATTACCGGTTGATTTGGTGCCTATTTTACTCAAGTATCCTTTATTCCCTTCTGAGTGAAGATTAGAGTGTTTTCCGAGTGGTTAGAGTGTCATCCGTATGATGAATAACTGAGAACCCTTCCGAGTAAAGAAAGGTCAGATTGTTTCCGAGTGATGTATGCCCGAGCGAACTTCTTCTGAGTGGAAGGTTGGGATGTTCCCGAGTGAGCTATGGCCGAGCGAACTATTTCTGAGTGAAGGTTAGGAATGTTCCAAGTGTGGTATACCCGAGTAAATGAAGGTTAAGAGTTTTCCGAGTTGATGAAGGTTAAGTTGTTCCCGAGTGAGAGATGACTGAGTGGACCCATTTCCGAGTGAAACCTGACTTGTGAATTTTCTTTGTAGGTCTTGCTGTTCACTCATGTTAAGTGTAGCATTCACTCAAGCGAGTCGGAACTCATCTAAGCGATCTTCTCGGATTTCGCCTAAGCGAATTAGGGTCTCGCTCAGGCGAATGACCCCCTGTCTTCATTTTCTTCTTCCGCTGATTGTAGTTAATTCCACTTTATTAATTGATTTAATTCCGATCGGTCATTATTTTGAGTATGCTTTTATTATTTTAAACGTACTTAAGAAAAGTAAATATTATTTTATATTAAGACCTAATTAATTATTTGTAAACGCGATAAATTATTACGAAAAATGATTAACCGGGTGTAATTAAATGAAAAATTGACGCGGGTCGTCACACGTTTACTACGTAAACGGCTAAGAAGAGATATCGTTGATAGTTAGAGGAAGAATTCTATGGAGTGTTGACAGAGATTCTTGAAGTTTCTTGCTCTGGACAACTAAGAAGAGATATCGTTCTATTCAAGTGTGATTGGTATGACAACACAATCGGTGTAGGAACAAAGGTTGACAACAACTATGACTTAGTTAAGGTAAAAAATGGTAGATATAAAAGGTTTGATCCCTTTATTTTTGCCCAACAAGCCGAGCAGGTTTATTACACAGACTTCCTTGGAGGGCACTAGACTGGTATGCAGTAATCAAGTGTAACATCCTATAGTTTTATTATATTTTTTATTGTAAAGAAAATTATAATTTAAAATTTTGACAAATTTAGCTTAAGGTTCTTTAGAACTGGTTGATCATTGTAATTTATAGGATTTGATGGGAATTTATGGATATTTTTAGAGATAAGTGAAAATAATCTAAAATAGAGTCATTTGGGTCTAAACCAGTATAGAAAATGTTATCAAAAAATTATGAAACCTGATAGGGAGTTTAGATTCATCCATGTGAGCTTAAGTTTAAAATTTCGTAAAGTTTAGAGATCGTTTAGTTAGAAAAGTAAACCAATAAACTTATAAAAACGGGTATTTAAATATTTAGTAATTGAAATATTTAGTGTAAAAGAAATTCATAAAAAAATATTTATTTTACTAAGTACATTTTGAGTGTTCATAACAAAATTTTAAGTATAAAATTTATCTCATAAAAATACTCAACAATATTTTAATATAAAATTAGGATAAGATCAAATTTATTATTAAAATTTAAATAAAAAATGAATTTTTCTCCTATATATGTACGTGACCAACACTTTCACTTTCGAACTTCACCATCATTTTCTCTCTGCATCAAATTATTTGTTTATTTAATTTTTTAATTAATTATTTAATTGTTTAATCCTTTGTTTAATTGTTTATTTATTTACTTATTTGTTCATTTAGTTGTTTAATTGTTTAGTTATTTATTTACTTGTTTAATTAATTATTTAATTGTTTATTTAATTATTTACTTAATTGTTTAATTGTTCATTTAATTGTTTAACTATTTATTTATTTATTTATTTTGCTCATTTATTTACTTTGTCATTTTTTATTATTCTATATTATTATTATTATTATTCAGTTATTGTTTTTCTTATTATTAATTCTATTTTTAATTGATTTATATATTTATTTTATTATTTATTTATTTATTATTGATATTTATTTATGTATTTATTTACTTATTCATTTATTTATTTAATTGTTGACTCATTTATTGACTTATTCAAATACCAATTTATCTACTTGTTTTATTTATTTCTATTGTTATTGTTGTTTATCTATAATTTAGTTTTATCATTACTATTCATTTATCTAATTAATTACTAATTTATAGTTTATCTATTATTTATCCATTCATTCATTTATATTTTATTTACTTATTTGAACTATTTTTTATTGTTATATATTATTTATTATGCTTATAATGTTTATCTAATTATCATTTATTTATTTATCTACTTTATTCTTTAATTATTTTAATTGTTATCCTTTTATAATATTGAATGGATGTTTATTCAATAGATGTTTAATTATTATTGTACACTTTTAAAATTTATGACAATACCATTTTTAATATTATTGTGTTATTATAATGAATATCTAATTATCAAAATTTTTCTCATTTTTAATATCGCTATATTAAGTGTCAAATAAAATAAAAATATAAGAAAATAAGATAACTTACTAACAATAAGAACCTATGTGTTTAGGTTAACTTCAGAAGATTTTCTTGGAAAGAAAGAAGTTTCTCAGGTAAAAGAGGGTGAGATAAGAAATTACTAAATATAAGACATGTTAAATAATAGAAGGGACTCCCTAACCCTCTCAATATTTATTTCAGTTATTATTTTTATGTCTTTACTTATTTACAGTTATTATTTATATGTCATACCTTGTTATTTGCATATTTTTATGATGAAAATTTATATTTGTTAGATAATGTAAAGTTTGATGTTTGAATCAAAAATACATATTTAATATGGTTGTATTATACTGTATGTGAATTTTCTAAGTATAACAGGTCAAAGATAAAATTTGGAAATATTTAAATTATAAAGGAAACTCTATCAAAATTTTTACAAATTTTATGAACAAGAATGGAAAGTATGTGCTAAAAGTCTAAACAAATTTAGTATATGACATGCATTATATAACAAGTGAAAGACAAGAATGTTTTGGGAGATACGGTATAATCCGAGAAATGCATTAGGGATGGTTCAATAGCGAACCTTGGGATGAGAGGGTGTGAAGAGAAGCCTAGGAGACCTGGGGTTGCTCCCTAGTGTCGGGTAAATTCATAACAAGCTCTTGCCAATCTGACTAGGCCCTAAGTGCATATTATGGTCAGTGGAGTTGTTCCTTAGCCATATTGACAAATTATCATGAAACAGTATCAACTCCTGACTGCTCCTAATAAAAGAAAATTTAAGGGCTCACATACATTGCATCTTTATCGTTTATAAAAGAATTGATAAAATATTTATTAATTAAAATTAAGAGTTGTTAGTCATCTCTACATTTTTATTTCATATTGGAAATGACATGTATGAAAAAAAAATTGTTATTAAAATTTATTGTTTGTAAACATCTATGTATCTTGTATGATTATTGGTATTTTCTATCTCTCACCCTTTTTCTTCCTTGTTTATATTAAATGGGATATGAATCAAACAGAGAGCCACTATGGGCGATGATAACCAACCTTATATTGCAAACATTAGAATAAGGCCAAGGCAGCCGAATCCAGGTCGCTGGAGACATTATTGGATGGGTCACGTACACGTGTACCATGGGATTGTCACGGTGCGACTGTCGCGAGCTATTTTAGGGGTACCTGACCCCGTAGGAGCTTTTACTATCACCTTTAGGGCTAGGTTGGTATTGGATCTTCGTGATGTGGACCCCTTCTTCCCTATTGTCCCACTGGCCCCACCCCCACCAGCCAATGAAGAGGATGTGGAGGAAGCTTCATCTAAAAGTGACTTCACTATAGAGGATGCATAGTTACTTATAGCTAACCCAGTAGGACATTATGAGTAGTTTGATGACTTTAATTGTACTTGAGGGTTGAGTAGTCTTTTTTGTATACTATTTAGCTACTCACATGTTCTGGAGCCTTTTTGTCTTTAGCTAGCATGTGACTCTTAGGGTTACTGCTAATCTGAAACTATATTTTGTAAGCAAAAATCAAAATCATGTGTAGTTATATATATATATATATCTATAAAAATGTTTATACAACAAAGTATTTTAGATATATGTAGTTATGTCTGTAGAATTGTTTAAATATTTAAGTGAATTTTTGTATTGTTTAAATTTTGGTAGTTATTTAGGGATGTTATATCAAGGCCAAGGCCTGAAGTCAGATCACTGATAATGTCTCCGATGAGGTTGAGGATGTTTATGAGCTCACTCTGAATGAGCTCAACGACAGTCATTTACTGTTCAACATTGATCCAGTGATAATGGATGAGACACTTGCCACTACAGGGGAGGGGGGTGAACACATTTACAAAGATGTTGTCTCTCAATCAAAATGGTTTAGGGCCGATTTGGAGATTGAGGAACCTGTTGAAACATATAGCCATAGTGACACTGAAACTGAGGGGGAATTTCAAATTGAAATAGACATAGAGTATGTAGTTATTAAACATATATACATATCTTTATATTCTGAGACTAACATTTGTTTTCATGATTTTATCCATAAATGACAGGATGTCGACTACCCTTCCTTTGGGGTGGTTGTTCGAGGACCCCAGCATCCCGTTTGCAGACTACCACCTTACAATTGGCCACCACTACACAGCAGACCACTACTCCTTCACCACTTGGGCCTACCATCCCACAACAGACCACCCCACAGTAGGCCATTACTCCTTCACCACCACAGTAGACCATATTAGACCACCCTACAACAGACCACCCAGAGCAGACTCCTTCACTTGGTGGTTTGGATTACCTTGGTCTCGAGGCGACCTCACCTCCGATATCCCTCTACCCATGTTGGTCCCACTACCGGCCGAAGACAAGTAAGTATACAATAATTTGTTTTAAGTTTCTTAGTTGGTAGCTTGTTAGTTGCTTTGTATATAAAACTCATATAGTTGTATGTTAATTGTATGGTAGTTTATTTAGTACTTGTATAGATTGCTTGTTGGTTTGTTGTATGTTAGTTTATTTAGTACTTGTATACATTAAACTGTACTGGGAACTCTTCTGTTTGTAACATGGCAAACGTTTGAATTTGGAAATGTTACATTTATAGGGGAGACTCTGCCAAAATTTTGGTAGTCTCCCTATGTTGTATGTTGTTTTATTTGTTTCTAATTGTTGTTTATTACAGCTTTGTTGATAGTAGTCACACTACCAAAGTGATTACTAAGGTTCTGAAGGCCCAGTGGGATGGTCCATACATCTCTTGGACAGATACTGGGAAGGTTGTCTAGGATATGTGGTTTGACACCTTCTCGGTAAGTTAACACTTCCCTTTGTTATGAATTTATGGCTAATATACACTTGTTATTAATTTTAAAATCTTATTTCATTTTACAACGTGATTATCGATGGACAAAGGGTATGATTGATGAGATCAGGAAGGTCTTTGCCACAAAGACCTCCAAAATTATCAAGAGTACCCTTTGAAAGGTGAGGGACAAGGGCGAGCGCCCTCGTTGGATCCCCGAGGACCACTGGTATAGGATGGTCCAAAAGTGGGGGTGTCTTGTTCTAGCAGGCGAGTGCTCGGAACAAGGCAAACAGAGCGGCTGATGCTGCAGCCTCTATCTACACTGGGGGCAGCATTTTAGTCCTTGAGCATAAAAAGAGATTTGTAAGTATACATTTTTCTACTATTTTTTAATGAATAACTTAAAATGTTTTCTATTAACAATTTTAATTTTATTGTCAACAATAGGAGCAGAAGGAGCACCGGGTGCCATCACTGTTTGAGGTCATACAAATGACTAAGAAAAACAAAGTCAGTGTTTGGGTTAACTAGAAATCCATAGACATGGTGGTAATTTAATTTAACTTAGGCATATTTAAACTTACAAGTTATATATTACTAAATTTTATCATCAATTTATATTTGCAGGATGTTTATCTTGCCATTAGGGCTGAGAAGGAGGCAGAGTTGGTGGCCTCCACACTTGAGGGGGAGGTACCTCCCACCCTTTCTTGTTCCGACAGCAACGCCATCTATATGGAGGTTGTTGGCGGCATAAACAAGAAAGAGAGGATCTTTGGATTGGGCGGCATCGACATGTAGTTGGTGAAAAGGGGGAAGACCTCTTCCTCTTCCTCCTCTGGCCTTCCAGCGAATGTTGTTCATGTTATTCAAAACCTGAACAACAAGCTACAGGAGGAGCGACGCCAGAAGCAGCTTTTGGAGGAGCGGGCCGAGGTGGATCGACGACAAGTAGAGGAGGACTGACGAAAGGCTGACAAGGACTGACGGCGGGCCGAGGATTAGCACACCAAGACTCGTTGACAGTTTTCTATGTAGCCAGAGCTACTGATGTAGTTTGTTGTTCAAGTGGCCTCAATACTCAAAAGGGGGGAGGGGTGAATTGAGTGTTAAAAAACCTTTCTTTAGAATGCCTTTGAAATTGATTCCTCTTTAATAAAATATGCTTGTATGCAATAGATAGCCAGTGTAGTGCAAGAATCAATGTAAAACAATGTACAAATGTCACTTAGGCAATATGTCAAACATTTAGTGTGCAACACTTTAACACAAGATGTTCAAGCAAGTATGAGAGGGGCTTTCATAATCAATAATAATAATCCAGCCAAAAGCAATATGTAAATGCAAGAGAGTAGGGAAGAGAAGCTTGCAAACCAATTTAACGAGTTCCACTAACCTGGTGTATGTCTCGCCTTCAAGCAACCCACTTGAAGGATTTCCACTATTGAAGTTTAGAGATACAAGCTATGAGCAATCGCAGCTTCCTAGTGTCCCACACTCAAGAACTCAATCCTCACTAGCACAAGGGTAACCCTCCCAACCTATCAAACTCTCAATACCCAAAGGTTGAACCCCAACCTTTGTGACCACTCAACCTAGAGTGAATTACCTTGGTGTTTTGGTATTTGGTTTTACAATCAATAGACTCTCTCAATTAGAGTAGATAAGCAAATGAAAGCTCTCATAATTTTTAAACTTTCACAAGAGAGGATTTACAAATATAAGCTCTAAGTTTCAGAAATTGAAACTACACAAAGAAATAGAACTCACAAAACTCAAGATTTGATTTCACTTTGATGAAGTTGGATTGATTGCTTGAGTAGCTTGAATAAGTCTTCCATTTATAAGCCTTGGAGGGATGCCCTAGAGTCTTCAGAGCCGTTGCACAGTATGGGCATTAGAGTGAAAATGGAGAAGTGAGCCGGTTTCCCATTTAAAAATGCTTTTCCCCAAATTCTGGCACTATCGTAATCGATTACGCCTCGAGCTGTAATCGATTACACTTCAAATTCTTCAGTGTAGTTGTATTGGTAATCAATTACTCTTTCTTGTGTAATCGATTAGCTAAGAGATAGAACCTTGCTAATTGATTGTATATTGCCTTGTAATCGATTGTGAGTGGCACCTGATGCATTTAATTTTGTTACGCAACATGGTAATCAATTGTGATTCATTTGCAATCAATTATGGGACAAATAGAAACTCTCTAATCGATTATTTCTTGTCTTGTAATCGATTGGAAACATTACAGAACATTGGTAATCAATTGTGGCAGCCTTGTAGTCGATTAGCAGATATACTTGATGCTTTTTATTCATTTTCTCAGCTTGGTAATCGATTGGCTTCCTTGGTGCAATTGATTAGGTGATAAATAGAAACTCTCTAATCGATTAGGAATGACCTTGTAATCGATTATGGGACAGACAGAAGCTTCATAGTCGATTAGCCATGGTCTTGTAATCGATTAGCTGGCATGTTTTTGCAGGTCTGATGCTGTTTTCTCTATTTTTATCCTTGCATGTGTTCTTTTATGAACACTTGACCTCTTTGACATGATTCTTCAATTGGTTTTTGACCTCTTTGTCATTATCAAAATTATACAACCTGAAACATATATTCAAACACACAGTTGATGGCGAGGCTACCCCCTACTTCCTAGCCACCACCACCACCACCACAGGATCCCCCATCACCATGATATTACTTTTTTATGCTTCTTTGTTTGTACATTCTATACATTGTATATTTGATTTATACTTTATATCATATTCCATTCAGTATTTGTTTTACGTCATTCTCTTTTTATTATTTTATGTCATTCCATATTCGATATTTGTAATTTAAAATTCAATGAAGAAAACTTTTATTGTGATTATTAATAATTCAATCCATTCAATTAAAAAATAATCAACAAAAATTCAATTTAAACCTTTATTGTTAGAGTTTATTAACAATTTAATGTATTCAATTAAAAAATAATATCAACAAAAATTATATTTAAAAAAACAAAAAAAGGTTAGAAACGGAAAGAGTCGATCGCTGTATGCTTCATTCTAGCAACAGAAAGTCATGGTCGCTGTATGCTTAATAATAGCGATGACACTTTCTGCTCATTGTATGCTTAATATTAGCAACCGACCGAGGTGGTCACTATATGCTAAACACTAGCGACGGTATTACGTGGTCGTTGTATGCCCAATATTAGCTACCAAAGTCGGTGGTCGTTGTATGCTTAATAATAGCGACGAAACAGACTGGTCGATGTATGCTCAATATTAACAACTAGAGTTGGCAGTCGTTGTCTTCCAAGCATAGCGACGGACGCTCGTGGTCGCAATATAGCCACGAATAGCGACGGGGTATCTCACCAACACAGGGACCCCATTAGCAACGACATTAACCCGTTGAAAAGGTAACGACAGTGTCTATCCGTCGTCGCTGTTGTGTAAACAATGATTGTCGTAGCGACAACATTATATCCGTCGACAGAAAAAACATGATTTAGTGACGGGTTTGTTTCGTCGCTAACAGAGTTTTTTTAGTAGTGAGATAATTAATAAAATTAATCTAGATTCAAGATAAAATTATCATTTTGGTCATCATTAGTTCTTCTTCTAGCCTTATGCACTTAATTTTATATACTTGCTTATTTATTTAGGGTATTTGAGAGAGATAAACAGAGTGTTCGAATGAAATGTGTTTTGAAAGATAAAAGAGAGGTAAAAAAAGATGTTTTGTGATTAAAAATATAAATTAGTTAGTCCTGGTTAGGATGGAAATAGACCAGGTCAGACCAGACTTTGAAAGGCCTGAGCCTGACTTACTTTCAAATGTTAAGACCTAAACCTGTCAAAGGCTTTTTTTTAAGGCTTGGTTTGTTTGAAGGTTTGACCCGTTTAAAAGCCTATTTAAATAGTCTATTTATAATTAGGCTTTCAAAAGGCCAACAACCACTTAAAAAGCCTATGAAACTACATAGGTTGACGGGCCTATTACTGTAAACGAGTTTATCAATATTAATGAGCCTATCAATATAAATGAGCCAAATGCACTTGATTTTAAATTTAGTAAGATAAATACAACTTCTCATATAAGGAAAAAGTAATTAAATCCAAAATAAAATTTATTTTATCCAAATTATAAAATAAAATTTTATATTATAAAAAATTATTATAACTATAATATTAATTTATATTATATAAATAGGTAATATATATATAATTAATAATTGGGCCAATTAGATAGGCCGACCTATTGGGTTTCAAAGGTTTTTTAGAAAGCCTATGGCCTAACCTATTTACTTAAAAAGGCTTTTTAAAAAGCCTAGGCTCAGTCTTCTAGCCTAACAGGCCTGACCTATATTTATCAACCATGAGCAACTATTCAACCACTTAATCGTAACTTCATTTATCAACACAAGTAATAACTATTTTATACATAGAATAGTAATTTATATATTTTTGTTAGTTTATATATAACATGTGGATAAGATAAGTAGATAATATAAATTTATATTATAACGTTCTTAATTTTTAAATAAAATTTCAATAATCAACTAAAATTTTCACGAATAATTCCAACATTAAAAACAGAATTTGAATTAAATAATAATTTTGTCACTTTTACAATAGCCGACCGGCTCATTTAATATACAAAGAAAATATAACAAGTCGGTATACACAGGAGCCGGCCAAGGCTTCTACAAAATGACTATATACACTATGTATTGTACATGCTAATACATAATGCTCCAGTCGGATGAGTGACTTCACACGCCATCACTGTGCCCTATATCCACTGTAAAAATATAATAAGAAGTAGGGGGTGAGCATAAACATATCAAATAATAGTTATTGAATTGGATTAAAAGTCCAATTCATAACTATATATAAAGAAACACAACCGAATCAAACAACTTATCATAAACAACATGTTTTTCTCAATAACATATATATATATATATATATCAATGCACACATATGCTCAATCAGATAAATCCATTATTAAGTCTTTTAATTGTGTTGCAACACTGGCTCCCCGAGCCATATCTCAGCTCCCAGCTGATTCGGCTGTTTTACTGGTACCAAACCGTTTGCACCCTCATGTGACACCATCACTCTCAGTGACAACGGTCAGTACCATGGGCTAAAACCCTGAGCCCCGCTCAAGAGGTTGCCTTGAGTCCCCCCAAGGTCTTTTGTCTTTTGCCTTGAGTCTCACCCAATGTCTTTTGTGATAACCACATTATAATTCATATTCATTCATCACATAAGCATCTCATGAAAAGTTCATGAAAACTATTCTCATCATCGGTCACATATATATACAATCATTACATCAAAATCAATAATATGAATGGAAAGTATGAAAACATAAAATATGTTATTCACTCGGGTCTCAAAATAATTTATGCATATAATAGATATACATCATAACAATATTACCCCATATCCATTCATAAACTATTCATTTGAAATATAACGCTCCCCCTACCTGGAAATAAAGAGTTTCAACTGCTTTTCGAATGACATCCTAGTCACTGCTCACGAATTCCGACTGGAATTGCAGTTCTGAACTAGTTCAGAGCTTTTTACTTATGAAATCTAAGCTTTCTCGTGAAGGAGAAGAAATGAAGTTTGATTTCTTCTTTGCTTGTTAATTTTCCAGTAAGGATTGAAAAGAAAGGATAGGAGTAATTGTTTTGCACTTCAAAAGTTTTTCCACTAATTCAACAGTGGTTAATATATATATTGTTCATGCAAAAGAGACGTGAACAATAGGAAGAAGTCTGACACACGTTTCTTTGGAATGATAAGGAAGGAATATGCATTTAATGAAAAGGGACAGCACATCAGAGAAGGTCCCATACTTAGAAGAATATCAGAAAAGACTCTGCTGGAAGGTAGAAGAATATAGTGACTTGGAAAGATCTAATAATTAAAATAATTATTAATTCTGACTCGGTTTCAGTATTCTGGGCATGTCTTTCTGAGAAAACCTCTGTCCACTCAGGATTCCTTCCTCAGAAATAACCCACACGATAATGTCTCATTCAGACAGCTCACTCAGTTATATTTATGTCTGAGTCAAACCTTCACTTGTGTCACTTGCAAATCTTCCATCTAAAAAGATCGCTCGGGTTGAAGACTGTCTCAAAGATAAACCCGAGCACAAACTCAGCAACTTTGACCGAATATGAATTGAATGAATTTTACCACTCGGTCATTTACTTCCTTTGAAATTACTCACTCAGAATATACTCATTCGGAGTTGGAGTCTTTCTCCGTCCAAAAGTAGTCTCCTTATAAAGACTTACTCGGTCTATCTCGATCAATGCTATCTCTCTCGAAATTATCACACTCAGTGATACTTCACTCGGAAAGTCACACGACTCGGAGATACTCCACTTGGTCTTTATTCAAAAATTCCTCAGCCTGAGAAGTACTTATTCAAATTCAAGCTTCTCTTTATTCGGAAGTGCTTCTCTCAGAATAACCCATTTAGAAATGTTTTCCCTTGGAGACGTTTCACTCGGATTTTTCCTTACTCAAAAGTGTCTCATTCGGACACAATTTTCTTAACTTAGAAATATTTCTCTCAATAATGTTTCACTTGGAAACATCTTAACTTTACTTGGAAATAGTATTCTCGGTCTTATTTCACTCGGAATCATACCATTTCACTCGGAAAATCTTGTCTCAAACAGTATTCACTCGGAATTTCATTCAGAAATCTTCCTTTATTTCTTAATAAATTATTTTTCTAAGAATCATAAAAATTGAGATGTTACATATATCATATATTTTTAAATATAATAATCATAATATATTTTAATATATTTATTAAATATATTTTTAATAATAAAATTATTAAATATTAAATATATCTTGTATATTTAAAATTTTAATAAACATAATATTAATGTCAATCTTTAATATAATTAATATATTAAAGATTGACATTAATAATTTATTTATTTTATTAATAATATATATTTAATTATATTAAAGATTGACATTAAAATTATTTATTAATAATATATTTAACTATATTAAAGATTGAAATTAAAAATTTTATTTGTTTATTATTATTAATATATTTATTAAATTTTAAATACAATAAATATATTTAATACTTTTATTAATAGAAATATATTTAATAAATATATAATAAAAATATATTTAAATATATTATAATTATTATATTTAAAAATATATAATATGAATTTATATTTTATCATACATGCTTACCGCATCTATATTATATACAAACGAACAAAAATATGAATTATTAGTGTATAGTTGAACACTTCTTTTTTCATATTTTAGGTCATGAGTTCAAATTTTTACTTCTTATTATTAACCAATAAAAATTTGACACATCAACAAATATTGTGGTATCTTTGGAAAAATAATTTAATTAAAAACTTATTCAATAAATTATTTTCACATGAATTCTTATATCATAATCACTTAAATTGATATGTTATTTATTTTGAATACATATTTTAAAAACTACTTACAAGATTTGTACGTTTGAAAGGTATAATACATAAATCCTTTTAAGCACTTGTTATAATTTAAAAAATTGTAAATCAAAATTTTGCCACGATTAGTGAATAAAGAATTAAAAGTTGGTATCATATTTGATGATTTCTAAAAAAATTTAAATAATAAAGTTTTAGTTAAAGAAAAAAATAGATTATAAACATGTCATGAATAATAATTTAACAATTTCAAAGAGTGGTATAAAACTAAAATAAAGGTAAATTTAAAAAATAAAATATTTAAAATTTTCTATAAGATTAGTTCAGGTGCATAAATAATAACAGGTAGTTAAATTTAAGCGTATAAATTTTAAAGTATACACTCTCTATATATAAATTGAAACAATAAATTATAGTTAGATAGTTTTACGTATTTGATTTTTAATGTTGTCTCTAATCTACTTTATGTGCTTAATACTTTTTGACTTGGTTATTGTTGTGTGACGTCCCTTAGTTTGTTATTATATATATTTGTATTTCATCTCTTGTAATTTGAGATATAGATCTATCTTGGAGTAGTTTCTTGATCTTCAAGCGTTATTCTTCATCAAAATTTGTATTTCCTCTATTTTATATGCCTTAGTCAACAAATGTAGTGTAATGTGTAGGTGAAATCCTAAGCAAAATCTAAGAGACAAAAAGAGAAAATGGAAGAGATTTGGAGAAGATGGTCATGCCACTCTCTTAAAGATATAAGCCAACTGTCTACTTTGGAGGTACTCCAAAGATAAAAATATGCTTGAGAGTTCCAAGCAATCTTGAATTTTTTTCACTAAAATTTTCAAAATTTATTCAAATAACTAAAGTTATTTACAAATTGAAACTCTAACTCTATTTAAAAACAATCTAATCATAGTTAAGCTAACTAACTTAACTATTAAGCTATGATATAGTGTATTTTCACTCCAAATAAAGCTAATTTCAAAAAATAACCCAAACACCAAAATAAAGTCATGTAAGACCCAAGGCCATAAAGCCCATATCAAGCCCAACTCAAATTACAATTAAGTCTAAGGATAACTCTCAAATCTTGATAATAAAATCTTAAAACAATTAAATAGAAAAATGACCTTAACGTGGTCATAATAAATGACCCTATATCCTACAGTAGATTAAATCTTCATTAGTGTCGGACTCTATTTCAACATTCTTATCAAATAAAAAAATTTCTTCATCATCATTATCATTCCTTCTTATAAAGTTATTTAAAAGCTAATGTTACTAAAATAGGTCCAATAAATGCATTAGGTCAATACTCAAATTAGTAAGTTATTGGTTAAACTATTTAAATTAAATGATATTTATTTTATTTATATTAAATAAACATTTTAAAATAGTATAATACGTATTAATTTTATTATCAAATATAAGAAGATGACTAACATTTAGACTGGGTTAAGTTATAAAAAATTATTCTAGTTTTTTATGAAATTTTTTTTGTTTGGTTTCTAAAATTTTCAATAGTTAGAAAAATTCTTGAAAAACTTTTCTACTTTTCAGTTTTCTTGAAAAATTTTTTTAAAGACTTTTTTGTTTTTCTTTTAAAAATTAAAAACTCAGTTTTCAATTTTGTATATGTTTTCTTTAAATATTTTATAAACAAACACTTTTTTTATTTTTCCTAACTTTTTTAAAAATAGTTTTTTATTTTTTTTAGGAAACTTGTAAACTAAACATGACCTTAATCTTTTTGGTGTTTAAAAACTTTTTTAAAGAATATAATAAGAATAAGATAAAGAGAGTTTGAGACTTGACTATTAACACATTGCATCTATCAATTAAGTAGTGCTGCAACACACGTCGCTTGACAACAACAGAATCACAAATTTAATTTTTAAAGTTGTTAGACTATTGCTTATTTAACTTTGTGTCATCGTCGGTGTTTTCACTATCGGAGCGTGCAAAATGAACGACATCATTGTTGGCGGAGCTTGTACAGTAAAACGACGACACACTTAGATATTAAGGAACACAGATTCAACCTTTATACACTCTGCATTTCTGTCTTGAAAACCCCTTTTTTTCCTTCTGATTTCATTTACCGGCGTTTTTGCATTTGAGACTAGGTCACCGGTTTTCTTATGATTTGGTCGGTTCAACTAGAGTCTATCCAGTTTGAATTAAGTTTAATAACTATGACCTTATATTTAACAATGACTTGAATGTAAAAAAGACACATATTATTTAATATTTTCGATTTAACTTTACAACATTTAAATAACCGATAAATATGCTTCTAATTCTAGAATACAAATAATTGAACACTTCATTCTTCCTCCAACTCTTAGTCCCAATCTAAAAAGGGAAAGGTGATACGTAGATGGATTTGTAAGGACCTAATAGAGAAAACTACCTAGATAACAACTCTGCAAGAGAATATGTATCTACGAAGTAAAGTATGATGGAGGAGCGAGAAAGAGCATTGGATGAGAGACATACAACCTAGGAGACTCTATGATAACATGACGAGATATTTACACAACTTATGACATGCCTTGACTCGCCTACATCTTCCATTCCAGACCAATTGACAGATGGTGATAGATGGTGACAGATGGTTTTTCTCACCAACAACAGTCTCCCTAAAACATCCTAATATTTAAAACTAGATTTCTAAAACCCAAATAAATTTTTCGTGAATTAATTTCAATTTCAAAATAGGATTTTGGAGCAGTACAATAACACTATCATCACTACATCAACCTTCTAATGTGCAATTCATCATCATACACACTAATCAACTCATCACATAACCTACCCATTTATGCAATGCAACAGTTTCATAGATATATCAAATATCACACACACACACACACACACACACACACATATATATATATATATATATATATATGGTGGGACCAACCAGGGTCTCTACAATCCAACAACATCATCCACCATAACAATAAGCATATGCTCTAAATAAATCTAAGTTTCCAGCTAAAGCCGTCAGTTACCTATTCAACTAAGCATTTATATATACACATATATGTACACACAGCAAAAACAGGTATACACAGGAGCCGGCCAAGGCAACTACGACATAACTATGTGCATCATGCACATTACACACATATACATAATGCTCCACACTCAGCTCGGTGATTTCTCATCATTCTCCACCGCGTCCTAAGTCCACTGAAAATATATCCACAAATAGGGGTGGACATACTACATATTAAATAACAGTTATTGAATCGGATTAAATATCATATCCACTAACACACACACACACACACACACACACACACATATATATATATATATATATATATATATATATATATATATCATATTCATCACCACATAATATCATCACATTTTAAACATTCACATATTCTCAAATATCTATACAATCATGTTGTTCTCAACAACACTCATCAATTCTTAAACATACTTATTCAAATGGATCTATTATTAAGTTTTAATTTATGTTGTAACACTGGCTCTTAGCCATAAACTCAACTCTCAGCTGATCCGACCATTTTAATGGTACCAAACCGTTTACCCTCTCATGTGACACAATCACTCTCAATGATAATGGTAGTGTCACGGGCTAAACCCCGAGCCCCGCTCAAGAGGTTTTGCCTTGAGTCCCACCCAAGGTCTTTTGTGGAATCCTCGAAACCATAATCATATTTCATATTTATTCATCAATTTAAGCATCCCATGTTATATCAATTTGCATCTTATGCATATACTCATATTATCACCACATATCCTGCTACATATCATGCATAGGAATCACAACAAATTCACAAATACAATATATATATATATATATATATATATATATATCTCATGCCAAATTCAATATCAATAATATATGAACAGAAAATATCATAACACAATTATGTCACACATATTATATATTCGGGATTTCTTACTAATAATAACAATACTATCCCGAAACCGTTCATAAACTATGCATTTAAAATGTAAACACTCCCCCTACCTGGAATCCTTGATTTCAAAACTCGAACGCTCCCCGAACGATCTGAGTCAATCGTCGATTTCTGGTTTTCAAAGCCAAAAATTTCTAAATTAACGATAATATTTATACGCTACTTAAAAATTATATTTGTGATATTTGAATAACCAACCTTCATAATTTTAATAATTCTGATAAATTCTAAAATTCAATAATAATTATTTTTAATATAATAAAATTAGTCATAATTACCTAAAATTTATATAACTTAAAATTTGACCGTTGGATCGCGTTGAAACTTAAAACTATAATCATCAGATACTAAACGAACGTAATGGGAAAATTCTAAGACACAATTTAACCGAAGAGGAACTCCCCTTACCTCTTGATGATTTTTGATTTTGGGAGAGGATAAGAGGAAATCCGTCAAAACTTTGTTAATCGCTTCCGATCGTCTACCGATAACCGTTGATGGTTCCCGATCCTAAAATAATTAACATGCATAGTTAGTTTTGGTTTTCAAACAACAAAGAAATACCCCTTTAATTATTCTAATAAAAACTGATTTTGGGTCCAAGAATAAGATCAAGAGAAAAATTTGTAAAATCTTACCTTGAGGTAGCTTAAAGGGTTTATGGTTTTGAATAAGGAGGAGAAGATAAACTAATGTATAAAGAGAAATGGAATTGGCACCATGTGATGAAGTAATGAAATTATATTTTTATAGAAAGAGGTAGTGTGTTTAATCAAAGGAAATGGGTCTGAATTTGGAAGAGAAAGCAGCATGTAGAGTAAAGAGAGCTAGGTGGATTAATGCATCATGGTGGTGATATCTTAGAATGAGACAATTGCTGAATGATTTTTTTTATGTGATAAGCTTGTACAAGAAAGGGGGACAGCTGAATGGGTAGAAGAAGCTAGAAGAAGACACCTGGTTGTGTAGGTGGCAAGAGATGGTGATATGATTAGAAATATTTGACTAGAAATATATAATAATTCGTGGATTCTGAATATCGAAAAATGTCCAACATGAAACTTGTAGATCTTCTTTCCCTCTTCGATTTGATATATTATTTGCAATGATCCGATACCTGTATCCTGAGATATGGTCAAAATACAACATGATGCTCTAATCGTCTTTGAATCAGGTAGGTGCTCAGAAATAAATTCACCAAAAATTCTCCTTTGAGAATTGGGTTTTGTGTCCTTCATAACAATTGTAGATATTTTTGATACAGATATATATCAAAAAGAATGAAGTGATTTGAATACTGGACAAGGGAGATTTTGCCTTTTTTCTGAGACCTATCACTATAGTGACATGATGAACAAGGGTCCTCAAAGATCTCCAAAATTGTACTGATATGGGAAGATCTAGCTCTTGATGTCTTCATGGAAAATGTAGATAATTTTCGTTACGGTGATTTTAACACCAAGTTTGCAAGAAACGAAGATCATATGCAGAGTTATGAATTTCTGAACGAACCATACACAGGATAAAAACGTGAATAATCATGGTTCTAATATGGATTTACTTAATCCTTAAGTTTGAGCATAACAGAGTGAGAATTTGGGATAGAGCCTAGAAATAGAGATTGAAGATCTCTTCAAAACAAAGTGAACAAGACTGGAATCATTCTAATCAAGCATCATTTGAGAAAATTAGACCCGAAATGCCAAAGGCGCGTAGGAAAATAATAAGCCACCGAGCCTTAATGAATTATTTTCTAAAATTTTCAAATTTAGGATGTTACAATTCTCCCCTCCTACAAAAATTTCATCCTTGAAATTTAAACATAAAGACATACCTCAATGAAATAACTCAGGATATTGCTGCCTCATAGCATCTTCACGTTCCTAAGTATACATAGTACATCGATCCTGTTGCCATGCGACCTTGACCAACTGAACATTTTTGCTTCTCAAGCGTTTTAGAGATCTATCCACTATACCAGTGGGCTCAACTATAGTGGTCAGGTTCTCTCTGATCTCAACATCATCATCTGGCATTTCATGAGTAGGATCTGACAAGTACTTTCTTAATTGAGAAACATGAAATATACTATGCAAATTTGACAAATGAGGAGGCAATGCAATCCGATACGCTACAGAACCAACCCTTTCAAGTACTTCATAGGGTCCAATGTATCTTGGGTTCAATTTTCTACTCTTCAAGGCTCGCCCAACACCCTTATTAGGAGAAACTTTCGGGAATACCCTATCACCAACCTGAAACTCAAGTGGTTTCGTCCGCTTATCATAATAACTCTTCTGTCGATCCTGGATGCCTTCATTTTCTCCCTGATCATCTGAATCTACTCTGAAGTTTACTGCATAATCTCAGGCCCCAACATCAAGCTCTCACCGATCTCCAACCAACAAAGAGGTGTTCAGCACTTCCTGCCATATAAAGCCTCATATGGAGCCATACCGATGCTGCTATGATAGCTGTTATTATATGTAAACTCAATCAAAGGAAGGTACTGCTCCCAGCCACCACCATGCTCTAGCACACAGGACCTCAGCAAGTCCTCCAAACTCTAAATAGTATGCTCAGACTGCCCATCTGACTGGGGATGATAGGCTGAACTCAACCAGAGCTTCGAGCCTAACTCCTGGTGCAAGCTTCCCCAAAACCGGGAAGTAAACCTCAAATCTCTATCTGACACAATAGAAGATGGAACACCATGCAGTTGAACGATCTCACAAATATACAACTGTGCTAGTCTCTGCAAAGTATACCTCATACTAATAGGCAAGAAATGTGCAGACTTTGTTAATCTATCCACAATGACCCAAATAGCATCATGACCATTACGGTTCCTGGGTAATCCCATCATGAAATCCATGGTAATAACATCCCATTTCCATACAGGTATCTCTAGAGGTTGTAAACTACCAGATGGTTTCTGATGTTCAACCTTTGCTTTCTAACATATAATACAATGAGATACATAATCAATCACATCTCTTTTCAATCCAGGCCACCATAAATGCAATTTCAGATCATGGTACATCTTTGTAGTACTAGGATGAATACTCAACATACTTTTATGAGCTTCATCAAGTACCATTTTTCTTAAATCACCAGAATCAGACACATAAACCTGGCCTTTCACTCGCCAAATACCATTAGAATCTTCTGTTAAGAACAAGTCCTTACCACTAGCCTGTGTCTCTTTCATTTCTGCCAAGTAAGCATCAGTCAACTGTTGAGTATACACCAGCTTCAAGAACTCATTGGCTATTGTCAAAGTACCAAGAGTCACTTTCTCAGGTGAAGAAACATCAACACTCAGATTCATGTCTCTGAACTGCTCGAGTAATTCCATCTCTTTAATCATCATAGTTGCTATATGAATAGATTTCCAGCTTAAGGCATCAGCTACAACATTCTCCTTCCCTGGATGGTATTTCAAATCAAAATCATAGTCTTTCAAAAATTCAATCCATCTTCTCTGTCTCATATTCAGTTCTTTCTGATCAAACAGATATTTCAAACTTTTATGGTCACTATACACTTCAAATCTAGAGCCATAAAGATAATGCCTCCAAAATTTTAGTGCAAAGACCACAGCTGCAAGCTCCAGATTATGCATAGGATAATTTTGTTCATGTGGTCGCAATTGTCTCGAAGCATAAGCAATTACCTTATCCTTCTGCATCAATACACACCCAAGGCCCAACTTGGATGCATCACAATAAACCATAAAATTTTCCTGCAGATTAGGCAATGCCAGCACAGGAGTAGAAGTCAATCTAGCCTTTAATTCTTGGAAACTTTGTTCACATTCAGAAGACCATATAAAAGGAACATTCTTTCGGGTTAGCTTGGTCAATGGCAATACAATTTTAGAGAATCCTTCAATGAATCTCCGATAATAACCAGCTAAACCCATAAAACTTCTGACCTCAGTAACAGACTTAAGTCTCTCCCAAGCCATAACAACTTCAATTTTTGAAGGATCAACAGATACACCTTCACTAGAAATAACATGACCCAGAAATTGAATCTTGTCAATCCAGAATTCACACTTAGATAGTTTAGCAAACAATTCGTTCTCTTTCAGAACTTGAAGTACCAAACGAAGATGCTCTTCATGCTCCTCATGAGACTTAGAATAAATTAGAATATCGTCAATAAATACTACCACAAATCGGTCCAGATAAGGATGGAAGATATTGTTCATATAGTTCATGAACACAGCTGGAGCATTAGTCATACCAAACAGCATCACCACATATTCATAATGACCATATCGGGTCCTGAACGCCATCTTAGGAACATCAGCAGCTTTAACTTGGATCTGATGTGTGATGACCCGCGTCAATTTTCCATTTAATTACACCCGGTTAATTATTTTTTGTAATAATCTTTCACGTTTACAAATAATTAATTAGGTCTTAATATAAAATAAGATTTATTTTTCTTAAGTACATTCAAAATAATAAAAGCATACTCAAAATAATGACCGATCGGAATTAAATCAATTAATGAAGTGGAATTAACTACAATCAGCGGAAGAAGAAAATGAAGACAGGGGTCATTCGCCTGAGCGAGACCCTGATTCGCTTAGCGAAATCCGAGAAGGTCGCTTAGGCGAGTTCCGACTCGCTTGAGCGAATGCTACACTTAACTTGAGCGAACAACAAGACCTACAAAGAAAATTCACAAGTCGGGTTTCACTCAGAAATGGGGTCCACTCGGTCATCTCTCACTCGGGAACAACTTAACCTTCATCCACTCGGAAAACTCTTAACCTTCATTCACTCGGGTATACCACACTCAGAACATTCCTAACCTTTACTCAGAAATAGTTCGCTTAGCCATAGCTCACTCGGGAACATCCCAACCTTCCACTCAGAAGAAGTTTGCTCGGGCATACATCACTCGGAAACAATCTGACCTTCCTTCACTCGGAAGGGTTCTCCACCATTCATCATACGGAAGACATTCAAACCACTCAGAAAGCACTCTAATCTTCACTCGAAAGGGAACGAGGGATACTCGAGCGAAATAGGCACCAAATCAACCAGCCCTTGCTCGGACAAGGCAGAATCCGCTCGGCGAGATTCGCCCGGTAATCGACTTTACTACAGTAAATACTCATGAAAATTAATACCGATCACATAGTAACATAAATTCATATTCACATCAGTCGGCATACTGATTCGAAATTAGTTCAACACAATCATGTTGTAGCATCACATAGAAAACTCAAAATATATATTATAAACATAATTCATTCAAAATCACTCGGTGCCTTGGCATCAATCCTCCGCTTGGTGCACCTCTAGGGCTCTGACCTCTTCCCTGTCACTGGTTACTAAATTGAAAACCACAGCAAGGGTGAGTGTTTAGCATCATAATTAATCTAGAATGGAATTTAAATAACAAAATACGAGTATAAACTCCGTCCGATTGCTTTATCATCAAAATGCAAGTCACGCTCGACAAGTATAGCAATTCACACTCCGTAAACATAGCCAATCACACTCGGCAAATATAACAATTCTTACTCGGCAAGTATAACAATTCACACTCGGCAAATATAACAATTCACACTCGGCAAATATAACAAACTGCACTTGGTAAATATGGCAAATCATACTCTGTAAATATAGCAAACTACACTCGGTAAATATAACAAATTGTACTCGACAAATATAATTAATCATATACACATCACAACTAATAATTTATCAATTGTCACCACTGACTCTGACAAAATTGACGCCTAGTATCTGGATACTAAAGGATCGGCCTTCAGCTGAGGGTCCTACTTGACACCCTGTGAACCCTGCTTGGTTCACCGAGTCCTGCTTGACTCTCCACCTCGACCACTGGGTCCTGCTTGACCACTGGATAGCTCAACTGGGCACAAAAACCACGGGAGCCAGAAATAAGCGGCTATACATACCGTCGGCCGTCCCATACCACACAATCATACATATTCACATTTCTGATCATATCATAAGTGGCCATTAACAACATCATATACTCATCACACGGGCGACCTGCTTGTCAAGCCCGGCATCACATTGTCACTATACACTGATTATCACAGCATCAAATATTTCAAACTCATAATCATCTTAAGCCACACACACACGATCCTAAACTGATCGATGTCCATATACATACATGCATACACATACAACTCATTCACATACAACTTTCATCCAGCATCATTTCTTACCATGTTCACAATCAGTTCAACGACTCGGACTCAAAGTATGTTCTATTCTAATTAATTATAACCCGAACACCCCTCTTACATCGGTTCCAAGCTTTGATAAATCTGCTCCTGATGTCGATTATGTCCTTTAAGCGTTGGGTTCATGATTTCTCCTCTGAATCCAGCACCAGCTTCGTCAATCAGTCCTCCGGTGTTCGTTCTATTACCTACAGGGTCGATATGCAAAACCCGTTAATGTCGTACCACCCTCACAGTCAAAAGACCATTTTTAGGCTCACACACCCAAGAGGAGTGGAGATCGGGACCTTACCCCACCATACATGACCATTCAGTCCAGAGGAGGAAATGAAAGAGACAAGGTAACACAAATTTAAATGGTTCAATGGACTCACCTTGAAACCACGATCACGGAAATGTAGTTATCTCAAGGTTTTGATGCGAAATGGACTTCCCCTCAGAGCATGCAGCTCGCAGCGATGGAGGAAGGAGAAGAAGAAAAGAAACAGACGAAGAAGAAGAAGGTTCGCGTAAAAGTGAATGATTGAGTGAATGATTAAGGAAAGAGAAAGAAACCTTCTTTATGTAAATCTCAGGGGCAAACCGGTCACTTCCCCATTTCTTTTATATTTTCTTTGGAAATTTTAATTAAACCTTTACCTCCTTCTAATCACTCCTCATTTAACCCTTTTTATAATTAATCAATCAAATAAATTTTATTTACTTTCACAACATTTAATTATTTATAATTGCCTAATAATTTGTAAAAATATCAAATAAGTCACTCAAACATTTATCAATATTTTCCACTACACATAATTTTACTAAAATATTCGGGATGTTACATGATGGCATCCAGATCGTAAATCAATCTTTGAAAAGACTGAAGCACCATGTAATTGATCAATTAAATCATCAATTCTAATGGATATTTATTCTTGATTGTGAGCTTATTTAATTGGCGGTAATCTACACATAACCACATACTGCCATCCTTTTTCTTAACAAGTAACACCGGAGCACCCAACGGTGATATACTAGGTTGAATAAACTGTTTCTCAAGCAATTCATCAACCTGCTTCTTTAATTCTGCCAATTCAATAAGAGACATCCTATAAGGAGCTTTGGAGATTGGTTCATCTCCAGGAATAAGATCAATAGAGAATTCAATTTCTCTTTCAGGAGGAACACCAGGTACATCCTCTGGAAACACTTCAGAGAAATCACACACAATAGGGATATCATGGACTCTAGACCCATTCTTTCCATTAATCATATAGAATAACACAAACAATTGAGATATACCTTGAATTTCATAATTATTGACATTCTGATTAGGAAAGATCACCCGATGATTTTGACAATCAACTAGGACTCTATTGGCTTATAGCCAATCCATACCAAGAACAATGTCAAGACCTCTCAAAGGTAGACATATCAAATCAGCCATAAAACTCCTATCACCTAAAGTGAAGGATACATTTTTACACATCATAGAAGTCCATAGTTTCGTACCAGTCGAGTTAGACACATTTAATGCTCGATTCATAGCAATAACAGGCAATCTCAAATGCATTACACAATCATTAGAGATAAAGAAATGAGTCGCTCCAGAATCAAACACAACATTAAGAATAAAATCACCAATTAAACACTTACTCTGAACCAAATCATTAGCCTGGGCAGCATCCTCAGCAGTGATGGCATTGACTCTGCCTGCAACTGGTAAATTAGAAGTTCCAGCTCGATCATTTCTAGGAACCATAGAATTATTACTACGTACACCATTGCCTCGGCCACCACGGTTACTGTTTCCACGGCCTCATCCTTGGAAGCCTCCCCGGTTAACGCTAGTATTAGAATCTGTCTGATGCAATAGAGGACAGTTAGGGCGGATGTGCCTCTTTTCATTGCAGTGATAACAAATAAATTCTTTTTCTTTATCATAATTCCTAGCAAGATGGTCACCACCATATTTGAAACATTTGTCATCCCTCAGACGACTAATAGAACGATTACCAGAGTTACCTCGGCCTCTGGATTTAAATGATGATCCACCTCTAGTAAACTTTCCTTGCTTTTTACAATTAATTAGTTATGGCCTTGAAGAACTATCAGATTTACTACTTGATCCAGTAGAAGCTTTATCATCTTCTTCATAAATTCTACATTTGTTGACAAGAATAGGGAAACTCCTGATTTCTTGGTGTCTGAACGCCTTTTTAATTTCAGGTCTCAGACCGCTCTCAAATTTAATACATTTAGAGCCTTCAGTACTAGGCTGCTGAAAAGGAGGGTAAAATAAACAAAGTTCTTCAAATTTAGTTGCATACTCTTCAACACTCAGATTGCCCTGCCTGAGTTCCATGAATTCTAACTCTTTTATGCTCCTTATAGTGTCAGGGAAATATTTTTCAAGGAAACACACCTTGAAGTTCTCCCAGATTAATTCAGTTCCCGTAGTTATTCCTAGCTTTAGTAATCTTCTACCAGTTTTCAGCCTCTTTCTGAAGCATAAATACAACATATTCAACCTTATGTGTCTCAGTGCACTGCAAACTATCAAAGATCCTTTCTAAGTTTTGAATCCATGCATGAGCTTGATCAGGATGAAAGCCTCCATGAAATTCAGTGGGTTTACGCTTCAAGAAACAATTCAGACTATGATTATCTGATGATTGAGGCTGATTCTGCCTTTCAAGAATATCAGTAAAGCGCTGAAAAGCAATAGCCATGGCATCCATACATAGATAGTCAGCCATTTCTTAGCCTGAAAATAATCACGACACTTTAGTACCTTTCATGGATAAGAATGCAATTTATTCATAGTTGATTTCCTCAACTATAATACTTAACAACTACCATATGATTTCACTTAATTCATAGCATTTAGTAGCTTAACCTTGGCCTTGGACCTTTTCAAGTCTGCTCTGATACCAAAATAAAACATCCTAATATTTAAAACTAGGTTTCTAAAACCCAAATAAATTTTTCACGAATTAATTTCAATTTCAAAATAGGATTTTGGAGCAGTACAATAATACTATCATCACTACATCAACCTTCTAATGTGCAATTCATCATCATACACACTAATCAACTTATCACATAACCTACCCATTTATGCAATGTAACAGTTTCATGGATATATCAAATATCACATATATATATATGGTGGGACCAACCAGGGTCTCTACAATCCAACAACATCATCCACCATAACAATAAGCATATGCTCTAAATAAATCTAAGTTTTCAGCTAAAGCCGTCAGTTACCTATTCAACTAAGCATTTATATATACATATATATATACACATAGCAAAAACAGGTATACACAGGAGCCGGCAAAGGAAACTACGACATAACTATATGCATCATGTACATTACACACATATACATAATGCTCCACACTCAGATCAGTGATTTCTCATCATTCTCCACTGCGTCCTAAGTCCACTGAAAATATATCCACAAATAGGGGTGAGCATACTACATATTAAATGACAGTTATTGAATCAGATTAAATATCCAATCCACTAACACACACACACACACACATATATATATATATATCATATTCATCACCACATAATATCATCACATTTTAAACATTCACATATTCTCAAATATCTATACAATCATGTTGTTCTCAACAACACTCATCAATTCTTAAACATACTTATTCAAATGGATCTATTATTAAGTTTTAATTTATGTTGTAACACTGGCTCTTAGCCATAAACTCAACTCTCAGCTGATCCGACCATTTTAATGGTACCAAACCGTTTACCCTCTCATGTGACACAATCACTCTCAATGATAATGGTAGTGTCACGGGCTAAACCCCGAGCCCCGCTCAAGAGGTTTTGCCTTGAGTCCCACCCAAGGTCTTTTGTGGAATCCTCGAAACCATAATCATATTTCATATTTATTCATCAATTTAAGCATCCCATGTTATATCAATTTGCATCTCATGCATATACTCATATTATCACCACATATCCTACTACATATCATGCATAGGAATCACAACAAATTCACAAATACAATATATATATATATATATATATATATATATATCTCATGCCAAATTCAATATCAATAATATATGAACAGAAAATATCATAACACAATTATGTCACACATATTATATATTCGGGATTTCTTACTAATAATAACAATACTATCCCGAAACCGTTCATAAACTATGCATTTAAAATGTAAACGCTCCCCCTACCTGGAATCCTTGTTTTCAAAACTCGAACGCTCCCCGAACGATCCGAGTCAATTGTCGATTTCTGGTTTTCAAAGCCAAAAATTTCTAAATTAACGATAATTATTTTAATAATTTATACGCTACTTGAAAATTATATTTGTGACATTTGAATAACCAACCTTCATAATTTTAATAATTCTAATAAATTCTAAAATTTAATAATAATTATTTTTAATATAATAAAATTAGTCATAATTACCTAAAATTTATATAACTTAAAATTTGACCGTTGGATCGCGTTGAAACTTAAAACTATAATCATCAGATACTAAACGAACGTAATGGGAAAATTCTAAGACACAATTTAACCGAAGAGGAACTCCCCTTACCTCTTGATGATTTTCGATTTTGGGAGAGGATAAGAGGAAATCCGTCAAAACTTTGTTAATCGCTTTCGATCGTCTGCCGATAACCGTTGATGGTTCCCGATCCTAAAATAATTAACATGCATAGTTAGTTTTGGTTTTCAAACAGCAAGGAAATACCCCTTTAATTATTCTAATAAAAACTGATTTTGGGTCCAAGAATAAGATCAAGAGAAAAATTTGTAAAATCTTACCTTGAGGTAGCTTAAAGGGTTTATGGTTTTAAATAAGGAGGAGAAGAGAAACTAACGTATAAAGAGAAATGGAATTGACACCATGTGATGAAGTAATGAAATTATATTTTTATATAAAGAGGTAGTGTGTTTAATGAAAGGAAATGGGTCTAAATTTGGAAGAGAAAGCAGCATGTAGAGTAAAGAGAGCTAGGTGGATTAATGCATCATGGTGGGGACATCTTAGAATGAGACAATTGCTGAATGATTTTTTTATGTGATAAGCTTGTACAAGAAAGGGGGACAGCTGAATGGGTAGAAAAAGCTAGAAGAAGACACCTGGTTGTGTAGGTGGCAAGAGATGGTGATATGATTAGAAATATTTGACTAGAAAATTAAATTGTTACCCGATGATTTTAGATGTGCAGGATTTTTAGAAACTGGAAACAAAAGGCGATAAAAATAAATATATAATAATTCGTGGATTCTGAATATCGAAAAATGTCCAACATGAAACTTGTAGATCTTCTTTCCCCCTTCGATTTGATATATTATTTGCGATGATCTGATACCCGTAGCCTGAGATATGGTCAAAATACGACAGGATGCTCTAATCGTCTTTGAATCAGGTAGGTGCTCATAAATAAATTCACCAAAAATTCTCCTTTGAGAATTGGGTTTTGTGTCCTTCATAACAATTGTAGATATTTTTGATATGGATCTATATCAAAAAGAACGAAGTGATTTGAATAATGGACAAGGGAGATTTTGCCATTTTTTGAGACCTGTCACCATAGTGACGTGATGAACAAGGGTCCTCAAAGATCTCCAAAACTGTACTGATATGGGAAGATATAGCTCTTGATGTCTTCATGGAAAATATAGATAATTTTGTTACGGTGATTTTGACACCAAGTGTGCAAGAAACGGAGATCATATGAGAGAGTTATGAATTTCTAAACAAACCGTGCGCATGATAAAAACGTGAATAATCATGGTTCTAATATGGATTTACTTAATCCTTGAGTTTGAGCATAACAGAGTGAGAATTTGGGATAGAGCCTAGAAATAGAGATTGAATATCTCTTCGAAACAAAGTGAACAAGACTAGAATCATTCCAATCAAGCATTATTTGAGAAAATTAGACCCGAAATGCCAAAGGCGCGCAGGAAAATAATAAGCCACCGAGCCTTAATGAATTATTTTCTAAAATTTTCAAATTTAGGATGTTATACTCCCTCCCCTTCTTGCTTGACATTATTTCATTTTTACACATTCACTACTAGTTTTTACACATTTATACACTAATTTAGAGAATTATGTTGTGTATATAAAGTTTTCAGTAATTTAATTGTTAGTTTTTTTTATCATTTAATGTTATAATTGTTGTGTATATTCAAGAACTTCAATTTATGGTTAATTATTATCTATTATCAATGATTTTAGGCTTTTATTAATAAGTCTAAACCAAAAACAAAAATTAAAACAAACCAAATTAAAATTAAAAAACACTAGCGATGACTATATCCCATCGCTAATATACTAATATAAAACTTCAGCGAAGGTTTTACCTATCGAAAAAGGAAGCCCCTTTAAGCGACTAAAACAATCAGTCACTAAAATGACTTCAGCCACTAAAAGTAGTGATGGGCATGGCGATGGCGATGTCTTTCACATCCCCGGACTTGGCAATGGATTGAATTTGTCGCCAACTCAGGTATGGGCTGAAGACGATAGCGATGGCATCCTGGTCATCTCTAATACTTTTCCACATGCATCTAATTAAGGATTTACCAATGACATAACAATAATCTTTAGTGACGACCCCAGATATGGGGAAGAAAGGAGGCGTATGGGTAAGAAAATTAGCGATGGACATTGTGATCTCTATTACGTATATATTTGGTGGCTATTAGTCACAATTAATTTTGAGGTCGCTAAATAGGTTAGCAACGCCAGGTTCAGCTGCAAGACACCAGACCTCGTGGAGTCTTTCGTTGAGCCTTTTAGCGACGGATTTCTAACATATAGATATGACTTTTGTTTGTCACTGATTCATTCTTTTGTTGTGGGTTGGATTACCTCATCAACTTGTGTCCATTATTTTTTAGTGCATCTCTAGCACAACCATGGCATTGAATTGGAATGGCGAGCTTACAAACTCGTTTGAACCTCAAAAAGACTTACGTCCAAGGGACCTGATGTCCCCTATATCATCTCATTCAAGGGAGTGTGGAGCGCGAGATTAGATGAAGCCCTGATGAGATATCACATATGCTTTTTGAGGACAACATTCTTTTGATTGTGGAAACCATTCGAGAACAGGCCCATAACTTGATGGATGCGATAAAACTCTTTTGTGATATCTCGGGTTGAAATATTAGCCTTGATAAATATGAGATTTTCTTCTCAAAGTCTTATAACCTCAATTAGTAGAGTGCTTAATATGAGGATAGTGGATTCTAAAGTCCTACCCGGGGGTTCCTATTACTACGGGGAGGAAAAAAAACCAATTTAATTACTTTATTGATATGGTCAGGAAAAGATTGAATGAGTGGTGGATGAACTCTTTCTCCACGGTTAGGTGAGTCACGTTGGCTCAGGCAATGGTTCTCTTGCTCCAACCTACGTTATGCAAGCTTGCCTTATTCCTGGTCTATTTTCTATTGACATTGAACGATTATGTAGAATCTTGAGGATCAACCTCGAAGAAAAGGCGTGTGCATTTGATTTCTTGGGCAGAGATTTGTAATACCCAAGAGGTTAAGGGCTTAGATTTTTAAGTTTAAGAAACCGATTAGTTGACAATCCTAATGCAAATTAGGTGAGGCTCCTCCATGCCAAATATGGGTGTGAGGGGTTTAGCTATATATTCCTAAGATGAATGCTTCCGGTAAGTCTTCTAGTTTATAAAGGGCGATTGTGAAGAATTAGCATATGGTGCATGCTGGGGTGGTATGGCAAATTAGTAATGAGAGTGATACTAGATTCTGGAAGGATTCCTTTATCCTAGGAATCCCTTGCCTTAAAGATCATGTTCGGGCCATCCCATATTAGATGAGGAATTATATGGCATCACCATTCATTAATTAAGGTGTGTGGAACTTAGGCCTTCTCAAAACTTACCTTATTCTCGTTGTTATTTATTGAATCCTAACTTGTCTCATTGATGAACCATATATTGTTGATACTTGATACCCTTAGCATGACATTTTGATACTTATTCTAGGATTACGTCATTCATTTAGGTTAGTTTTATTGATTTGGGTCTATTTGGACCTTAATTAGTAATTCTAGCTAATTATTACATTTTAGATCTTTTGAAATCTTTTCACTAATTTGGTCATAACTTTTGGTTCACGTAGAGTTGTTCTATGATTCTTGCTACGTTGAAAAATTGACTCAAAAAACTTTAAGTGGACACCTCCTTTGTTGAATTCAGAGTCCTAAGTTGAAATACAAGCATTTAAATTTGGCTATTTGGTGTTGCTATGGGGATTACAAGAATTCAAATGTCCATTTATAATTTTCATTTAGGATTTGAGCTTAATTATGTTTTGTGTCCAATAGCTTGCCAAACTCATCAGCTTAGGTTTAGTTTTAGAGTTAGCCTTTCTTGCCTCCTTTTATATACTTGGCATTAGAGGGACTTCTAGAATTATCTCATCTCTTATCTTCTTCTACACTTTTGATTCTTCATTTAATATAGTATAATCTTAGTTTTAGTTTTCTTTTATATCTTTTTACAAGATGATTGTTATTAGATTCACTTGCATGTTTACAATTATAATGGATGAGTAGTTTTTAGATTGATCTATGATTTTAAACCCACAAGGTGACGAGGTACTATTTGTCATCTAAATCTAAATTTGAACCTTAATAATTTTACCTTCTCAATCCTATCATTATATTTTTAATTCAGTCTCAATGTTTTGATACGGTTTTGAATAATTCACGCTTATCGAATACTTTACTCGTGCACTCTCTAAACATGCATTTGCTCGGTTTTGACATTTGAGATCAGATTGAGAAGAACCTTATTGAATCGATCAGAGATACTTGTTCAAAGGTCATTCAAAGAATTTGAGTTAAAAATGTCTGTTCCTTAATTCACGAATTAGATTGGGATAGATTTTGATATTAAATTTGTTTTGGAGAGTGAAAATTATAGGTCAATTATTTTTTTACTTATTGGTTTGTGTTTCTTTTTTAGTTCTTCTTACATTCTTGCTTAATCCAACTCCCCACCTAATTGATGTGTTTTGTGTTTAGTTTCTTAATCGAGGTCCTTGAAAGGACGACCTAGGTTTGTTTCCTAGTTTATTGCATTTTTTATTTGTTTATATTTACCCAATTATGACATCGATTATTCATCCTTCGGACGCTAATAAAGTGGACAAAGCTACTTGGAAATGGGAATCAAGTGGCATCTTCTTAGTTCCAATGACCTATAGCATTATAGTAGAGGATTAGATTGCTTGTGCGAATGAATCTTTCACACAGGAAATTTGGACTTGGAAGGGGCAACACAGAATCCGTTTTCTTTCTTTGGAAGCTACTCCATGGAAAGATTGCATCGATGAATGAATTAAAGAGGAAGGGGTTGAACACTGATGTTACATGCCCTCATGTCTCAATGCACCAAAGAGTCTCATTCATACCTAAAGGGAATTTCACCATGCCAAGAAACTTTGGAAATTTTATTAAATTTTATTACAAAGATGGTTAGATGTCTTTCTTTAGCAATAACTGTTGAGATTTGAGAATTAAATTCTCTGATAATCGATTACCATTGTGTGTAATCGATTATCAAAGAGTGAAAACTCTGATTGAGTAACTTTTTAAATTTTGAGACGCCAAATGGTATGACTTTTCAAAGGTGTAATGCCAAATGGTATGACTTTTCAAAAGGTGTAATTGATTACCATTGTGTTATAATTAATTACATGCCTTTTCAGTAAATTTAAAGAGTCTCAACCTTTTATGAAGAGTTATAACAATTCATAAATTTGTGTCCCTTTGATTCAGAAGATGTCTGATCAACATCTATATAAAGGGATCCAAGTGCATTACTCATAAATACAGAAATAAAAACACAAATTAAATTTCTTTCATCCTTTGTTCTTGTTTTGCAACAATACAAGAGTGAGTATTGTTGTTGAATCTTCTTTGTATCTCAAAATTGGATTTCGTGATACCCACACTCTATAGGGACGAAATACTAATTTTAGGAAAGTGCTCTGCATGCCTAGAAGATCATATCAAGTCCTCTAAATTGTTGTTCATCTTTTGGTTCACCCTTGAATTTGGAAAATTGTTCCAACAATCTAAAATCAGTATTTCTAAGAAAGATGGCAACAATCCGTGAAATGTCTACAAATTTCCATAAATTAGACAAATTTGAAGGCATTGGTTTTCGTAGATGGCAAAAGAAGATGCACTTCCTCCTCTCCGCCCTTAATGTGGCCTATGTTTTAAGCACTCCACAACCAAAGGAGAGAGAAGAGGAAACTTTGGAAGAACAAAGAAAGAGGCACAAGTGGGAGAATGATGATTACATATGCCGTGGTCACATTCTGAATGGCATGACCGATGCATTATTCGATGTGTATCAGTATGTAGAATCGGCCAAAGAATTGTGGGATCAACTTGAAGGCAAATACATTTATGAAGATGCATCAAGTAAGAAATTCCTTGTTAGTAATTTTAATAATTATAAGATGAGTGATGCTAGACCTATAATGGAACAATTCCATGAAATCCAAAGAATCCTTGGAAGTTTTAGGAAACATAATATTGTTATGGATGAGGCTTTTATTGTTTCTTCTATAATTGATAAATTACTACCCAATTGGAAAGATGTGAGAAATTCTTTAAAGCACAACAAGGATGATATAAGTGTTGAACAATTGGCAACACATCTAGGGATGTCAACGGGGCGGGGCGGGCACGGGTACCTCTTTCCCGCTACCCGTACCCGCGGATAAAAATAATATCCGTACCCGCCCGTTACCCGCACGGGTACCCGTTTTACGGGTTTTTTTTCGGGTAGTTACTACCCGCGGGTATCCATGGATATCCACGGGTACCTAATTAAAATAAAAAATTTAAAAATAAAAATATAGAAACATTTAAATAAATTACAAATTAAATATTTATCATCAGAAATTACAAAAATACCCACTGAATATAATTATATATTAATAATAATAAAGGGTATTAATATAATTTTATATATACGGGTACCCGCGGGTACGGATATCATTATATCCGTACCCGTACCCGTTTCTTAACGGGTAGTACAAAACCCGCCCTCCTTCCTCCACGGGTACCCATACCCGCGGGTTTTTATATCCGTGACGGGTTTTTATCCGCGGGTACCCGCGGGCATGGATATTTTTGACCTCCCTAAACACATCTTCGAATTGAAGAAGGAATCCGTCTACAAGATGGTAATAAGGATTCTAGCAATCCTAATTTGTCCACTGTTAATATGGTGGAAGATGAGAAATCAAAGGCAATACCAAAGTTCAAGAAAAGGCCCCTTAATTTCAATAAAGGAAGTAGGAACAAGAGGCCTAAATTTGGAAGGCAAATCAACAAGCAACTTGTTGGGAATGTGGTAATTCTGGTCACATGAAAAGAGATTGTACAATCTGGAAAAGGAAAATGGCCAAGAATGGTGGAAAGCAAGGTCAAGGCAATTCTAGCCAAGACCAACCTAAGAAAGGTAATTTTGCACAAATTACACA
Organism: Clitoria ternatea; assembly: GCA_037962975.1. NCBI lineage: Eukaryota > Viridiplantae > Streptophyta > Magnoliopsida > Fabales > Fabaceae > Clitoria > Clitoria ternatea. Next base: position 233,119,485 of record CM075670.1, read on the forward strand.
TAATTCTAATTTGAATTCTATGGAAATGGTTTCTGAAATCTTCTGTGTGTAGACTGATGATTCTTGGTGGATCAATTCAGGAGCTTCAAGACACGTGTGTAAAGATCGGTCTCTATTCAAATCCTTAAAGGAATGTGACAATGGAGAAGTTCTTTACATGGGAAATGATTCTATGGCTAAAGTCCTAGGTTGTGGACAAGTAGAATTATTACTTAGTTCTGGAAAATCACTTGTATTAAGAGATGTACTATATGCTCCAGAATTAAGGAGAAATTTAGTGTCTGGAGTAATCTTGAATCGATTAGGTTATAAATCGGTATTTGAAGCTGATAAGTTTGTACTATCTAAAGGTGGTGTATTTATTGGTCTAGGATATCTCTATAACAATATGTTTAAATTAAGTACAATAAATGGTGTTATTGATTCTGCTTATATTATTGATCATGATTCTTCTTTATGGCATTTTCGTCTTGGACATGTTAATTATTGAAAACTATATTCTATGTCTAAATTTGATCTGATTCCTCCATTTGACTTGAACATAGAAAAGTGTAAAACATGCATGCTAGCAAAGATAACAAGAAAACCTTTTCCTAATATTGAAAGGAATTCAACTTTGCTTGAATTAGTACATAGTGATTTATGTGATTTTCATAGTACACCTTCATTAGGAAATAAGAAATATATGATAACATTCATTGATGATCATACACTCTTTTGCTATGTTTATCTTTTGTTTACTAAAAATGAAGCCTTAGAAAAGTTTAAGGTTTATAAAAATAAAGTAGAATTACAACTTAATACTAAGATTAAAAAGTTGAGAACTGATAAAGGTGGTGAATATTATGATCCAACTTATTTTCAATCTGTGGGTATTATCCATGAAACAACTGCTGCATATACACCACAACAAAATGGTATAGCAGAAAGAAAGAATAGGACTTTGGAAGAAATGGTTAATTCTATGTTGTCCTATTCTGGTCTAAGTGATGGATTTTGGGGTGAAGCCATGTTAACGGCTTGTTATATTCTAAACCAAGTTCCGATAAAAAGGAATGAGGTAACCCCGTATGAGCTTTGGTATAAAAGAAAGCCAAACTTGACTTATCTCAAAGTTTGGGGTTGTAGGGCAATTGTAAAAATGCCGGAACCCAAGCGTAAGAAATTCGGTGAAAGAGGAATTGAATGCATTTTTATAGGTTATGCTGAACATAGCAAAGCCTATAGGTTCTATGTAATAGGACAAAATGATTACGTGTCACTACATTCAATCATAGAATCTAGAGATGCAATCTTTGATGAAAGGAGATTTTCTTCAATTCCTCGTTCAAAGGATTTAACTCCTAATACCAATATTAAAGAATTGGATCAAAGTTTGATTGATCAAGGATCAAATGTTCAAACTCTAGATGAGAATGATGCTTCCACATCACAACCTAGAAGAAGTAAAAGGGCAAGAAAAGAAAAATCCTTTGGCCCAGATTTTCATGTGTACTTAGTTGAAGGTACAAGAGATTCTATCTTAACAAAGTTCTCATATTGTTATAATATGGAAGAAGATCCATTGATATATCAAGAGGCTGTGAGGTCTCAAGATGCTGCTTTCTGGAAAGAAGCAATTAATGATGAGATGGAATCCATCATGGGAAATAACACATGGATTTTGGTTGACTTACCTCCTAAGTGTAAACCAATAGGATGTAAATGGATTTTCAAGAAGAAAATCAAAGCTGATGGAACTATTGATAAGTTTAAAGCACGTTTAGTGGCACAAGGGTTTAGACAAAAACCTGGAATCAATTATTTCGATACATATGCACCTGTGGCTAGAATCTCCACTATAAGGTTATTAATAGCACTTGCTGCTATTCATAAACTTGTGATACATCAAATGGATGTCAAGACTGCATTCTTAAATGGAGAACTAGAAGAAGAAGTGTATATGAAACAACCTGAAGGTTTTGTTATGGAAAACCAAGAACACAAGGTCTGTAAATTGATTAAATCCTTGTACGGATTGAAACAAGCGCCAAAACAATGACACCAAAAGTTTGATGACGTTGTATTATCAAATGGTTTCAAAATAAACAATTCAGACAAGTGTGTGTATAGTAAATTTGATGACAAAGGTAATGGTGTCATAATTTGCTTGTATGTGGATGACATGCTGATTTTTGGAACAAATTTAGATCAAGTAAATTTGACCAAAACATTTCTATCATCATATTTCTCCATGAAAGATATGGGAGAAGCTGATGTCATCCTAGGTATAAAAATTAAGAGAGACAATGAGAAACTTATCCTGTCTCAATCACATTACATTGAGAAAGTTCTCAAGAAGTTCAATAACTTTGAATGCTCTCTTGTTTCAACTCCTATGGACCCAAGTTTAAAGATATTACCTAATGGTGGTAAGGCTATTTCACAATTAGAATATGCAAGGGTAATAGGATGTTTGATGTATGCAATGACAAGTACAAGGCCAGATATCGCATTTGCGGTAGGTAAACTGAGTAGATATACTAGTAACCCTAGTTTATCACATTGGCAAGCTGTACGTCGAGTACTTAAGTACTTAAAAAAAACTATTGATTATGGTTTGACATATAGTGGTTATCCTTCAGTTTTGGAAGGATATTCTGATGCAAGTTGGATTACAAACCAAGAAGATCACTCTTCTACTAGTGGTTGGGTTTTCCTCTTTGGAGGAGGAGCAATTTCTTGGTCATCCAAGAAACAAACTTGCATTACTGATTCCACTATGGCTTCAGAATTTATAGCTCTAGCTTCAACAGGAAAGGAAGCTGAATGGCTAAGGAATCTCATGTTTGAGATACCACTGTTACAAAAACCAATATCACCTGTAGCAATACATTGTGACAATGTTGCAACTTTGGCTAAAGCTTATAGTCAAGTGTACAATGGAAAATCAAGACATATAGGTGTGAGACATAGTTATGTCCAAGGACTTATCAAGGATGGTATTATTACCGTTGATTTCGTTCGAACAAAGCTTAATTTGGCTGATGGTTTTACAAAGGCATTGGCTAAAGATTCCATCTCTAGAATGTCTATTGAAATTGGAATGGAGCCCACAATTAATCACTAGTAAGGGAATCTTAACTTGACGCTTAATATGACATTAAGTCTTAAGTTCAATAAGATTAAATCTCTTATTTGATGATTGAAAGCACAAGGGTGCTTTAGACCTGTGATGTAAGGAGGTTGAATAATTCTTAATTGATTTCTTGAATTTATGTTTTATCGCAGGAACATGTTTTACCTAAGAAATCAACCTATGTAAGTGCGAAGTTTGGCCGCTTCAAGAAGTCAAGGGGCAATGACTTTGATGCACTTATGAATAGATATGGATGCATGGCCCTATTGTGTCAAGTACAACAAGAACATGTAGTTTATCTTATATGTAGTTGTATCTTCAAGTTTTCATTATGTATTATATCGGTTCAATCGTTTCGATACCAATAAAATACGATTTCTTGGAATGTATACTCTACTAAGTGGAAGTTCAAGTCTATGTACACTTTCATTTACGTGTAAGATTGTATATATTAAATTTAAATTTATGTGTAGTAATTATTTAATACTCTCAAATGGGGGAGGATTGTTGAGATTTGAGAATTAAATTCTCTGATAATCGATTACCATTGTGTGTAATCGATTATCAAAGAGTGAAAACTCTGATTGAGTAACTTTTTAAATTTTGAGACGCCAAATGGTATGACTTTTCAAAGGTGTAATGCCAAATGGTATGACTTTTCAAAAGATGTAATTGATTACCATTGTGTTGTAATTAATTACATGCCTTTTCAGTAAATTTAAAGAGTCTCAACCTTTTATGAAGAGTTATAACAATTCATAAATTTGTGTCCCTTTGATTCAGAAGATGTCTGATCAACATCTATATAAAGGGATCCAAGTGCATTACTCATAAATACAGAAATAAAAACACAAATTAAATTTCTTTCATCCTTTGTTCTTGTTTTGCAACAATACAAGAGTGAGTATTGTTGTTGAATCTTCTTTGTATCTCAAAATTGGATTTCGTGATACCCACACTCTATAGGGACGAAATACTAATTTTAGGAAAGTGCTCTGCATGCCTAGAAGATCATATCAAGTCCTCTAAATTGTTGTTCATCTTTTGGTTCACCCTTGAATTTGGAAAATTGTTCCAACAATAACAAGGATAATTGGTTGAAGTTGAACCTCACAAAAAGCATATCCTTGCAGGAAGAAGTGGATTGGGCTTTACTGTTTCCAATTTTTGTGTGGAAGTTATAGCATGAACGTAATAACTGGGTTTTCAAAGGCAAAGCTTGTAATGCATGAGAGTTACATATACAAGCTTTGTGCTATATATGCTACGACTATAAAACACGTCAACCTCTTTCATAAGTGTCGTTTGGCCAGGTATCAGTATTTTAATGATGATATTAGTTGGAATCCCTCAGGGGTGGGATTTGCTAAATTGAGCGTGGATGGATCACTTTAATATGACTCTCAAAAGGCTAGCCGCAGAGGGATTATTAGAGACTCAAATGGGAAGACTAAGAGTTGTTTCACATCAAATTTTGGGTACTACACACTTGTGAAAGCTGAGTTGTGGGCTTTGTACGAGTGAATACATTGAGTATCACTCACTTGGAGGTAAAGGTTGATTCTAAGATAGCGGTGGAGTTTTGTACCAAGTTTATTTTGGAATTACATAATTATTTTCTATTGTTAAGGAGATCCATAAGCTTTTTAGAGAGTTTAAGGTGGTATGCGTTTGTCATGTTCTTAGAGAAAACTAATAGGTGTGCAGATTAGGAGATTCCTTATTAGATGATATTCCTAATTCTTTAACGGATCTTATTCACGAGAACAATAGAAGGGTTTCACTTCCCCGTTAATTAAGCGCTTGTAATCTTAGTCTGAGTTAGCTTTTTTCATTATAAAAAAAAGTAAAATTACTCAAAACTTATCAATATAAAGTACACATTATATTGGCTTTTAAAATATATTGAAAAATGAGTAAATCTTCATTTATCTTCCCAAAATTTAGAAAGGTAAGGCATATATTAATTACTACTTCCCAGCTTCTGTAAACTAATGGGACTGATTTGTCACCAGTAAGGTAAGCATATATAGATGTGAGGTTAGAAAGAAGTGGGCGCGCGAGCAATACGCAGGTCTTTGAAGTTGGTCAACAATGATGACTATGTAAGTTTGAACAATTAATGGAATTGATGGAATCATGGAACCAAATCAAAATGTGCCCAAGTCTTGTGAGCATTATTGCACTGTTAATTTGTCTCTCGAAGTGCTTGTCACCGCACTATTTGGACCAGTTTACTGCCACTGTTGGATACCTGGTTTTGTTTTTGGTCCAACTCTGCCTTAAATTGAGTGGGGAGAAAACCAAGCTTATATGACTTTTTCATTATGATGCATTGGAGATTAAGATATAGGAAACAAAATATGATAAGTCATATATAAGCTTTGTATCTTCATGTTACTCTTGATGCACACATATAAGTCATAATAAATTAATAATATATTTTTATATGTGGTGCAGAATGAAATTTAGAAGATACAATTTATTTATAACATATTATGAAATAACTTACACATGCATGATATATTATGAAATTAATATAAAGTATAGTATAATTTCATATGTTGTCATTATTTTACTTACCATTGTCATTTTAAAGCCGATCTGATATTTAATACTTTTACATGAATGCAAACTTATCTTTCTTTGCTTTTGTAAAGAAATGTAAAAAATATTTAACAAATTCTCACTGTTTAGAGAATTTTGTCCACATAAGTTTTCGTACATTCAGTTTGCTTTGCATATACTATTCTATTACACTTTTTATCACTATGATAGAGAAATTTATTTTTTTAACATTTCTCTTTTTTTTTATCATTTTTTTCTCACACTTTTCTGATACTCTAAATGTACCTTTAATTACTTACCTCGTACTATTAAAATCATCCTGTGTTGGCATTGTATTCGGTACTCTTACTAAAGTGAAGGAAAAACAGGATAAAAACCATGGCAGAAAAGAATATAGAAAAAGAATGAATTTATAAAATTAAAGGTTGTTCTTTTGTGAATTATTTGTCGGTTTAGTCAACCATGATATAAAACATAGTAAAGTGAAGGAAGGATTAATTACTCATCCACCTCATCAATGTTGCATTTAATTATCATATCCATGTGTAAGTTGAGGTATCAAATTAAAACAGAGTAGCTAGCTAGAAGGGAAAAACAGTCTTTTTCAATCCTTGTACTATTCACATGAAGTATTGGCGGCTTTGATTGGTTGCAATGCTTGGTACCTAACGTTAGAAAAATGATTTGGCATTTTTAACTTTTCATGTAAGGCGTTGAAATGTCTTCCGTTTAATAATCTCAGTATATATTCTAATCAATTGGATAAAATAAAATCATGAATGAAATCGTTAACCAACCCTATTACATTTGTGTGGTAGGATAGAATTGAGTCATATGATAGTAAAGAAAATTCAGCAAAGTTGATATTTTCATTTTTTCTCATTTTTTCAATTATGAAATAGGAAATCAAAGATCTTAACGACACGATTTAGTTGTTATTTGTTTCTGTGTGTAATTGTGTAAATCTTTAAAATCGATTTAATTTACACCAAATAACGACTAAAAATTTATTTTTAAGACACTACTTATAACCACAAAACAACTACTTATCATCACAACTAACCCTAACCTCACGCATTTATCAAATTTCAGTTATTGAGCCTCCTCTGTTCCGTTTTAATTTGTTCATTTGTCTTTATTAAAGCTAACAGCTTCAGAATACATGGCAGGCAAACTTTGGGATACTGTAGTAGAAGGGGAAGTTGGTGGTGGCCATGGTAGAGGCAGATTAAAACATGAAACAGTGGTTGTGGTCCCACACCATGCCCACTTATAGCAGAAAATGACCTTACAATTTGGGGAAGCAAAGGCTGTGAAGGGCAGCATTCTAATTCATAAATGACAATTTAATATTGTCACCACAGCACCTAATTATAATAATATGGATATTTGTTATTTACCCTTATGGCCATACCTCAAGGGCACGATCTATATCCATGTAGAAGCCGCTGATTGATTATGAGAATTTGAGAGACTTGAGATTATTGCCTATACCAAACACGGTTTCAGTATCTATTCATCAGATTTGCATGAAGCTCAATTGGTAGATTAAGAAAAAAGAGAGTTAAGAACATAAATATGTATCAGTTAATATGACATGTATATCATAATAAAAAATAGTCAGAAGATCCATTTACATACTCCCTACAGAAAATTGACCACTAGTAGGATTTTAGTGCATAAAATATTTAAACTGCTAAACCAATAATTTGTAGCTCGATTGACAATACATTACATAAAATCAAGTTTGGATATTTAACCACACTTATATATATGGCCAATCTAATTGAGTTGACCGACACTTCAAAAATTATTGTTTACATTGTTCTTTAAGTTCAGAGTTTTCTTATAAATTTCTAGTATATTATTTAAATTTACGTTATCATGTATTATTTTTCTACAGTACATGTATACATATAAACTTGTTATTAAACCTCATTAAAATAGGTCAACCCGAAGCAGAGACAATGAATGAGAATGGGGGAGAGAGAGCGCAGTAGATGAAACCTGCAGCAGAAGAAGTAAATGGTGGGAGTGATTATAATTACTACCAAGTTTAAATTACAACATCAATCCATCAAAAATCAAATATTGAATATCATGTTTAACTCTTTTTTTCTTCTTTAAAGTAACACCTATATTATAAAATAACTTTTTATAATTAAAAGTAAAAAAAGACAACAATAAAAATAATAAACTTTATGCATTTTGTTTTCTTATTGTAGAATAAATTAGCCAATGGGGAAGGACATCAAAAGAGAGGCAAGATTTGTGTTACAGTGTCAAAGACATTACATGCTGGGGGATGAAGAGTTTTGGATTCATTTTCTACATTTCTTCTTCCTATATTTTCCCCTTATTAACAATGTATATAGTAAATCCTTAAATGGATAAGAGAGACTGCTGCTCAAAAGGAAACCGTTTAAAAAGGGTATGAAAATGGAAACAAACATAGTTTGCTAAAATAGGGAAAAGTCCAACACAACATGAAACCCACCATATGTTGTCCCCAACTTATTTATAACTCTCATGAGACCATCAAGGAGGACCGGGGCTCCCATTTGTGTCAGTAGCTGCCTCTGCAATTTTATGTACATTTAGTGCCTCTCTTTTCAATTGTATTTACACCACAACACAAAGTTGACACCAAAAACCACATATAAATAAGAATTGGATAGCCATTATTAAATCAAGCAATCAAAGCAAAGAAAAAGGAATGGAATTTGCACAAGACTCTCCTTTCTACATCCATAGCGTACCATTAGCTACCACAACACCAATAGGCACTACCATGGACACCAAAGAGCCAGGTTCTATTGTTGTTGTTGACAATGTTCCTCCAAGTCTAAAGTTAAGAAAACATGGCAAAGGTTTAGGTACATGTCAACAACTACAACAACAACCAACCCAACAACAACACAAAAAACAAGTTAGAAGAAGGCTCCACACTAGCAGGCCTTACCAAGAAAGGCTTTTGAACATGGCAGAAGCAAGAAAGGAAATTGTCACTGCCTTGAAATATCACAGGGCAGCTATGAAACAAGCAAGTTTGAAACAACAACAACAACAACTACATCAACTACAACAACATCATCATCATCAACAACAACAACAACAATTACTATCATTGCAGTCCTCTCATCTTTCAAGTTTTGAACAAGATGAAAGATTTAAGTCTAAGGGATATCCTAGCATATACCCATCATGCAACTCCACCAATTTTTCAAATTACATAGATGATATTCCCTACTCATCCTTTTCTCATCCTCCTCCTTCAGTTTTAAACTCTTACACCAACCCTGTTATTACTTCCCCACCAGATATTATTCCGCCCCCTATAGCTGAAAATTCCAACTTCACATTTCCAAATCAGACCTTGGGATTGAACCACAATTTACATCATTTTAACAATTCACAAGCTCCCCTTTTCCTTAATAACTACAATAACGAGTCATCATTGTGCTCTTACTCACCCCTGACATCATCACCACCACCTCCACTCTCTGTTACAATTAATCACGAATTTGCTTCAATTGGAACATCAAATGGAGAAGGGGTTTCTTCAGTGGTGGAAACAATTGAGTCCAATTCTACAACAGAAGTTAATCGAACCTTGCATACAGCCATGGATGATGAGAGCATGACACACATAAGATCATTGGCAGAGCAATATCAAATGGAGTGGAACGACACAATGAGTTTGGTCACTTCAGCTTGGTGGCTCAATTTATCTAAAAACATGGAACATGATGCACAAGAAGCCAAAATTGAAGAAGATGGTGCATATCATAATATCTCTGATGAACTCATTGAATCTTCAGCATGGTTGAATAATGCAAACGATAATTACTTACAACAGTGCTCGGAGGATTATTTCCTAGAACCTACCTTACATTGGTAAGTTAAATTAATAAGTTTGGTAATTTTAAAATGACAATTTATTTTAATGAAATTCCTTTTTGTTTGTTCTTCGTACAACCTATTGTAAAAGACAATGTGTGTAATTAAATAATTTGTTTCAAGTCTTTTGTATCATATAGCAATAAATTATTAAATTAACCAGAAATATTTTAATATGTAATTTTGTTCAATCTCCATTCGCTTTTGAGTCTCACCTAGCTTGTCTCTATTATATCTTTAAAATATATACTAAATCATTCATGCATTGCTTAACTATTAGGCTTAGTAAAAAAAACAAATGAAATGTGTAACTGTTTAACCAGCTTATAAACTTTCTTTGCTATTTGAGGTCAACATATTTGTTTAACCACATCTTTCACTTTTCAATACTTTATCCATTTCCCTTTATCTTTAATCCGAATAATCAGCTTATAAACTTTCTTTGCTATTTGAGGTCAACATATTTGTTTAACCACATCTTTCACTTTTCAATACTTTATCCATTTCCCTTTATCTTTAATCCGAATAATAATAATAATAATAATAATAATAATAATAATAACAACAACAACAACAACAATAATAATAATAATAACAACAACAACAACAATAACAATATCAATAACAACAACAACAACAATAACAATAACAATAAAACAACAACAACAACTCATAAACTACTTTACAACCGAAAGACTAGAATAACTTACTGAGGTTGGTTAGTATCTATAAAGTTACTTTTCATATCAAAAAGGGTTTTCATATATGAGATATAATATTCCAAAATTAAACAATGATTTTATATTACATTATCAATTTTATCTCATCTTTTTTTTCTATCTTGTTATTATACAACATTTATGACATGAACATATTAATATGATTTATATTCTCTTCATATATTTTCCATCACTAAATTAATCCAATTTATAAACTATATACAAGCAATTATTTCCTATACAAGAACTGCAGCAAAACAAAGGCACTCGTTAATTGCTGAATAGTCTTGGAAGAAAAATCCTTCAATGACCCAAGGTTGGTCAAATCAGTTTATGTTAGAAGTTTCATATTGTTTGTCTCATAATATGTAATAGGTTTAATTATCTTTATGTTTCCTATATAAAATGTTCATGTTTTGTAAAAGTTCTTATACTTTTTTTTGTTAAGATTTAATCCCTGTAAAATATAAATTGTTTGTAGTAGGTTCATATCATTAGTTACGTAGTCATCACTATCATTTGTATTTTCTCTCTTCTATAATATATGTCACTTCATTAATTTTTTTATTTTTATTTGTATGTTTTTCTCTCCTTTTCTTTCTCTTTTATTTTCTCTCTCTAACTCTACCTCACCTTCCTCCATCATCATCAACACAACACCACCACTATTCTCCATCATCAACATTCAACAACCCATGCCCAAATCACCAACACCAATACAGAAAACCAAGGGGGATTCATCAATTTCAAGGAATCAGAACCAAATAGAATAAAACAAAACAAAACCAATGGGGAAGAACAAAACATCATCACCACGACCATATCTGCAGCCACTGCATCCCCAAAAACAAAACCACTAAGCCTCTTCCACCATTAACCACCAAAATCCCTACTCGTGAACCACCATTATCATTGTCTTTCCCTCTCCCTTTTTCACCACCACGCCCCCACAACCACCTTCTTACCCAAAACAGAATCACCAAGCTTCCTCTATATTTAACCACCCAAACCCCCACACACAAACCATCATCATTGTTGTCTTTCCCTATCTCCCTCCTTCACCATTATGCCACCGTCACCACCTTCCACCCAAAATAGAACGACCAAGCCTTCTCCACCATCACCACTGCTTCTCCTTCTCTCTTTTTCATTATCACGCCACCACACCATCTTCTCACCCACCTTTAACCACTAAGCCTTCTCTACCATTAACCACCTTCAACCACCCAAAATCCCACTCATGGAAAATACCCCAAAATAGGAAAAAATAGAAAAAAAGGGCGGGGAAAGAGGGGAAGCCACCTGCTGCCGCCTCCCTCCCTTACCCATGGCCACCACCTCTATGCCATCATCTTGTGCGCCACCACCGCCTCTACACCAGACTCACCACGCCACGACCATGTGAAGGTCTGGTCCACCATCGCTGCCACCCTCTCTTTTTTCCCTTTCCATTCATCCGCTGCTCTCTTTCTTCCTCATGTCCTAAGTGTATATGTATGTGTTGGATTACTTTAGGTTTAGTTAGTTTTTAGGGTTTTTTAGGTTTGGGTCGATAAGGCCTGTCTTGGGCTGAGGAGGACTGTGTTGTAGTGTATCAGTTTTGGTGATTTGGGTAGGGTTATTGAATGCGAATGATGGAGAATGGTGGTCATGTTGTATTGATGATGGAGGAAGGTAAAGTTTAGTTAGAAAGAGAAAATATAAGAGAAAGAGAAGGAGAAAAAAAAAAAAAGAAAGAGAAAGAGAAAAAAAATAAAATAAAAAATTAACAAGGTGACATATACTATAAGAGAGAGAAAATACAAATGGTAGTGATGACGTATCAATCGCTTTAACTTTAATTATACTTTTGAGTGGTTTGGGAAACTTAATGGTCGAGGGATCATTGTTGAGCTTCGAAGGAGCTTAACAATGAGATTGACCACTATGGGTGTTGGCCTCTATTTTCCTTCCAATATGAGATTGGCAGTGTTAATCTAGGAGTTCATTGCTAATGGAAAACTTATCAAGGTGGATGGTGTACAGTAACCTAATGGCTACCAAGGCTAGGTTCGAGGGAAACACGTTGAGTATAATCGAGAGGTCATTACTGTTATTCACCTTGGCCTCTCCCGCCCACTGAGGAGGATCTAACGGATAACCCGATGTGTTTTTGGCAGGCCAACTGGTTGAACTACAGAGCACTTAATTTGGAAGATATTCGCTCTCTCATGGCCTCGAGGCAACAATGGGTCATGTATACTGATAGGCAAGTCCCCATTCACTTAAAGAGAGGGTAACTAGGAACTTTGGCCTACTCCTAATTCTTTATGCTATTACACAACCTTCTTCCCAATTCTGACCTCGCACCTGCTACTGTGGAGTAGTGCTCTTGCCTATGGACCATCATCACCAAGAAGAGCCTTGACATTGTTCGCATTATTCAAAGAGACATTCATTCCTTGGTGGAATCCAAGGATCCAAAGAAGCCTATTGTCTTTCCTCATGTTATCACCCAACTCATCAAGGTTGGGAGGGTGTCTGTCCCTTGTCCTAAGTTTGACACTTCTCTGCTACCCTACTTGTTGAAGCCTTCACTAACTCGCTACTACTTAGAAAAGAATTGTATACTTCCTCCACTTGATCACCCTGCCACCTCTGCACATGAGGATGCATTTTCTCAACCTGCTCCTGAGGACTTGATTGCACCTGTAATCTGCTCCAGATTCAACAATCACAATAACAACAACTTTAGTTTCAGTAGTATGCTTATTAGTACTAGCTTAACTTTTTTGTTGCTACTTAGAAAACCATCATTAGCTTGCAAGATTCCTTCTACTTGATGTCCTTCCAAGAGGGTCACACTGATATGGTGCCTCTCCCTACTGATTTCCTACTTCATTGTGCTTGGCCTAAGGGTAAGTCTTTTTCTTTTGAGGAGGATGGCACCTCGGGATCTTGTCAGCAGCATGATGACATTCTTGTTAATGATAGTGTTGAGGCTGAGGATGACATTGAGGGTAAGCATATGGATGATGATCCTTGAGCCAGTAGTTTAGTTTCTTAACTAATTTGACTTCAGTTGCTTTTAGCTTAGAGTTAGATTTGTTGTTTATCTCTTTTTTAGATTTTTATATTTTGGATATCGATTTGGAGGCCTTTACGCCATTGTTTTGTTGTTTAAACATTTCCCTTTTGGTATTGATATTTAGATCATTTTTACATAGTAGTGTACACAATTTTGTTAACCATAGTTCTTTTGCATATCTAACTTATACCATTGTGTTTGTTTATGTGCGACACCATCTTCATAAATGTGTTTTTTTTTGTAGATGCATGAGATATATTTTATCGAATTACTCCATACAAATAATTTTTATTTAAATAGAAATTATACAAACTATAAGCATTTTATTTTGTGAACCAAAGATGATGTTTTTGGGATCATAAGCTCATTTTCCTCCCTTTTTTTGAAAACTTAAGTTAGGAGTGTGGTTAATGAGAAACCTAGTTTGGATTCTTGTGCATGTTTAAAATAACATTTTGAGAAATTGCTTGTATGTATGAATAGTCAAGTTATACTAATTGAACTAGGTGAGATGTAAGTATCTTATGCTTGTGAGTGCTAACATCGTTTCTTATGATTCTCCTTCATTGATTCTCACTCTATAAGGAAATAAGCAAGGCAATTTTGTTGATGATTTTTAGCATAGGGCCAAAAAGCTTACCATGGATTTCTATCCCTTGCTTGCCATTTTCTGTCGTTGGTCTTTTCTTGTGTTAGACCCCTACTTGTGCTTTACTTTGAATGTTATCCTTTCCCTTCACTTCTCACTTAGTGATTTAGAATTTAAGCCATTATCATTCTGATCTTTGTCAACTTGATAAATATTTGTGTTAACCACAAGTCGATGAACTTGTTTATCTCTAACATCTATTAATCCACTAGTGTGCATATCCCCTTTTATTTGGAACAACACATGAAAGTCTTGAATGTCTTCTTGGATATCTTGGTAAGAACCGTTAATAAGACCAATTACATTATCTATAATTGAACTACATGCTTTAGTCCTAATAATAGCTAGCCAATCTCCGTAATCATTAGGAAATCTCGTGTAGTAAACTTGCTCAGCTTATTGTGAAAAAATAAATGGGTCACAATTAGAATAATGTCAAGTCTTTTTTACTTCAGACAAGTCAAACCGATTATTGACTTTAATCCCTTGACTGAGCAAGTTATCAAACCATTCATACTTAACAAGTGTTAACTTTTTCATTGACCAGTGTAATGCAATTCAATAATGTTAGTCAACGCGCCTGGAAATTATCTTCTAGTTGACCATTAGCCCCATTTACACATACTCCATAGTTTGTACTTCTCATTCCCTGATTCCAATGATGCCTATTGAATGTATAACCATTAATATTGTAGATTAGCCATTTCGTCACTTTTCTTTTAGGTCTCCAACATAACAAAACTAGTAGAGGATCATGGATTTCATTTGTTGGATCTAGAACCTAGTACAACATAATATACGTATAAAATTCAAATTTAATTATATATTGCATGACTTATTCCAACTGCTTATGTATGTTTTGAACTAAGTTAGGAAATGTGAAGTTATTGCTTGATTTAACTCTTTATCTGTGATATCGGGCTCAAGTTCTTTTAATAACCGAGTATTTTTTGCATTGGATAGTAGACAAAAATAAAGTAATTTAGTTAGGTTATTTATTATATATGTAGTTGAAGTGAATTACAATACTTATTCCAGAATGGCTCCACTTCATCATGATTTTGTATTACATACAATTGTGCAACATTTTAATCTCTATCTTCTAAGAAACAATTTGTTGGTTTCCTCGTCTCACGACAAGGATAATTAAATATAGATATTTGTGGCTCACTTGAAGAGCTTTTGCCCATATTAACATTTCATGGCATTATTATCCTTCATGTGTTTATCTTAGTTGGATAGTAGAAAAAAGCAAAAATAAATGTTTCTTCTACCTAATAAGCTACACATATTGATCCTTCAACACATGTCTTGTTATTAACCTTTTCTTTTAAAATACGTAGAAACCTAAGCTATCAAAATAGTTATTAGACAACTTAATATGTTGAATTTATTCAATGTTTGAGTAAAATTAAAGACAATGGTGTTAGAAATATCTTCACCTTTAAAATGGGTACAACTATTAGTATTGAACTCGATCACCAACTAATGCTTCATATGGTAAGTAAACCTGTAGGTGTTCCATTGAATCAAAAAAACTTGGTGGGAATATCTGCTCTAACTTGCATAGAACAATTAAAAGCGACTCTTTTATTGCCAACTGATCCTTATGTAGTATTGTACATGTCAACTCATGAAAGAACTGACTTAACTCAACAAGTGGTTTCCAAATGTTCTTGGGTAAAGCATTAAACAATTGGAAGTAATCGTTGCTTGAAAATATGACAATCTTGGCTCTTCATGCCATAAAGCTTCGCTTTTTTCATGTCTACACATCGGGACATAATTCATGTGTAACCATCTGGAAATTTCAATTCTTTAACCTATTTGCACACTACAACCCTTTGGAGCTTACTAAATTCATACATCACTTTCGATTTCAACAATTTTGCACCCTCTAATTTCTTTCACTCCAACTTTCTTTCTTGAACATAGTCAGTAAATCCAAATGACTTTTCTCAGTGTCATTTGATCTCCCTTTGATATCCATAACTTATTAAATATATTTATGAATACATTCCTCTCTATTTATCACATCTATATTGTGTTAGAGTAATGTTTACCCTAATAAGGCAATTGTCTGAAGATACTTTTCTTGGTCCAGTTATGTTCCTTACCATTTCGGGTAATTTTCTACCTTCATTTGCCAAATTAAAGGATACTTTGAAATTTGTTGCCATATCCGTTCACCTAACAAATTGGGTGGCTACACATCATTAATGGTCTTATTCCTTGTGAAAGACTATTTGTTTCTCCTAAAAGGATGATCACACGGCAAAAACTTACTATGAAAAATCAAAGAATGAAACTTTGCCGCTTTGATGAAGTTTATGTCCCCCAAAACGTTCCATGAAAATTGGACAAGCAAGTTTCCTAGTTGTTGACCATCCAGGCAACATACCATACACTGGAAACAACAACAACAACCACATCAACATCAACAACGTATATAGGTGTTCAAAAAATAAACTGGATTACGACTAACCATTAAATTGAATCGAATCAAATCAAGAACCAGGAGAACTGCTAACTACAAAAATTGCAAAATAAAAAAAACCATAATTTTTAGTATGGTTTGATTCGACTCGCGATTCCCTCTCCTCAAACCGAACGAAGCTAAACCAAACCGCATCTTCACACATTTTTTATTTTCCATTATACCTTTTAGAATCAATTTTGTTTAGAGTCAATTAAGAAAATAAATGTCTAATCTTTTAATCAAGGAGAGTATTTAGAATCAATTTTAGTAAAGTCAATTAAGTGAAATTACAAAACTAGCAACATTTTTAATACTATAATTTTATATACCTGTTATTTTTATTTATTTGTAACTATAATTTATTTCATAGTCATGCTAATTTAGTATGGTTGTGGCATTAATTGATAATCTTTTTTGACAAAATAAAAAAATTAATGGAATTATTATTTTTGTTTTTTGAAAAATAAGAATAAAAATTGCATCAATCTTTGGATTTCATAATTTTTTCAACCAAACCATAAATATTTTTGACATATACTTCGACTATTTTTTTTTAAAATCAAACTGAACCGCACCGCAAATATATAGTATCCCACGCAACAACAACATTATTTATAATGTGGGACACTATTGTGAGTCTGTGACGTCCCTTGTCATTTTACATTATTTTCTACTCGGTTTATTGATTTTCATAATAATTTTTTTCATAAATTAAATAATTAATTTAACCCGTAATTAGAAAATATCCATTTTCATCAAAATGTCTCAAAATATAAAATATATAATCAATTTAAGAATCCCAAAATCATTTAAGTTGAAAAGAAACATGAAAACTGAAATAGGGGTCTGATGCTACGCGTCAGCCCCACGCTACGTGTGAGCTCCCCTGCACAGCCCTGATGCTACGTGCTAGGATATGTTACTGCTACTGCACATTTTAGGCCAATCGGCCAACTTCCGACCTATCCCATTGGCCCGTTTTAGGTCAGATTACCACAAAACTTTATGGGCTACATGTTTTCCCCATTCCGGAATTGTTGGCGCCGTTCGTTTGCCAAAATTCATATGCGCAAGTTATGCATAAAATGCAGTTTAACCCATTTTTATGCAAAACCCTTGCACCAAACACCCTAAATGGGTCCCAAATGGCCTAAGCCAATACACACAGTTCCTAAATGTCCTAGAGGACCTATTGGTACCTTCTGGGGGTCCTAAAACCCACCAAATATCAAATTCACCTATTCAGTTCCTTAAATTCACAATTACCACTAAATGCACAACTTCTTAAATCAATCAAGTTCATCAATCTATCATCAACCACATCACACATAACATTCACACATCTCAACAGAACCTGCCCATCATACTAGATTATACTATACTGGCTTCGTGTCAGGATCCATCTATTCCATACATTAATCATCAGTAGTCATTATCATTAACTATTCAATATGCACTTACACTTCACATATCATTTAAGCATGCATATATCTCAAGACATGCCTATATCATGCAATCATGCAGTGGCTCTGTGCCTCATAACTCACAACGTAATAAAATACTTACTACATTAATACATATTCATGCCAGCAAACTAACACAATTCAACAACAACACATAATTATAAATATCTCTTCTTCTTACTTCCATATTGCCTTGACCTCATTTAGCTCTCGTCTCCGCAGCGTACATCCATACCTACTAACACTAAACCACAATACAGGGGGTGAGTGACTGGAATTAAGAATTAATACAAAAACAAATATCAAAATTAGGAAAGGTATGACATAGCTATACTCTGAGGCATAATTATCCAGTATTAGTTATTACCTTTCACACCCTTTCTTATTTTACCATTTCTATTTATATACTTGCACAATTATGTTAGTTATCTTAAACTAACACCATCATCATCATCATATCACGATTAATCATCAATATACATCATATACCATAAACATCATCAGCAACCTACACATCAGTCAATAAATGGAAAACACAACTGACTCTCATATATATATATATATATCAGACTCCTAGTATCTAGATACTAAAAGGATCGACCTTCAGTTGGGGGTCCGACTTGACACCCTGTAAACCTAACTTAGTTCACTGAGCCCGACTTAGCTCCCCCTCAACCACTAGGTCATAGACCTTTGGGTAGCTCAATTGGGTCCGACTTGACCACGAAAACCAAAAACAAGGGTAACTCATACCGTCGGTCATCCTCTACCACATAACCACACATAATCAATCATATAACATAAGCATGGCTATGCAATCCCTTTACTGGAAGCCTGTCAAGAGCCGCTCCTTGACCGTGCATCGCACCGGTGATAACTCCCCGCCCTCAACAGTATCCAGGGTATCTCATCCATAATATACAACTTAATATAATTAAAACATCAGCAATCACATACACAAATGTCAGAAACTGACATGTGTTCACAATACAGGGTGGCCGACTTGCCAAACCCACCAACATATTGCTACAAGATATCTCAACTCCTCATTCATATTCATTTACAACAATTATTCACAATATACTAATTATATACTTAAAACCAAAATCATATCATGTCATCATATACATATATTGACATATATCATCCATGCATCGTTAATCGCAAACACGAACTATTATTATCTTTAACTTGCCGCCACATCCTAACAAGGATTAACATTAAGCCACACATACTCATAATATCCATACATACATTATTCTATCATTATCAACATATTCTTTTCTACCTCACATTTGCTTATTAAATTAAAACCCATCCGTATTTTAGATTCAACATTAACTCGTAACATTATTGTAAGTTCTAATCGAACCATACTGTTATGAACTTAACTTACATTAATTCCCTACCAAAGCTATTCATTAGAACTCATGACTTCAGGCCTACCCACATAGTCTCACTAATTCATTAGTATCATTATGTATCATCGATTATAATTCCTCCATTTTCTCATTATTAATTTCTCATCACTCATCATTTAGGGACACATTCCACACACATGCAAAATGCATAATACACGTCATTCATGAATAAATTATTTTTAATCTAATTCATATAGTTTATATTATGATTTCTCCATTTCACTGTTATTAACATGAATAATTATATCCTTACCCTTATTAATTCATTTACTTCTCATCTATCATTTTTCCCTTTCTTTAAGTTACTTCTGTTTTACACAATTCTGAACTCACTATTTTTTTCCATATTTCCTTTTTCAATAGTTATATATGTAACACCCCCTTATATACACGAGATATATATAAAAAACTTTTAGAAAGATTACATGTTTATCATTATTTATCTCGCATATACAAGGACGTATATACATCTGATTTCCTTTGAATATTGAAAGTAAAAAAAATATTGTCTTTCAATATTTGTCCATAATGATAAAATAATTTATAAAAATCATAAGTGATAAATCATTATAGTATTATATCCGGATGGGAAAGTTTATCAAAGTTTAACCTTTACCTTGTTACAATTATCTAACTTGATATTGTAATAAGGTAAGGTAAAACTAAACTATACCTCTACTACAAATGTGACCAATCATTTCCTAGTCCTTGAACCATCGAGTTTTGGAATCCTACTCTTGTCATATATCTTCATCTATCTGATTGAGGATGAGACCACTTTAACCTCTTGTAATTACATATCCTTTCATCTTGAACCGCTAGCTATATATCATATAACATATATTTTGGACACAAAATTCAAACAAAAAGGAGTGAGAAACATAATATAATACTTTACAGATAAGACATAAGCATAAGGGTTTTCATAAAGTAATAAATTAATATCATTCAAAATCTTGTACACAATTAATTATAAATATAGGGTTCTCACACACATAGCAATCATACTTTCATTCACAACCATCCATACAGAATATCACAATCACATGTATGACATGTAATGCTTTTAATACTACCTCATTTAGTTTATGCATGTGGGCCCTTAAAGTTTTAATTTGCACTGAGCCAACGAGGAGTTTACATTGTTCTATAATTCTGGATAATAACATAAATGCCTTTGTAGCATATGAACAGCTCAACTGGCGTGGAAAAACTTAGAGACTAGTCAGACTGAGAAGGTTTTTATTGTGAAAGTACCCAACATTAGGGAGCGACCCCAGGTCCCCTGAAGCACCCTTCCACACCCTCTCATCCCAAGGTTCGCATTTGAACCTCCTCTAATGTATCCTTGGTTTCTATAATCCGTCCCTAGGCAACATCATATCTCATTTCTCTTTAATGATTCATGATGCATAAGCTACTCGCATATTTAATTGGTTAAGACTTTTAGAAACTCAATTATTAAATACCATAAAGGTTCACAAATCATCTCAATAAACTGTACATTTCCATAAGTTCTTCTTTGAACTTCTATTATACAGAATAAATTTAGTACAATCCTCCAATTCAAATCTCATAGAAATTGAGTTTCTAAGCCTTAAATATCTCAAAACTTTCTCTTAAAAAAAACTTCACATATTTACATAATCTTTCTCAATTTGAATCTTAACTAGATTGGGTTTTAGAAATCTCGACAAAATGTCCTTTAGTTATTTCGTTGGGGAAAACCAAAATAATTTACTTTAAACTTCTAATTTCTAAAAGAAAATAATTTTAAAATCATTAACTAAGAATACTTAAAACTATAAAAATTTCTCTAATTCAAGAATTATTTATCTCAACCTCTGATTTTCATAAAATAGCTTCTTTCTAATACTAGATTTTATTCTAGAGATTAAAAATAAAGTTAGTGAAAATTATTTCTAAGAAGAAATAAAAGACTAAAATAATTATAAAATACTTTCTCTTAGAATAAAAATTTAAAGAGTAAGGTAAGAAAATTCTTACTGAGTTTTAACTTTCCGTCATATTTGCTATATGCTCAAACTTTATATCACAAGGTCATCAATCATTCATCAACCACAATCAAGTATTGTAATGTCATCAATCACAATCAAATATCATCAATCATAATTACATATCATTAATCACAGTCTAATATTATAAATCACAATATCATTAATCAAAATCAAATATAGTTAATTATAATCAAGTCAAATCAACTAAATATCGCTCATAAATATAACTCAAATTTTAATGGTTATTTAAATTAGTAGAGTTGATTTTGAGTCCTTATAGTCTATTCCTCGCACAGGTCTATATAAGTCCATATATATAATCCAGTCTTCGCATAGGTATAGTTCAGTCTATACAGGTCATAATAGTCCAAGTCCTTGCATAGGTTTAGTCCAGTTCGCATAGGTTATCCAGGTCTTTGCATGGGTATTTCAGATCAAGCTACACAAGATACATAATTTAAAATTTATATAAATTTTAAGTTAAATAGTTATTATTTTAAAATATTATTATTATTATTAAATTTAAAAGGAGTAGGGGACTCCGCCCATTATTCTTATGTCTTTTCATATTGTATTCCTATCTCACTCCCCCTTACCTTGAATTGCTACCAAAAGTGAGTTCGTTTTGCACTTCCGAGTTCTAGAAATATTAAGACCAACTTATCTCAGTATAGGCATAAGATAAAAACAAAGATTACTACGTAAAATAGAAATAGTAAATTTTAAATAGTGAATAGTGAATAGTGAATAGTAAAATGTAAATAGTAACAGTAAATAGTAAAACATGAGTAGTAACCGTAAATAGTAAAATGTAAATAGTAATGGTAAATAGTAAATCATAAATAGTAACAGTAAATAGTAATTCACTATTTGAATAGTAATTTACTATTTGTAATAGTAATTTACTATTTGAATAGTAATTTACTATTCTCAATAGTAATTTACTATTAACATAGTAATTTACTATTCAGAATAGTAACTTAAAATAATATTATATCCAGTATAATAATAGATTTCTAAAACGATATAAAAATAAACCTAAAAAGTATAAAAGAGAGTTATTCTTACCTTATAATTTTGGCAGAACCTCATTCCATAAAAATTATTTCTTTCTCTCACTCCTACCACTATCTCTCTAACACTACTATATTAAGAAAATTTAATCTAAACTATGAATTTTCCCTTCGATGCTCCCCTCTATTTATAGCAAAAATATGTACTATGCATTTCATTATTTTATTATAAAAGTACTGTGCAATTTCTAAAATTTTCATTTCTGGTTACTGTGCAAGTTTGAAATTTTCGTTCATGCACAGTGTTTTGCATAGTAAATGTCGGCTGAATTATTAAGCTAAATAGTAACCATTCACTCGGTATATTTTAAATATTCAAAATCGACCCTTTCCAAAATTTAGTGATATTATATCAATTCTCACTAATTTTATGATAAGTAATATAAAGTTTAAATTTTAAAAATCTAAAATTTTCTGTTAAAAAAATTTATAGATACATTTTTTATTTTTTTTACGATTGGTAAAAATCAAGATTTTACCTAAACCGATAAATTTTAGATAAGTCTACTTGAAATGGATTTTAGAAAATTTTCTTATAATTTAAATTCACTTTCTTGTAAATATTTTTAATTTTAAGTAACTTTATATGAATTTAAAATTATTTAAAATATTATTTTATTAAAATATTTCAAAAAATTCCAAAGAATCATAAATGTTATATAGATCAAAAAGTTCTAAAGGACCATAGTCTAATTCCTTTAAAATTTTATTTTAAAATTCTAATAAGAGTTAAATCACAAATATGTAAAAACATAAATATAAAAACATAAAATAAAAGTTGTGAATAATAAATATATTTAAAATTCTTAATATAATTTTATTAATCAATGAAAACTAATTAAGTCATTTTAAAATTCTCATTCAAAATACATAAATATTTTTATTATTATTATTATTTTATTTTATTTTTTTAAAAAAAATAATTAAATATAAATACCAAAATTTCATTAAAAAATGTTAATAATAAACTAACTAATAGTAAGTATTTCTCATTAAAGATATATTAATATCTATTTTCTATTTGTGTTGAAAATGGGATGTTACAACTCTACTCCCCTAAAAGAAATTTCGTCCTCGAAATTTGATATTGTTAAATCTTACCAACGATAAACTAAGTGAACTATCCTAATATGTTTTCTAGTTTTATTGATAATTATGTATCCTTTCCTTGATGTTGTCACTTGCTTCTTTTCAATCTTATCAGGTAATTTCTCCTAAACTCAAAAATATCACCTCTTAATTTTGTTAACCATGCTCATCTTAAATTGACGATTAACTCTAAACACCTCAATAATTACATTTCTTAATCCATCAAAACATCACTTAATATAATCTATAACATCTATAAATTAAAATTCCTACTTGCAACATAGTAACATGGACTACTAAGAATTAATTACTGGACAACTAGCCGTTAGCAACTAGCCATTGGACTAGCCGTTAAACAAGCGTTATGACTGTTACATCACTCTCCTTTGCTTGCTTATAAAATTCCAATCCATTCTCACTTCCTATCATAACTTCAAGGTCTCCTAGTTTTTCTCTTCTATCTAATTTCTTCAATCTTTTCCCTCAAGTAATATTATATTACTCGATGGCCAACCTCTCTAGAAGTGATGAAGAACGAAGGCGAGATGGACTACAGTTTGTGGTAACAAGTGCCTCACTTCTTATAATCATTATGGTGATTTCTCTAGTTTGGATATTTTTTGTATTGCCAAGACTCTTAGACCTCTATCTATGATGTACAAGATGTTCTACTTTATTTTCTTTAATGTAATCGTGTATAATAAATTATCCTAGTGAGAAAGGATAAATATGTCTTAGTCCATGTTGTACTTGTTTATCTAGTTAAATCCTTGTGTTCTTTGCTTCATGACAATCCAGGGTATGTAATCATATCTTATTGTCTTCTATAATGAATTAAATATTACTTAACTAAGTGATTGCACATTTCATCATAATTGACTACAACCATTACATAGATTTGATAAATTCTCTAATCTTAAATGATCATAAATCACTACTTTGACTTAGAAATACTCACTTAAATTTTTGTTATGGATAGCTAACATTTATGTAACCCACTTCATAGGAACTATGTTAAATTAATAAGTAAGGGTTCATATCTATTTACCCACGGTTCACTAACATATTTCTTTATTTTAAGTCTATCATTACATAACAATTATTTATATAGGGTATATGTATATTTACTTTACAAAATTGATGACTAAAAGAAAATAACTTGATAAACATGTATCGAATTGTTAGGAATCCAAAGAAAATATTTTATGGCACAATTTCTCAATATTAAACCAATATCGATATCTCCCAAAGATCTATGATACTTATTTTGGATCATTTATTGACATATTTATCAAAATAAATCACTAAAAGAATTCAAAAATATATGGATAATTACATTCGATGTCACAACCATAAAAGTTTCATTAATTCATATATATATATATATATATAATCATCATATATTATTCAATCGAAGGCATCATAAAGGAAAACTTCATCAAATCAAACAACAATTAACATATCTTATATGTTATACAAAAGAAGAATCAATACAAACAGTCAAAAATATAATTCCTAGTACGATTACTTGTCACACCAAACAAGTTAGTGAACAAACTACCATATTTCTTTCATAAATATACATTCATATTTTTTTCTTTTTTTTGATTCAAAATATATCAAAGGAAAAAATATGATCCTATCTTATACAATTTGTTGTATTAGTTTTGGATTACAACAATTATCTACCCATTAAAATTCACATAAGTATCTATATAAACTCAAGGACATGGCAAGGAATATCCTAATAGGATTTATTGAGTTTGTCTCCACTTCTCCACATACCACATTAAGCTAGGGTTAAATTCGTTGATCTTAACATCCTTCATTTGACATATCTTTCACTACTTAGTGTAAATCATTTGGGGTGATTAGTCTTGATAATTTATAGCTAAGTAGTTAAAGTCATGACAACTCCAGTCTAAAATCCATATCAAAATATTCCTAAGACTTTTTCCTAAAGCTTAACTTTGAATTCTTATATGAAAATATATGTTATTAAAGATCTTTTATTGTCTTATCTTCCTTATTGTCCCCATATGTAAACAGATAAAACATGCGCATACAATTTGTTTAACTTTTTTCATTAATAAATGCTAAGACTGACAAAACATTCAAACAAAATATCAGACACCTTGTCTCTTTATATACAATATGTCCCATACCATATTGTAAAAAGAGGCAAATGTTGAATATTTTATTATCACATATCAACTAAAGAATCAAACACCATAGGTCACATCTAGAATAAAAGGAAATAACTATATTACCTTATAATTCCACCATACATTAGTGCCCATACTTAAATAATGTCAAGAAAGACTTCAGAATCGTCAGTCTCTGATAATCCCTACAATAACATTTTTCAAGTAATAGGCTATAGAGTTCTCACTTATACTTCTTATAAACTTAAAACTAGTTCCTTCTTTATCTTTTTCTTTATAATTCCTAACTTTTCTTCACTTGCTTCTTGTCATCTACTCCAATTGTAAAATTTTCTCCTCTATCAAGTATAGAATCTTTTGACTAACTTAACCATCAGAGTACACAACAGACTAGTAAGACCATACCCAAGCCTATTTGGATTGAACTACTCTGATACCACTTTGTAACACACCCTTATATACACGAGATATATAAAAAAAACTTTTAGAAAGATATACATATTTATCACTATTTATCTCGCGTATACAAGGACGTATATACATCTGATTTCCTTTGAATATTGAAAGTAAAAAAAAATCATTGTCTTTCAATATTTGTCCATAATGATAAAATAATTTATAGAAATCATAAGTGATAAATTATTACAGTGTTATATCTGGATGGGAAAGTTTATCAAAGTTTAACCTTTACCTTGTTACAATTATCTAACTTGATATTGTAATAAGACAAGGTAAAACTAAACTATACCTATACTACAAATGTGACCAATCATTTCCTAGTCCTTGAACCATCGAGTTTTGGAATCCTACTCTTGTCATATCTCTTCATCTATCTGATTGAGGATGAGACCACTTTACCTTCTTGTAATTACATATCCTTCCATCTTGAACCACTAGCTATATATCATATAACATATATTTTGGACACAAAATTCAAACAAGAATGAGTGTGAAACAGAATATAATACTTTGCAGATAAGACATAAGCATAAGGGTTTTCATAAACTCATAAATTAATATCATTCAAAATCTTATACACAATTAATTATAAATATAGGGTTCTCACACACATAGCAATCATACTTTTATTCACAACCATCCATACAGAATATCACAAATACATGTATGACATGTAATGCTTTTAATACTACCTTATTTAGTTTATGCATGTGGGCCCTTAAAGTTTTAATTTGCACTGAGCCAACCAGGAGTTTACACTGTTCCATAATTTCGGATAATAACATAAATGCCTTTGTAGCATATGAACAACTCAACTGGCGTGGAAACACTTAGAGACTAGTCATACTGAGAAGGTTTTTATTGTGCCACAGGCAACATCACATCTCATTTCTCTTTAATGATTCATGATGCATGAACTACTCGCATATTTAGTTAGTTAAGACTTTTAGAAACTCAATTATTAAATACCATACAGGTTCACAAATCATCTCAATAAACTGTACATTCCCATAAGGTCTTCTTTGAACTTCTATTATACAGAATAAATTTAGTATAGTCTTCCAATTCAGATCTTACCAAAAATGAGTTTCCAAGCCTTAAATATCTCAAAATTTTCTCTTAAAAAAACTTTACATATTTACATAATCTTTCTCAATTTGAATCTTAACTAGATTGGGTTTTAGAAATCTCGACAAAATATCCTTTAGTTATTTCGTTGGGGAAAACCAAAATAATTTACTTTAAACTTCTAATTTCTTAAAGAAAATAATTTTAAAATCATTAACTAAGAATACTTAAAACTATAAAAGTTTTCTTTAATTCAAGAATTAATTATCTCAACCTCTGATTTTCATAAAATAACTTCTTTATAATACTAGATTTTATTCTAGAGAGTAAAAATAAAGTTAGTGAAAATTATTTCTAAGAAGAAATAAAAGACTAAAATAATTATAAAATACTTTCTCTTAGAATAAAAATTTAAAGAGTAAGGTAAGAAAATTCTTACTGAATTTTAACTTTTCGTTATGCTTGCTATATGCTCAAACTTCATATCACATGGTCATCAATCATTCATCAACCATAATCAAGTATTGTAATGTCATCAATCACAATCAAATATCATCAATCATAATTACATATAATTATTCACAGTCTAATATTATAAATCACAATATCATTAATCAAAATCAAATATAGTTAATTATAATCAAGTCAAATCAACTAAATATCGCTCGTAAATATAACTCAAATTTTAATGGTTATTTAAATTAGTAGAGTTGATTTTGAGTCCTTATAGTCCATTCCTCGCACAGGTCTATATAAGTCCATATATATAATCTAGTCTTTGCATAGGTATAGTTCAATTCATACAGGTCATAATAGTTCAAGGCCTTGAATAGGTTTAGTCCAGTTCGCATAGGTTATCCAGGTCTTTGCATAGGTATTTTAGATCAAGTTACACAAGATACCCAATTTAAAATTTATATAAATTTTAAGTTAAATAGTTATTATTTTAAAGTATTATTATTATTATTATTATTAAATTTAAAAGGAGTAGGGGACTCCTCCCATTATTCTTATGTCTTTTCATATTGTATTCCTATCTCACTCTCCCTTACCTTGAATTGCTACCAAAAGTGAGTTTGCTTTGCACCTCCAAGTTCTAGAAATATTAATACCAACTTATCTCAGTATAGGCATAAGATAAAAATAAAGATTACTATGTAAAACAGAAATGGTAAATTTTGAATAGTGAATAGTGAATAGTAAAACGTAAATAGTAACAATAAATAGTAAAATATGAGTAGTAACCGTAAATAGTAAAACGTAAATAGTAACAATAAATAGTAAATCATAAATAGTAACAGTAAATAGTAATTCACTATTTGAATAGTAATTCACTATTCTCAATAGTAATTTACTGTTGACATAGTAATTTACTATTTAGAATAGTAACTTAAAATAATATTATATCCAGTATAATAATAGATTTCTAAAACGATATGAAAATAAACCTAAAAAGTATAAAAAAGAGTTATTCTTACCTTATGATTTTGGCAAAACCTCCTTCCATAAAAATTATTTCTCTCTCTCTCACTCCTACCACTATCTCTCTAACACCGCTATATTAAGAAAATTTAATCTAAACTGTAAATTTTTCCTTCGGTGCTCCCCTCTATTTATAGCAAAAATATGTACTATGTATTTTATTATTTTATTATAAAAGTACTATGCAATTTCTGAAATTTTCATTTCTGATTACTGTGCAAGTTTGAAATTTTTGTTCATACACAGTGTTTTGTATAGTAAATGTCGGCTGAATTATTAAGCCAAATAATAACCATTCACTCGATATATTTTAAATATTCAAAATCGACCATTTTTGAAATTTAGCGATATTATATCAGTTCTCACTAATTTTATGATAAGTAATATAAAGTTTAAATTTTAAAAATCTAAAATTTTCTGTTAATAAAAATTTATTGATACGTTTTTATTTTTTTTACGATTGGTAAAAATCAAGATTTTACCTAAACCGGTAATTTTTAGATAAGTATACTTGAAATGGATTTTAGAAAATTTTCTTATAATTTAAATTCACTTTCTTGTAAATATTTTTAATTTTAAGTAACTTTATATGAATTTAAAATTATTTAAAATATTATTTTATTAAAATATTTCAAAAAATTCAAAAAATTCTAGAAAATCATAAATATTATGTAGATCAAAAAGTTCCAAAGAACCATAGTCTAATTTCTTCAAAATTTTATTTTAAAATTCTAATAAGAGTTAAATCACAAATATGTAAAAACATAAATATAAAAACATAAAATAAAAGTTGTGAATAATAAATATATTTAAAATTCTTAATATAATTTCATTAATCAATGAATACTAATTAATTAATTTTAAAATTCTCATTCAAAATACATAAATATTATTATTATTATTATTTTTATTTTATTTTTAAAAAACATATAATTAAATATAAATACCAAAATTTCATAAAAAATGATAATAATAAACTAACTAATAGTAAGTATTTCTCATTAAAGATATATTAATATCTATTTTCTATTTGTGTTGAAAATGGGATGTTACAATATATATTCACATATTTTAAATCCCTACTTTTCCTTAATTTTAGTTAATTATCATGTAATCATCAAAACTTATTAATTTAACCATAGTGGCTATGACATATCCTTTTTCCTATACGCTAGAAGCGTAAATAAACTTTCTACATTAATCTTAACCTAACACACCCCCCTTACCTCGATTCCGAGCTTTCCAAACCTTCCAATCGATTGTCAGGTCCTTCCTGGAATCTACCAAACTCTAAAATTAAAATTAAAGAAAATTAAAAGAGTTACAATTAATTCCATAATCATCGAAACCACAACCCACAACTTCAAAACACTTCTGAATTTCAACCCAAGGTTATCCGGACCTACCATTTCCATTTCTACTCCTTGGTTCTGAGTTCCACCACCTCGAATGACCTCTTGAATCTTCATTTTGAATCTACAATTACCGAAACAAAACTCCGCTATCCATTATAGAATACGTATAACCTCATACGCGTTCCCACAAGCTTCAATTTAATATAAACATGCAAAATGAAAGACCCCTTTGCATGGGTCACTCACGGCTAGAGAGAGAAAGAGAAAGGGGAAAAGAAAAAACATGGAATTCGTGATTCACGCAAGCATACCTTGGTCCCCCACAAGTCCACAACACAATTGGCCTTAAGAATCCACCAAAAATCACTTTGAATTGAGCTCCTAGAGCTTGAGAGAGGAGGAGAAGGAAAATGGGTATGTTTTTGCATACTCTCGGGTTCAGCTATCCAAGCTTCTTAAAACAGATCGCGATGCTGACGCTACGCGTCAGTGCCACGCCACGCGTCAAGGCCCCTGATGCCACGTCCTTTAAAAATTTATTTTAAATCTTATTTTCCTTCCAAAATCCTTATTTATTATTATTAAAAACCCTATTCACATTTTTATTTTATTTCCAAATTATCAAACATCTGGGATGTTACAGAGTCAGATCCCACACGAACTATACATAGTCATTTTTGGCATGGGAGCTGGATGGAAATGGGCTAGGCCAGGCCGGGCTTTGAAAGGCCTGAGCCTGGCCTACATCAAATTTTCAAGGCCTGAGTCTGGCCTATTAGCCTGTCATAGGCCTTTTTCTAAGGCCTGTTATCGCCTGTTTGAAGGCCCGACCTGTTTAAAAGCTTGTTTATAGTGAAACTTTTAAAATGCTAAAACCAACCTAAAAAAAATTATGTTCCATTCCCTCCTAATTTTTTTAATTATAAACTTGTAATATTAATTTATATGTAATATATATATATATATATATTAGTTTATATTATAAATATTATATATATAACTAATTAACAATTAATTTGATTAAATAGGCCGGCCTGTTGGGCTTCAAAGGCTTTTCAAAAAGCCTGTGGCCTGGCCTGTTTAGTTAAAAAGGCCTTTTTAAAAGCCTAAGTCTGGCCTTCTAGCCCGACAAGCCTGACCTATGTAGGCTTTAAACGAGTCAGGCCATAGGCCCCCGACGGATGACCTAACCCATTTTCATCCCTAGTGGGATCCATAGAATAGTCATTTCGTATGGTAATATTGGTTTTTGTTCCATATAGAAATAGAGAATCCTTGTAGTATTTAATGTTAGACACTTCCTGATTTACTTTATAGAAGTCTCATTAATCAACTCAAATAAAGAACCAAATGAAAACCACAGATTACAATGTCAAAGACACTTAATTTTCTTAATATAGACGTTTTCTTAATAAAAATAAAGTTGATTGGCATAAACCAACTAAATAAATCATCATACCAAAGAAATGTATCAAAGTTTTGCTTTTCTTCTTTCCAACCGTAGCCTAGGATGTTTACAACTCAAAATTATATATATATGGGTCGGGGGGCTTCTGGCCACGTGATTGTCATTTTATTTATCTGTCTTTCAATATGCATGCTTTGTATAACGTTCTTAATTTTAAAATAAAATTTCAATAATCCAAATAAATTTTTACAATTAATTTAAATTTCAAAACAGGATTTGGATTACATAACAACATCCTCTTGTTTACATTAGCCGACCGGCCCATTAAATATACAAATAAATATAACACTCAGTATTCACAGGAGCCGGCCAAGGCTTCTACCAAAAATAACTATGTATAATCCGAGCAGCTGAGTGACTTCACATATCATCGTTGTGTCCTACATTCACTGTAAAAATAACAATAGTAGGGGTGAGCATAAACATATCAAACAATAGTTATTGAATCAAATTAAAAGTCCCATTCATAACTATATATAAAACATAACCGAGTCATACAAACTCATCATAAAGCAGCATGTTATTCTCAATAACATATATATATATATATATATATATATATCAGTATATATACATGCTCAATCAGATGGATCTATTATTAAATCTTTTAAGTTGTGTTGCAACACTAGCTCCCCGAGCCATAACTCAGCTCTCAGCTGATCCGGCCGTTTTACTGGTACCAAACCGTTTGCACCCTCATGTGACACCATCACTCTTAGTGACAACGGTTAGTGCCATGGGCTAAAACCCTGAGCCCCGCTCAAGAGGTTGCCTTGAGTCCCACCCAAGGTCTTTTGTGGAAACCACATCATATTTCATATTCATTCATCACACAAGCATCTCATGAAAAATTCATGGAAATCATTCTCATCATCGGTCACATATATATACAATCATCACATCAATATCAATAATATGAATGAAAGGTATGAAAGCATAAAATATGTTATTCAATCGGGGTCTCAATAATAATTTATGCACATAACATATATATATCATAACAATATCACCCCACATCCATTCATAAACTATTCATTTGAAATGTAACGCCCCCTACCTGGATATAAAGAGTTCCAGTAACTTTCAAGCTCTATTCAATCTTAGCTTCATGAATTCCGATTGGAAATGTAGTACTGAATCAGTCCAAGCTTTCTCTCTTATGAAATTCAAGCTTTCACATAAAAGGGAAGAAAGGAAGATTAATTTCTTCTTCGTTTGATGGTTTCCAGCAAGGGTTGGAAGAGAAAGATTATAGATGATGTTTTCACTTTCAAAAGTTTCTAAACTCATTCAACAGTAGAAGTTGGTATATATATTGTTCATGTAAAAGAGAGACATGAACGATAGGAAATTGTCTGCTGTACGTTTCTTCAAATGATAAGGAAGGAATAAGCATTTAATGAAAAGGGGATAACACATCAGAGAGGGTCCTATACTTAGAAAATATCAGAAAAAGAATCTGCTGGAAGGTAGAAGAACAGAATGACGTGGAAAGCTTCAATAATTAAAATAATCATTAATTCCGACTCGGTTTCAGCATTCTGGGCATATTTTTCTGAGAAGATTCATTACAGCCTTTGTCCGTTCAGAATTCCTTCATTCGGAGGAAATTTACTCGGAAAGGTTTCATCCCATGAAACACTCAGCTTTCCTTCCTCGGAAATGTCCCACAGGAAATATCTTATTTAGACATCTCACTCAGATATATCTCTGTCCGAGTCAAGTTTTCATTTGGTGTCACTCGGAAGTCTTTCAACCAAAAGATCACTCGGAATCAAAGACCATTTTGAAGACGACCCCGAGTTCAAACTCAACAACTCTGAACATCGACCCGAGCACGAATTGAATGAATTTACCACTCGGTCATTTACTTCCCTTGAAATTACTCACCCAGAATATACTCATTCGGAGTTGGAGTCTTTCTCTGTCCAGAAGTACTCTTCCTGGTAAAGACTCATTCGATTTATTCCAATCGGTGCCATCTCTCTCAGAAATACCACCCTCAGTAACACTTCACTTGAAAAGTCACACGACTCGGAGATACTCCACTCGATCTTTATTCAAAAATTTCTCAGCCTGAGAAGTACTTATTCAAATTCAAGTTTCTCTTTATTCGAAAGTACTCCTCTCGGAATAACCCATTTAGAAACGTTTCACTCGGAGACGTTTCACTCAGATTTTGCCTTACTCAAAAGTGTCTCATTCAGACACCGTTTTCTTAACTTAAAAATGATTCTCTTAATGATGTTTCACTCGGAAACATCTTAACTTCACTTAGAAATAGTTCTCTCGGTCTTATTCCTCTCGGAATCATACCATTTTCACTCGGGATATCATATTTCAAACAGTATTCACTCGGAAATTCATTCGGAAATTCTCCATTAATCCTTAATGAATTATTTTTATAAAGATTACAAATTTTGGGATGTTATATTTCTCCCCTCCTACAAAAATTTTGTCCTCGAAATTTAAATATAAAATCATACATTAATGAAATAACTCGGGATATTGTTGCCTCATGGTGTCTTCACATTCCCAAGTATGCATGATACAATGATCCTGCTGCCATGCAACCTTGACCAATTACACATTCTTGCTTCTTAAGCGTTTTACCGATCGGTCCACTATACCAGTGGGCTCAGCTATAGTGGTCAGGTTCTCTCGGATTTCAACATCATCATCCGGCATTTCCTGAGTAGGATCCGGTAAATACTTTCTCAATTGAGAAACGTGAAATACACTATGCAGATTTGACAAATGAGAAGGCAACGCTATCTGGTAAGCTACAGGTCCGACTCTCTTCAATATTTCATACGGACCAATATACCTCGGGCTCAACTTCTTGCTTTTCAATGCTTTCCCAATGCCTTTGCTCGGAAAGACTTTCAGAAAGACTTTGTCACTGACCTGAAATTCAATCGGCTTTGTCCGTTTATCATAATAACTATTCTGACGGTCCTGGATGCTTTCATTTTGTCTTTGATCATTTGGATTTGCTCGGAGGTCTGTTGCATAATCTCTGGTCCTAACATTAAACTCTCACCCAATTTCGACCAGCAAAGAGGGGTTTGGCATTTCCTGCCATATAAGGCCTTGTATGGAGCCATATCGATGCTACTGTGATAGTTATTATTATAAGTGAATTCAATCAGTGGAAGGTATTGCTCCCAGCTACCACCATGCTCTAGCACACAGGACCTTAACAAGTCCTCTAAACTCTAGATAGTTCGCTCGGATTGCCCATCTGTCTGAGGATAATAGGCCGAACTCAATCGGAGCTTCGAACCTAACTCCTGATGCAGACTTCCCCAAAATCGGGAAGTAAACCTCGGATCCCTATCTGACACAATTAAAGATAGAACACCATGCAGTCGGACCATCTCACTGATATACAACTGTGCTAGTCTTTGCAAGGAGTAACTCATGTTGATCGGCAAGAAGTGTGCAGACTTTGTCAATCGGTCCACAATAACCCAAATAGCATCGTGTCCACTCCGAGTCCTGGGTAATCCCATTATGAAATCCATAGCTATAGCATCCCATTTCCACACGGGAATCTCCAATGGTTGTAAACCATCGGACGGTTTTTGATGTTCAACCTTCGCTTTCTGACAAATTATGTAGTGAGCCATGAAGTCGACTACATCTTTCTTCATTCTGGGCCACCAGAAATGCAATTTCAAATCATGGTACATCTTAGTAGTACCCAGATGAATACTCAGCATGCTTCTATATGCCTCATTGAGCACCGATCATCGTAAATCACTCGAGTCAAGTACATAAATCCGACCTTTCACTCGGTAAATACCATCAGGACCCTCGGTTAAAAATAGTTCCTTGCCTTTAGCCTGAGTTTCTTTCATCTCGGCTAAATAAGAATTCGACATCTGCTGTACATAAACAATCTTCAAAAATTCATTAGCTATTTTTAATGTATCGAGAGTTACTTTCCGAGACAAAGAGACATCTACTTGCAGGTTCATGTCTCGGAATTGTTCAAGCAACTCCATTTATTTAACCATCATCATTGCCATATGAATAGACTTCCGACTCAAGGCATCGGCTACAACATTTGCCTTTCCTGGGTGGTATTTCAAGTCGAAATCATAATCTTTCAAAAATTCAATCCACCTTCTTTGTCTCATATTGAACTCCTTTTGGTCGAACAAATATTTTAGGCTTTTATGGTCACTATACACTTCGAACTTAGAGCCATAAAGATAATGCCTCCAAATTTTTAGTGCAAAGACCACAGCTGCCAATTCCAGATCATGGGTAGGATAGTTTTGCTCGTGTGGTCATAATTGACGTGAAGCATAAGCAATCACTCGGCTATTCTACATCAACACACATCCTAGGCCGAGTCCAGATGCATCATAATAAACTACAAAGCTTTCCTGTTGCCAATACAGGAGTAGAAGTCAGCTTAGTCTTCAATTCTTGAAAACTCTGTTCGCACTCAGAAGACCACACAAAAGGAACATCCTTCTGGGTTAGCTTGGTCAATGGCAAGGCAATTTTGGAGAATCCCTCAATGAATCTCCGATAGTAACTGGCTAAACCCATAAAACTCCTAACCTCAGTGACCGACTTAGGTCTCTCCCAAGTCATCACAGCTTCGATCTTTGAAGGATCTACCGAGACACCTTCACTGGAGATGACATGACCTAGGAATTGAATCTTATCCATCCAGAATTCGCACTTAGACAATTTGGCAAACAATTGCTTCTCCTTCAACACTTGAAGTACCGATCGGAGATGCTCTTCGTGCTCCTCATGAGACTTCGAATAAATCAATATATTATCAATAAATACCACCACAAACCGATCCAAGTAAGGATGAAAAATGTTGTTCATATAATTCATGAACACAACCAGAGCATTAGTCACTCCGAATGGCATTACCACGTATTCATAATGACTATACCGAGTCCTGAATGTCGTCTTAGGAATATTAGCAGCTTTTACTCGGATTTGGTGGTATCCCGATCGCAAATTAATTTTTGAAAAGACCGATGCACCACGTAACTGATCAATTTTTGAAAAGACCGATGCATCACGTAACTTATTCAATTGGCGGTAATCAACACATAACCACATGCTACCATCCTTTTTCTTGACGAGTAACACCGGAGCACCCCACGGTGATACACTCGGTCGGATAAATTGTTTTTCAAGCAACTCGTCAACTTGCTTCTTTAATTCAGCTAATTCAATCGGAGACATCCTATAAGGAGCTCTGGAGACTGGCTCGGCTCCAGGAATTAAATCAATAGAGAACTCAATTTCTCTATCAGGAGGAACACCAGGTACATCCTCCGGGAACAACTCAGGAAATCAAAAACAACAAGAATGTCACGGATTTTAGACTCACTCCTTCCATCAATCATATAAAATAGCATAAATAACTGAGATATAGCTTGAATTTCATAGTTATCGGCTTTCTGTTTAGGAAAAATCACTTGCCGATTTTGACAGTCAACTAGGACTCAATTGGCTGATAGCCAATCCATATCGAGAACAATGTCAAGACCTCTCAAAGGTAGACATATTAAATCAGCAGTAAAATTCCTATCACCCAGAGTGAAGGATACATTCTCACACATCATGGAAGTCCACAATTTAGCACCGGTCGGATTAGATACATTTAATGGCCGATTCATAGCAACAATAGGTAATCTCATACGCATGACACAGTCATTGGAAATAAATGAATAAGTTGCACCCGAGTCAAATACCACATTAAGAATAGTATTTCTGAGTAAGCACTTACTCTGAACCAGGTCGTTGGCTTGAGCAGCCTCCTCGGCAGTAATAGCATACACTCGGCCTGTAGCTGGTAAAGTAGAACTCCCAGCCCGATCATTCCTCGGCATCACAGAATTGTTGCCGCATCCACCATTGCCTCTACCTCCTCTGTTACCGTTTCCATGGCCTCGTCCTCGGAAGCCTCCACGGTTTACACTGGTATTTGATTCAGTCGGTTGGAGAAGAGGATAGTTAGGATAAACGTGTCCTTTCTCGTTGCAGTGGTAGCAAGTAACTTCTTCATCTTTGTCACAATTTTGAGCATAATGATTGCCCCCACATCTAAAGCATTTAATGTCCCTTGGACGACTCACCGATCGGCCACTAGAATTCACTCGGCCTCGGGATCTAGAAGATGATTCTCCTCTAACAGACTTCCTTTGCTTCTTAAAATTGATCGGTGGTAGCTTTAAAGAACTGTCAGACCTAGTGCTCGACCCGGTTGAAGCTTTATCATCTTCCTCATATATTCAGCATTTATTAACAAGGATCAGAAAGCTTCTAATCTCCTGGTGTCGGAATGCCTTCTTAATTTTTGGGTTTAAGCCACTCTCAAATTTGATGCATTTTGAGCCTTCAGTGCCCAACATTTGGAAAGGAGGATAAAATAAGCAAAGCTCCTCGAATTTCGCTGCATATTCTTCAACACTCATATTGCCTTGTCGGAGTTCCATGAATTCCAATTCCTTTTGACTCCTGACAGTGTTTGGGAAGTATTTTTCAAGGAAACATTCCTTGAAATTCTCCCAGTTCAGCTCGGTCCCCACAGCTACCAGTCGGGATTTAGTCATTCTCCACCAGTTTTCAGCTTCTTTCCAAAGCATAAAAACAGTATACTCGACCTTTTGTGCCTCAGTGCACTGCAGACTGCCAAAGATCCGTTTAAGATTCTGGATCCAGGCATAAGCTTGGTCGGGTTGAAATCCTCCACGGAATTCAGTCGGTTTTCACTTCAAGAAATAATCAATACTATGATTGTCACTCGATTGAGGTTGGTTCCGCCTTTCTAAAATGTCAGCAACACACTGGAAGGCAGCAGCCATTGCATCCATACCATGAGGGTCCATTTTCTTATCCTGAAATAATCATCATACTTTCGTACCTCTCATGGATATGAAAGCAATTATTTATAATTGATTTCCTCAACTACATTACGTAACAACAATAGTGATATGATTTCACTCAATTCATAACATTTAGTAGCTTAACCTTGGCCTTGGACTTTTCAAGTCTGCTCTGATACCAAAATATAACGTTCTTAATTTTAAAATAAAATTTCAATAATCCAAATAAATTTTTGCAATTAATTTAAATTTTAAAACAGGATTTGGATTACATAACAACATCATCTTGTTTACATTAGCCGACCGGCCCATTAAATATACAAATAAATATAACACTTGGTATTCACAGGAGCCGGCCAAGGCTTCTACCAAAAATAACTATGTACAATCCGAGCAGCTGAGTGACTTCACATATCATCGTTGTGTCCTACATTCACTGTAAAAATAACAACAGTAGGGGTGAGCATAAACATATCAAATAATAGTTATTGAATCGGATTAAAAGTCCAATTCATAACTATATATAAAACATAACTGAGTCATACAAACTCATCACAAAGCAGCATGTTATTCTCAATCATATATATATATATATATATATATATATCAGTACATACACATGCTCAATCAGATGGATTCATTATTAAATCTTTTAAGTTGTGTTGCAAGACTGGCTCCTCGAGCCATAACTCAGCTCTCAGCTGATTCGGCCGTTTTACTAGTACCAAACTGTTTTCACCCTCATATAACACCATCACTCTCAGTGCCAACGGTTAGTGCCACAGGCTAAAACCCCGAGCCCCGCTCATGAGGTTACCTTGAGTCCTGTAACATCCAAAAAAAAAAATAATAAATCAATGTCATGTATAATCATTTTTTATCTAGATCATTAATGATATTATCCAATTTTCGAGTGAATAATTTTAGAAATAAGACTTTCCGAGTGAATAAAAGAATCGGTTTTCGAGTGAGGTCTGACCAAGAGAAATTCTGAGTGAACGTTATGTTTCCGAGTGACCGAGAGAAATTCTGAGTGAAGGTTATATTTTCGAGTGAGGTATGACCGAGAGAAACACTTCTGAGTGGAGTCCTAGCCTCGGAGACATTTTGAGTGAAATGTGTTCGAGAGAACCACTTCTGGATGAAAGGTCCGAGTGACTTGTCTTTGAATGACTCATTTCTGAGTCAAACGTCTTCGAATGACTCATTTCCGAGTCAAACGTCTTCGATGACTCATTTCTGAGTCAAACATCTTCGAGTGACTCATTTCTTAGTCAAACGCCTTCGAGTTCCTCATTCCCGAATAAAACATCTCCGAGTGAAACGTTTTCGAGAGAAGTACTTCTAACCAAAGAAAAGCTGATTTCGAATGAGTACTTCTCAGACCAAGATGTGTCCGAGTAGTGAATTTTCGAGTGGGTTAGCTCAGAGTTAAGTGTAACTTTCCCAAATGGGGTGTCTCCGAGTGTGACACTGCCGTGTGGGATTTCACCGAGTGAGACATTTCCAAGTAGGATAACACCGAGTGAGATTTCTGATTTCCGCATGATAAAGCACCAATTGAAATATACCGAGTGTTATTTTCAAGGGAAATACTTCTGAAGTGAAAGGTTGATTTTGAATAAGTACGATTCCGAGCGAATACTTTTTGGGGGGACGTAAATATCCGAGTGATAAACCCCTTCATTCTACTCGTGCTCGGATGTCTTAAAGTTGCCGAGAGCTTGTGCTCGGGTCTGTCCTCGAAACTACCTTCAAATCTGAGTGAAATTCCCAAGTGGAAAGATTTCTGAGAGAACTGATCAACTCCGAATGATCTCTGTTATAAGATTTTCGTGTGACAAAACTCCAAATGATCCTTTCAGTTATATGATTTCTGAGTTATGCACTTTCGAGAGAAGTATTTTCGAGTGAAGAAATTCATTCAGAGATATATCCAAGTGGATCCATTCGGAAAGGAAAAGTGGCTTTGAAAGAATACTTCAGGCAGATATATATATAAATTCGAGTTCGGATGAGACAGTCATTTTGAGGAAGGAAAAGCTGACCGAGTGTTTAACGCAGAAACAATTCTGAGCAAATCCCTCCTGAGTGAAGCTATACTGAACGGAAAGAGACTGCTGGAACTTCTCGGAAACAAAAATGCCGAACCATAAGGACTGGGAGAATGGATGGCTTCCAAGGCCGGGCACGATCCTAACAATTGACCTACTTCATACCTGTTAGAATCTGACTGACTTAATGCACTCACCAGCGTTCGCATCGCTGCTCTTACTTAGTGTTAAGGGTCGTTCCATTATCAAACTTGTACCTTTTTACTCCAATCATGTCATTTAGTATATATATTTTAATATATCTACTCTAATCATATAAGCTGGCGGTGGAAATGGTCAAAATACAGCTCACTTCTTATCTAAAACCTCTATTATTTCCATAATTAATGCATCTAACCTCCAGTCATGAAAAAGCTTGTCCCCCACTTGTCTTGTACATTATTAAATCGATACCACAACTCATTCCCAAGTCTGAATTCTCAGAACAACGGAAATTAGTAAAAGTCTCTCTTTCTCATTTCCTTCTCTACGTACAAGTCACTCTTGGTTTGAAGCAAGGACAGTAAAGAGAATGTCTTCAACCAATCTAAGACCCTTCATCAAGGTAAGAGGGGATACGGTTGTGAATAAATATGGAATGGGTAGAATTGTATACTGTTCTAGGATTCCAGATTTATTTTCGTAACTTGTTACTTAATTTTAAAGCTGAAAATGTGTGAATTTGATTCTGACTTCTTCATCAAAGTTGTAGATCCTTTTGTTATGTGAATTTTGAGACCTGAACCGACTGATTTAGATATTTATATCATGAGTTATAGCCAAAATACTATAGCATGTTTGTTTAGAATACGTATCTTCTATTTTGTGTATATATTAATATTCTGGGAATTATACATACATATTTAGACTTTGATGTCTTCACAAAAGTTGTAGATATTTATATTATGGCTCTATAAAAGTGGTTTCAAGTTAAAACAATATTTGTAGCTCTAGTTATGCCTAAAATACAGAAGTATATTCATGCTAAAAATCTGCTGATATGAATTACGAATTGTATTTTTAAAACTGGAAATTTTGTGATGAGAATTAGTGTTTAGTGTCTTCATAAAAGTTTTAGATATTTGTGTTATGAGTAATTTAGAACTGGTCTCATGCCAAAATTATTTTTGTAGCTCCAGAACCATTGAAAATACCAACATATGTACGTTTTGTTACTTTCTTTGAGATGGTTTAGCATACTGTGATTATGTGATGTTTCGGTTTAGTATTTAAAATTATGGTCTTCATGAAAGTTGTAGATAATTTTGTTATGGAACTACAAAAAGTAGAATTACTTAAAAAGGATTTGATTTGCTCACGTTATGGTCATTTTACTAACGTATGTTGCTATTGTAAAATTCTGAAATTTACCTATAATGGCTATTATGGATGAAAATGATATTTTTCATATGAGTAATGATTTATTATTGAATTATTGAGGGATTATTGATTATTATGGATGTTATTGAGTGTCCTATACATGACATACAGTATGTATATTTTTGTCATGAATAATTATGAATGACTAAATTAATGTATACATGAATGCCTTATGGTTTATTGAGATATGTTGTTGAAACAGTAAATCCATGATTCTGAAAATTATTATATGTGATGTGTCCTTTGAGGACTTGTGTTTTTCCAAGTGATTATGGAAATATTGATATCATGGTATGTTAAATCGATAAAGAGAATTAAAAACATTCATGCATCATAAGCATTTGGACGCACCATGGAATTTAGGGGTTCCATGATTGCCTACCCTGGTGGGGGGGTTACTCTATGATGAGTTAAAGCCCTATTTTTGCAGGAGCCATAAAGTGTAGGGATTCATGGTTATGCTAATTCCTACTTGTGTACTTATTTTCGCAGGAGCCATGAAGGTGTAGGGATTCATGGTTATGAAAATTCCTACTGGTGTCTCTATGAGACTTTTTACTGTAGTATTCCCACCAAACCAAAATGGATCCAGCATGACATCATTTGACAAAGTTAAAGATTTATTAAATATAAATGAACTTGTTTGGCATATTCATCATATCATTATGGTTTGTTGATTGTGTCTGTGCAATTTTACTTATTTTATATTTATTCTATATTCTGTCTTACTCTTACATTAATTTTTACAGTGCATGCTACACAGAATGACGAGTGATGCAAATAATGAAGCTTTTATGATTTATTGCTTGGACTTTGGCTTCATTTAAATTTAATGGGTTGTAATAATATTATGTACCATGTACTGTAATCTTCTCTACCGTTTTCGCTATATAAATCTTTTATGATTTAATTGTTCACGACTAGTAAGCATGATATTTCGCATTTAACAATTTTTACGTGACCTTAGAATTTAAATCACGAATTTCAAAATGATTCTTTAAATGCGAAAAATTTATCCCAAAAATTTTGGGGGTCACAAGTCCCACCCAAGGTCTTTTGTCTTTTTCCTTGAGTCCCACCCAAGGTCTTTTGTGGAAACCATATCATATTTCATATTCATTCATCACACAAGCATCTCATGAAAAATTCATGGAAACCATTCTCATCATCGGTCACACATATATATAATCACCACATCAATATCAATAATATGAATAGAAGGTATGAAAGCATAAAATATGTTATTCAATCGGGGTCTTAATAATAATTTATGCACATAACATATATATATCATAACAATATCACCCCACATCCATTCATAAACTATTTATTTGAAATGTAACGCTCCCCCTACCTGGAAATAAAGAGTTCCAGTAACTTTCAAGCTCTATTCAATCTTAGCTTCACGAATTCCAATTGGAATTATAGTACTGAATCAGTCCAAGCTTTCTTTCTTATGAAATTCAAGTTTTCACATAAAAGGGAAGAAAGGAAGATTAATTTCTTCTTCGTTTGATGGTTTCCAGCAAGGGTTGGAAGAGAAAGATTATAGATGATGTTTTCACTGTCAAAAGTTTCTAAACTCATTCAACAATAGAATTTGGCATATATATTGTTCATGCAAAAGAGAGACGTGAACGATAGGAAATTGTCTGTTGTACGTTTCTTCAAATGATAAGGAAGGAATAAGCATTTAATGAAAACGGGACAGCACATCAGAGAGGGTCCCATACTTAGAAAATATCAGAAAAAGAATCTGCTGGAAGGTAGAAGAATAGAGTGACGTGGAAAGCTTCAATAATTAAAATAATCATTAATTCTGACTCGGTTTCAGCATTCCGGGCATATTTTTCCAAGAAGATTCATTACAGCCTTTGTCCGTTCATAATTCCTTCATTCAGAGGAAATTTACTCAGAAAGGTTTCATCCCATGAAACACTCAGCTTTCCTTCCTCGTAAATGTCCCACACGGAAATATCTCATTCAGACATCTCACTCAGATATATCTCTGTCCGAGTCAAGTTTTCATTTTGCGTCACTCAGAAGTCTTTCAACCAAAAGATCACTCGGAATCAAAGACCATTTCGAAGACGACCCTGAGTTTAAACTCAGCAGCTCTGAACATCGACCCGAGCATGAATTGAATGAATTTACCATTCGTTCATTTACTTCCCTAGAAATTACTCACCCAGGATATACTCATTTGGAGTTGGAGTCTTTCTCTGTCCAAAAGTACTCTTCCTGGTAAAGACTCATTCGGTTTATTCCAATCGGTGCCATCTCTCTCGGAAATACCACCCTCAGTGACACTTCACTCAAAAAGTCACATGACTCGGAGATACTCCACTCGATCTTTATTAAAAAATTTCTCAGCCTGAGAAGTACTTATTCAAATTCAAGTTTCTCTTTATTCAAAAGTACTCCTCTCGGAATAACCAATTCAGAAACATTTCACTCGGAGACGTTTCACTCGGATTTTGCCTTACTCAAAAGTGTCTCATTCGGACACCGTTTTCTTAACTTAGAAATGATTCTCTTAATGATGTTTCACTCGAAAACATCTTAACTTCACTTGGAAATAGTTCTCTCGGTCTTATTCCTCTCGGAATCATACCATTTTTGTAATGCCCCGGCCGCTTTTCAGGAATGAATGACTCGCCCCACAGACCAACACGAGACCTTTCCAATGTGCTTTTGTCCTCACTCACACATTTCCTGAGAACTTCCCAGGAGGTCACCCATCCCAGAATTACTCCAAGTTAAGCACGCTTAACTTTGGAGTTCTTAAGTGATAGGCTATAGAAAAGGCTAATGCATTTGTTAGTATAGGTAGTACAAATTCATTTCTTTAAGCTATCCTTGACTGTATAGTCCCATACCTATACAGTCTTTGGATCCCTCTCATTCTGGTATGTATTCGGTTCGTTCATGTGTCCCTCCCACTGGAAACCTGCCAGGAGCCGCTCCTTGTCCGTGCCCATGCACCGGCGATCACTCCCCGCCCTCAACAGCGCGAGAATGTCACATGCCCACCAGCTTCCGCCTGGTTCGTCCCCGAACC
This sequence comes from Clitoria ternatea, assembly GCA_037962975.1. Taxonomy (NCBI): domain Eukaryota; kingdom Viridiplantae; phylum Streptophyta; class Magnoliopsida; order Fabales; family Fabaceae; genus Clitoria; species Clitoria ternatea. Next base: position 233,164,452 of record CM075670.1, read on the forward strand.
ATACCGTACTAAGAGAGGCTAGGCTCTGATACCATTGTAACGCCCCGGCCATTTTTCAGAAATGAATGACTCGCCCCACAGACCAACACGAGACCTTTCCAATGTGCTTCTGTCCTCACTCACACATTTCCTGAGAACTTCCCAGGAGGTCACCCATCCCAGAATTACTCCAAGTTAAGCACGCTTAACTTTGGAGTTCTTAAGTGATAGGCTACCAAAAAGGCTAATGCATTTGTTGGTATAGGTAGTTCGAATTCATTTCTTTAAGCTATCCTTGACTATATAGTCACATACCTATACAGTCTTTGGATCCCTCTCGTTCTGGTATGTATTTGGTTCGTTCATGTGTCCCTCCCACTAGAAGCCTGCCAGGAGCCGCTCCTTGTCCGTGCCCATGCACCGGCGATCACTCCCTGCCCTCAACAGTGCCTGGGATGTCACATTCCCCGCTGGAAGCCTGCCAGGAGCCGCTCCTTGTCCGTGCCCATGCACCGGCGATCACTCCTCACCCTCAACAGCGCCAGGATGTCACATGCCCACCAGCTTCCGCCTGGTTCGTCCCCGATCCATACCGTACTAAGAGAGGCTAGCTCGGATACCACTGTAACGCCCCGACCGCTTTTTAGGAATGAATGACTCACCCTACAGACCAACACGAGACCTTTCCAATGTGCTTTTGTCCTCACTCACACATTTCCTGAGAACTTCCCTGGAGATCACCCATCCCAGAATTACTCCAAGTTAAGCACGCTTAACTTTGGAGTTCTTAAGTGATAGGTTACCGAAAAGGCTAATGCATTTGTTGGTATAGGTAGTACGAATTCATTTCTTTAAGCTATCCTTGACTATATAGTCACAAACCTATACAGTCTTTGGATCCCTCTCGTTCTGGTATGTATTTGGTTCGTTCATGTGTCCCTCCCACTAGAAGCCTGCCAGGAGCCGCTCCTTGTCCGTGCCCATGCACCGGCGATCACTCCCCGCCCTCAACAGTGCCTGGGATGTCACATTCCCCGCTGGAAGCCTGCCAGGAGCCGCTCCTTGTCCGTGCCCATACACCGGCGATCACTCCTCGCCCTCAACAGCGCCAGGATGTCACACGCCCACCAGCTTCCGCCTGGTTCGTCCCCGATCCATACCGTACTAAGAGAGGCTAGCCCTGATACCACTGTAACGCCCCGACCGCTTTTCAGGAATGAATGACTCGCCCCACAGACCAACACGAGACCTTTCCAATGTGCTTTTGTCCTCACTTACACATTTCCTGAGAACTTCCCTGGAGATCACCCATCCCAGAATTACTCCAAGTTAAGCACGCTTAACTTTGGAGTTCTTAAGTGATAGGTTACCGAAAAGGCTAATGTATTTGTTGGTATAGGTAGTACGAATTCATTTCTTTAAGCTATCCTTGACTGTATAGTCCCATACCTATACAGTCTTTGGATCCCTCTCATTCTGGTATGTATTCGGTTCGTTCATGTGTCCCTCCCACTAGAAGCCTGCCAGGAGCCGCTCCTTGTCCGTGCCCATGCACCGGCGATCACTCCCCGCCCTCAACAGTGCCCGGGATGTTACATTCCCCGCTGGAAGCCTGCCAGGAGCCGCTCCTTGTCCGTGCCCATGCACCGGCAATCACTCCCCGCCCTCAACAGCGCCAGGATGTCACATGTCCACCAGCTTCCGCCTGGTTCCTCCCCGAACCATACCGTACTAGGAGAGGCTAGGCTCTGATACCACTGTAACGCCCCGGCCGCTTTTCAGGAATGAATGACTCGCCCCACAGACCAACACGAGACCTTTCCAATGTGCTTTTGTCCTCACTCACACATTTCCTGAGAACTTCCCTGGAGATCACCCATCCCAGAATTACTCCAAGTTAAGCACGCTTAACTTTGGAGTTCTTAAGTGATAGGTTACCGAAAAGGCTAATGCATTTGTTGGTATAGGTAGTACGAATTCATTTCTTTTAGCTATCCTTGACTGTATAGTCCCATACCTATACAGTCTTTGGATCCCTCTCATTCTGGTATGTATTCGGTTCGTTCATGTGTCCCTCCCACTAGAAGCCTGCCAGGAGCCGCTCCTTGTCCGTGCCCATGCACCGGCGATCACTCCCCGCCCTCAACAGTGCCCGGGATGTTACATTCCCCGCTGGAAGCCTACCAGGAGCCGTTCCTTGTCCGTGCCCATGCACCGGCGATCACTCCCCGCCCTCAACAGTGCCCGGGATGTTACATTCCCCGCTGGAAGCCTGCCAGGAGCCGCTCCTTGTCCGTGCCCATGCACCGCCGATCACTCCCCGCCCTCAACAGCGCCAGGATGTCACATGTCCACCAGCTTCCGCCTGGTTCATCCCTGAACCATACCGTACTAGGAGAGGCTAGGCTCTGATACCACTGTAACGCCCCGGCCGCTTTTTCGGAATGAATGACTCGCCCCACAGACCAACACGAGACCTTTCCAATGTGCTTTTGTCCTCACTCACACATTTCCTAAGAACTTCCCAGGAGGTCATCTATCCCAGAATTACTCTAAGTTAAGCACGCTTAACTTTGGAGTTCTTAAGTGATAGGCTACCGAAAAGGCTAATGCATTTATTGGTATAGGTAGTACGAATTCATTTCTTTAAGCTATCCTTGACTGTATAGTCCCATACCTATACAGTCTTTGCATCCCTCTCATTCTGGTATGTATTTGGTTCGTTCATGTGTCCCTCCCACTGGAAGCCTGCCAGGAGCCGCTCCTTGTCTGTGCCCATGCACCGGCGATCACTCCCCGCCCTCAATAGTGCCCGGGATGTCACATTCCCCGCTGGAAGCCTGCTAGGAGCCGCTCCTTGTCCGTGCCCATGCACCGGCAATCACTCCCCGCCCTCAACAGCGCCAGGATGTCACAATTTTCACTCGGGATATCATATTTCAAAGAGTATTCACTCGGAATTTCATTCGAAAATTCTCCATTAATCCTTAATGAATTATTTTTATAAAGATTACAAATTTTGGGATGTTACACTTTGCATAGTTAAAAGAATGTTTCTTTTTTCCTATATGGAATATGGTTTTCCATGTACAAGATTTTTTGGAAGCACGATACAAATATAAACAAAAAGAAATCTAACAAAAACAATAGTTTCTTTCATGCTGTAATTTTGAATATTTTTAAATACTTTTTCCTTAATCTATGAATAATATAAAAACTAAATCATATCAGTCACTGTGGCTCTACAGTATCTGCTACAGTGATGTGGGATATATATATATATATATATATATAGAAAAGTAGTATTATAAGACTAAATAATATAATCAAATATTCGTAATATTAAAAAAATATTATTTTAATCAAATATTGAAAAAATAAATAATAACAAAATCATAAGAAAATATAATTTATATAATAAATAAATCATATAATAAAATCCTAGTATAGTTAAATAATATAAGAATAGATATAAGAAAATAAAAATTTGTGCACTCAATTATTATATAATAACGAAATATATTTTAAAATAATAAGAAAATCCTAATTTAGTTAAATAATATAAAAATAGATATAAGAAAATAAAAATTAGTACATTCAATTATTATATAATAACAAAAAAGTAATTTTAAAATGATTGGATTTCAAAATATTTAATAAAAAATATTCATTGCAAAAATATTAGTGCTTAAAAGTTGAAAGAAATAAATTCAAAATTCAATAGAAATTCAATTGTTACCATCTAAGATACTCATCATACTATTTCTATTAAGAATCAACTTCATATTTTAAATTTAAATTATTTTAAATTGAATTCAATTGATAATGGTTGAAATTGATAGCTTTTTATAAAGTCAGGATTAAATTATAGTTTTTAAAATCTCAAGAATTAAATTTTCCGACAATACAATTCTCAAATACTAATTTAAGAATTACTGTAAAAAAAGTACTACCTTGCTATAGTATTTTTCTTGGAATTTAATTTTCACATTTAAAATTCAACTATTAATATACTTTATATAAGATTATGATATAATTATTTACAACAAATCTATATATATATATATATATATATATATATATATTATAGTTGTTTATCATTCAATTATTATAATACTATATTCTTACTGTGCAAAATAATATTTATAAACATGATATTCTTACTAATGGAAGTGTGTTACGTGATACTTAAACTTGAAACTATATGCTAAGTTAGAATAGTCATCATTAGCTGATTTATCCGCTTAATGGTTGATTTATTATCTAAATAAGTTAATTCCTAAATAGAACAATAATTTTTGCGTAAATTTTAATTTCAAAATAAATTTAATTATTTTAATTTATAAAAGAATGAAAATTAGAATTCCTTTTGTAAATATGATTATTTAATTATGAAAAAAATTCTCATTTGTGATTGATAAAATTTTATAATTGAAACATATGATAATTTATAAAATTATCTACGATAATAATTTTAAATTATTAATTGTCATTTATCAAAATAAATTTTGACAAATATATAATATTTATTAAAATGATAAAATGCTGACTAAATACACCTAACAGAGTTTGGTAATAAGAGGAGTGATGATTATCAAGAATGAGTAGAACAAAACTTTTAAGTAAGGACCATTTCAAGAAAATAAATATTAAAATATTGCAAAATGTGTGACAATAGAGAGTAGAAGTAACAATAATCATTCCCCTACAAATCGATGAAATTTAAAATTATAATGTATATGTTTTCACCTTAAACAAAATAGTCTACGACACTGGTTAGAAATCTTATAAAAATGTATATATTTTCAACTAGTGAAAGGCATATTATTAAATCCATTGATTCTCATGCTTACAATGGACATTTTCCAGTGTCTTGTTAATGATTAAAATTGGATAGGCAAAATACTATCGTAGAATCATATATACCTGAGTTCACACTAAAACATTGGCTGAAAGATATATTTAGATAATTGTTTTCGATTTAACTCTATTTATTTTCCACTAGGACAATCGTTTTCGAGTTCACTAAAAATTCTGATCATGGTATCTCTTGTGAATTTTTTTTCCACCAAAAATTGAATTTATATTCAAGAGAGATATGGTAAGTCACTACCCTAAAGTAAATTTTGAGTTAGATATTAATTTTTTAATTTAGTTAGATGTCTTATCTTTTTTAAAAATTTCTATTAGGTCTTTGGATTTTTTATTAACTCCTTTAATGTATCATTAACCCTACTATTTCATATGTCAAATGTTTATTAACGACTTCAGTGTCATTTACACTTCAATCAATGAATATTTAACATGATAAGTCATCATATTCATATCATCAACATCTAGAACGTGTGATGATATTACATAGTTAGTAAATGATAACATAATCATGTGTGATGTTTGTCTATCATGTCATGATTCTGTTAACGAAGTTTATTAGTAAAAATTAGATAACTAAAATAATTTTAAAATATATGAGACTTAACTAAAGAAAAAAGTTAAAAGTTAATTCTGTTAACGAAGTTTATCAAAAAATTAGAAGTATTATTACATATATTTTTAATTTATCTTTAAGAATTTAATATTTTAAAATCTGTATGATGAAATTAACTTTGAATAAAAATAAATTTAAAAAGGAATTATAAAAGATAAGAAAATAAATGTAAATAAATATGTTTGAGAACTATGATTAATCATTTGATTGATTTATTGGTTAATGGATGGGACAGTTGATTAAAGAGAGGATGAAATTCTACTATATTATGATAACAAAGCGGTAGAAGATCATATATAGAATAAAGGAAAATAAAATAGCGTCTGGACGGTGTGTCATTGCAACATGGACAGTGGGAGAAGAGTCTGGATAGAATGATGTTTAAGGTCGTTGTCGATGCGTGACTCCGTATGGTGGTCTTTGTTGCTGACTTGAGGCGCAGAAGATGTTTCTATCGTTAAGGTTGTTTGCTGCATGCGAGATACAAACATTACTATCACATATACATTTTTGGAGGATGGTGAAAGCAGGAAAAAGAAAAGGACTACTGTTAGCTACAATTAATTTAATTATTCTCTTTCTTTTTTTAAAATAATACTCATCAATTCGGGGCCGGTTTTAAAGCAGTATGATGTCTGGAGTCTTTTCCGGTGGCGTCAAACATTCAGCGCAACACCACAGTTGTGCCGCGACATTTTTGACGCAATGGAGCAATACTGAGTTATGCTGAAAATTTAACAGGCACACAATTAGACTCCCCTACCGTTCACTTTCACTGAAAAGTTTGACCTTAGTCGGTGTCAGGTCTGTAATGGATCAGCGTATTTTAGATTATTAATAATTTAGGTATAAAAAGCTTAAAAAGTATTTTTCACATATCTAGACCATTATAACCTCCTCCCTAATAAAGCACTTTTTAGTTCTAACTGCTTTTCATATTAATGCAAAGTTTTATACATGTGCGTTTTATTTTTGCTTAGATTTTAGCTCATTTTTAAAATCAATAAAATATTTTGTTAACATTTTTAAAAATCTTGAATTTTAGTGCAAATTTTATAATTAGATTTTTAATCTGAAAATTATTTAAAAGTAAATTATTCTGATGCTATTTTTATAACTGTGTAATTTTAACTGTCTTATGCACTTCTAATTATAATCCTGTGAAATTAATATTAATATATTTAATATATTATCTAAAGAGTTTTGGAGAGTATTGATTCTCTTTTTCTAATAACACCTTTGGGTAGATATTAAGAGTAGAAAGAATATTAAGTCTAAAAAATTAAATTAAAAAACATAAAATAGAAAGATAAGTAATTGTGGTATAGAATTGTGTTTTTTAATATGTATGTGTTGGAACTAAGTCTGGTTTATGGAAAAAAAATTATTAATTAACCAAACCTCAAAATTTGTTAATAACACACATGTAAGCATTTAAAGTAAAAAGAAGTTTGCCTATGTATTATCTAACCTATTTAATTAAGTGTTTCAGTATATAAATATTAAGCGCACAAGTTACAAATGAAAGGGGGATTCCATCAAAACAAAAGTCTGACTTATGACATACAAGAAATTTCAAGAAAAGTCTAATTTCAAGCTTTGCTAAAAAAGAATCTGATTTAAGTACGATCAGACCTTTGTACTACCAATCAAACCTGACTTTTGAAGCTACAAGAACTTTACTTCAAGTTTGCAACAATCAACGTTTAAGATCCTGTTTGATGATGCTGAGTTGTGTGTCTATCTAGAAAAACTACACTTATCATCAAAAGAGGAAATGACACAAAACAATGAAGTAGTTAAGCTCTTTTGTGAAGAAACCAATGTAGCTATTCTACATAACTCAAAAGCTGATCGACTAGCTCTTGTGTCAGAATACTTGAAAAAGGTTGACCATGTATGTTTTGCATGCTCTGGTTGAAAGAAGAAAGTCAACAAAAGGATTTTTGCACGAAAAATCTCAAAGAGCTCTATTTTAGTGGAAGCTCTAATGATACCTTCACACTAGACCTTTTGCCCTCTCATCACAAACTCAGGGTCTGATGCTTACAACAAGTTGAAGCTTCACCAACAGATCAACAACGACTATGTGTCCTGATCAAATGCCAAATGAGCATTTTTTAGTGATCTATAAATATGAAGAAATTCAAGTTGAAGAATAGAGAACTATTGAGTCATTCGAAGAAAATATTGTAATTAGTTTACAAAGCTCTTTTCTCTTTTAGTTCTTGAGCAAAGACCTTCTTTGTTGTTCTGCATCTAGCACACTTTGATCTTTTGCTTTCTTACTTAGTGTATCAGCTCATTACTTTCATCTTATCATACACTAAGTTCTCAAATTTATATTTTTGTAAAAGTATGGTGTGTTGTTAGTCTTTAGTTTCCGTGGGAAACAATTTTGGCCTAAAGAATATGATGGTTCGGAGAACAGACTTAGTAGGGGGGTTGAATAAGTCTGTTCACTTTTTCAAACCAAAAATGATATTTCCGCATTAACGCTTAATGCACAGTGGACCAGATTTTTGTGAGACAGAGAGCATGATTACTTGCTTGAGCAAGTGTATTTTTACCAAACTTTTACTATCAAGCTTTAACAAAAATAATGCACCAGACTTTTGATAGTAAAGAGTAAGAGGCAGAGAGACAATACACAAGTAATTTTATACTGGTTCACCTCCAACACGGACACTACATCCAATACCTTCAAATCTGAAGGATTTCCACTATGTAAAAACATTTACATAAACAGCCCAGACCGAGCTTACAAGTATTATTGACTTCAACCACTTCTGGCTTAAGCACGCCCAATGCTTCTGAGTATTCTTGAATCCAGCCACTCCTGGCTTAAGCACACCCTATGCTTCTGAGTATTATTTTGCAAGCACCCACTCCTGGGGCAGACCCTAGTATTCTTTCATTAGCCACTCTTGACTCGAACCCAAGTATTTTTTCCAAAGCCTATTCAGGCCAAAGTGTTTCTCGATAGCTCACTCAGACTGGTGTTTACTGAAGATTGAAAATATTAACACATAAACATTTGGGCATGTGTTCTTCAGATTTTGTGAGACCTGCCCATATTTATCTTTCGATTCAGTCTCACAAGCTCTCTCTCTTTTTCTTTCTTCTTCTATATTTTTCTTCATATTTCTATATTCTTCTTTTGTAATCTCTTTTCTTTTCTTTTCTTGAGAGATATCTATGTCTATTATATACTCATATAGCTTTATGTATCACTCTCATTTTTGCATTATGTGTATTCTCTCCCACACATATATCATCTGGAGATTTTTCAGCATATAAATACTTGTTTCATAGAGATAGATCCATCGAATGACCGTTTAGGATTTTTTCTATCTCATGAGAGAGTGATTTTTCTTCTGATTAGTCAGAGAGATGTTCTGCACATTTTGTATGGAATGAAGAACTTTTATGATGAAGACATACAGGGATTGTACATTTTTTACTAAACGAGGTATTCCTTGATTTAAAGGAATTCTGACATCTTAAAAAGTTGGTGAAAGATGGATGCTCTAAGATCAGCTTGAGATTTATCTTGTTTTGGTACTTCCTTTTTATGATAGATCTTTTTACTAAGAAGGAAAGGTACATTGTTGAGTCATCATCTATAGGTGCAGACTTGATTCATTCAAAGGTAACATCTGAGACTAGATTGAGGTCTTGTGAATCGTAAAGTGTTAACGATGAGACTTAAATCTTCAAGAGATATTCCAGTTCTTTCTTTGCAAGTTCAAAAAGGGTCTGAAGTAGCTTTTATCTTGACAGATTATAAGGATAGAGTCTGATTAAAGTAGATTGCTTTGAAGAGATGACTCTTCCATGTTCCTTATGCTTACTATACATCCCCGGTAATTTAATATTGAGAAAGGTAAATTAAATATTTGATTGAGTTGAAACTAAAGGAAATAGGATTTTTAAGTGAATATATGATTTAAAATGGTATTCTAAAGGGTTAAGGTACATTAAAATGAATGTTTGAAGGAATGGGCATCAGGGGGCCTAACGCGTAGCGTGGCACTGACACGTAGCATCAGGTGCACATTAGTGACCTGAAGCGTAGTGCTCTGCTGACGCGTAGCGTCAGAGTCGCGATAAGCTTTTAATAGAGGATCAAAAACATAACCTGAGAGTATGAAAAGGGTTTCTTCTTCCCCTTCCTCCTTTGTTCTAAACCCTAATGGCTCAATCCATGGGGGTTATTGGTGGAACTTCAAATGAATCATGCTTATGGCATCGGGGGAGTGAGGTAAGCTCTTGGATACCCTCAATTTCATAGTTTCTTGCCCTCACTATCGCTTTCTCTCTCTTCCTGAACCTAACATGCATAATTAGGGGGTTTGATTCTTGAGTTTAAGGGTAGTTAGAACTTGAATGAGGACCTTGGAGTATTGGGTATAGCAAGAGGTTAATGGATTTCATGTTCCTGCGCTTATAGGTTCAAATTTAAGGATCGGAGTTATTTTAAGGTTATGGATTATAGTTTTAGCAATTATAATATTTATGGAAGCTTCTTTGAATTAAATCTTAGAGTTTTGATGGACTTCAGAGGAACCCGACAATTGATTGGAAGCTTTGGAAAGCCTGGAATCGAGGTAAGGGGGGTGTGCTAGGTTAAGGTCAATATAGAAACGTATGACGCCAACGACATATAGGAAAATGGCATATTATAGTTACTTTTAAATCACTTTAAATTAATTTAGATAATCTCTGGTGAATTGTTAAGCCTATGAAATTGAAGTGAATGAAATCGTTAAAGTGGCCAAGGTAAGATAACCGATAAGATTGGTAAATGACTAAGTGGTGTATTAGTATCATATCAGTTAAGGAAATTGGGTGCATATGCATATGTAATTACATGATGGAGTAGGGTATGCAATAGAATATAAACTAAGTGACTTAAAAGCATTAAAAAAAATATATAAGTGCGAGATAGAAGAGTGTGAAATCAACAGTGTTGCGGGTTAACGATCAGTTTAAAGTGATGATGAATTCTAAGTTAATAAGCAAAGGTAAGGTAAAAAAGAATGCGGTTAATAATGATAGAATGAGGTATATGGATATTATATATACGCGTTGCTTAATGTTGATCCTTGTTAGAAAGTGTTGGTAAGTTAAAGATAATGATGGTTCATGTGGACGACTAATGGTGAACTGATAATATGTGTATATATATATATGATGGTGTAATATAATTAGAATCATGTAAAGGTTGATGGAAATGAACAATATGATTACTTATGTTAAATCGATTATTGCAATGACACGACATGTTGATCATGTGATATATTTAATAATTGAGATTGATAATGTTCAAATGTATTGGGATAATTTGTGATAGTATATTGATGGGTTAGCAAGTCGGCTACCCTGTGGGATAAATGCATGTCAGCTTCTAACAATTGTGTGTATGATGATGATGTTTTAATTATATGGAGATGTATATTATGAATGAGGTATCTTGGATACTGTTGAGGGCGAGAGTGGTCGCAGTGCGTTGCACAAGCAAGGAGCGGCTCCGACAGGCTTCTAGTAAAGGGATTGCATGACTATGTTATGATAATTATATGATTATGTGGTGGAGGACGACTGACGGTATATGTTGCCCTCGTTTCTGGCTTCTGTGGTTTTTGTGCCCAGTTAAGCTACCCAGTGGTCAAGTAGGATCCAGTGGTTGAGGGGGAGTCAAGTAGGACTTGGTGAACCAAGTCGGGTTCATGGGGTGTCAAGTCGGACCCCCAGTTGAAGGTCGATCCTTTTAATATCCGGATACCAGGAGTCTGATATATGTGAGAGTCAGTTGTGTTTTACACTTGTTGACTAATGTATATGTTATTGATGATGTTTATGATATGTAAGGTATATTGATGAGTTGACATTGTAGTGATGGGAAGGACATAATGAATTAGAGAATATGTGCGTATGTTAGATTTAATTGTTCATGACATGGTGATGATGGGTTAGTTTAAGACAACTAATAAAACTATGCAAACATATCAATGAGAAGGGTAAAATAAGAAAGGATCTAAAAAGTAATAGCTAATACTGGATGATTATGCTTATGAGTGTAACTATATTACACCTTTCCCAATTTTGATATCTATTTCTGTGCTACTTCTTAATTCCAGTCACTCACCCCCAATATTGTGGTTTTAGTAATTGTTTGCAGGTATGGGTGCACACCGCGAAGGCTAGAGCTAAATGAGGCCAGGGTGATGTGGAATCTAGAAGAGGATATGTATATATGTATATAATTTCTTGTTGATTTATAAAATGTGGGATTATGTTACTTTGTTGGCGTGAAAGTATATTGATGTAGTATGGTAGTACTTTATTACGTTTGTGTGTTATGTGGCACAGAGCCACTACATGTATTATATGTATGCTCGAATGATAGGTGGAGTGTGATTACATATTGAATTGTTGATGATGATAATTATAATGATTGATGATGGTGGTAGTAATTAAATATGATTTGTGGATTATGACAAATTAAGGAATGGAGCCATTGATGAATGAGTGATGAATGTTATTGGCAGGTTCTGTTAAAATGCATGAATATGGTGTGTGATGTGTATGCTAATAGTTTGAGGAGTTGATTGATTTAGTTAATTATGCCTATAAGCGGTAATTGCAGAATTAAAGAACCGAATATGTGATTTTGAGACTCGGTGGGTTTCAGGAGCCCCGAAAGATGTCAATAGGTCCTCTAGGGTATTTGAAAACTGTGTGCATGGGCCTTGGGCCATTTGGAACCCATTTAGGGTATTTGGTGCAATGGTTTTGCACTTAATAAGCTTAAACTGCATTTTGTGCATAACTTGCGCATATGTTGGAATTTCGGCAAACGGATGGTGCCAACAGTTCTAGAATGGGTCAATATATGGCCCATGAAGTTTTATGGCAATCGGACTTGAAACGGGTCAATGGGGTAGGTCAAAAGTTGGCCGGTTGGCCTAAATTATGCAACAGTAGATGCTGCAACTGATGTCTTGACACATAGCGTCAGCCTGGAGCGCAGCGTCAGGGCTGCGCAGGGGAGCTCACGCGTAGTGCCAGACCCCCTATTCCTGGTTTTGATTTCCTTTGAAACTAAATGGCTTTTGAGATTCAAAGGCTTATATAATTACCAGTTTAGGACTTTTAATGAAAACACGTATTTTCTAATTATAGAATTTATTTACTTATTTAAATGCAAAAAAATTTATTTTGAAAACTAATAAAATAGGTGGAAATAAATGTAAAATGACGTAGGATGTCACACTTATTGTATGTCTTGACGAGCTTGGGTCTATTATAAGTTCAGTATGAACGCTTTTTCTTTTAGGAGACGTTCTCAGACTTTAAGTATTTCTTTGAAGCATAGCCTTCATAGTTTCATTTTACTAGACTTATTGAGTGTGAGCTCCCCCTTTGATTTGTAACCCTGTGTTTTATATCCTAAAATACTTGAATGATCTTTATCAAATGTTTAATAACTTATAACTTGATTAATTAAGATGCTTGATGTTGGTTATTAATAAATCTATTGCTTCAAATATTTTCTTTTTTCTAAGAGAATCTTTTGAAAGAATGCTTGAGTTTGAGTCAAGAGTGACTTGTTGAAAGAATACTTGGATATTTAAGCCAGAAGTGGTTGGAGTCAAGAATACTTGTGGCACGATCTGGTGCTGAAATTGTAAAAGGAGTTTTTACAATAGTGGAAATCCTTCAAGTTTGAAATGACTGGACGTAGCTTCTACATTGGAAGTGAACTAGTATAAATTCCTTGTATTCATTCTCTTTTTCCTTGCTTTTAACAAGTTTGCTACAAAAGTCTGATTGCTTGCACTTTAAAGTTTCATATTCTGCAAAAAGTTTTCAAAAGAGTCTAAGACTTATTCAACCCCCTTCTAAGTTTGACTCTGGACCATTAGGATATTTTTTTCTCCAAACCGTTAAAAATGAACTAAAGTAGTAATTATGATTTTATTTCAATCAAAATATAATGTTCTTGATCGATAAGAAAAACAAGAAGATGTGGATGAAGTGATCTAGAAGGTAGCTTAGACAAATTCCTCTTTTGTTATACCCTGCATAAATGTTGAATACAAGATTAAAGGTGGGTTGGCCCCATAAGGCACCTCCAATGTCTAAGTCAGAAAAGAGGACCATAGAACACTGGATGATGAAATGGGAAATTTGTAATAATGGTGTAATAAATATGTACCTTTTACTATTCACAAGACAAGTATTTATAGTGGTGACTGACATAGGTATAATGATGACATTATCAAAAGCTCTACAGGTTTTGTAAATGACGTGGTGGCTAACACGGTTGTCATTGTGGACGAGTTCCCCGAAGACCTTTGTAGGATCTTGTCCTCAGAAGTCGAGCTTCTCATAGTGGTGTCGGGACCAACATGTTGTCTCTGCTATATAGGTACCAAGATCATAAATCCATATCATATGCGTAACATCCTAAATTAAAATTATTATTAATCAATTAATTAATTAATAATTGAGATCTTAAATACTTGAAGTTAAACATGACCTATTAAATTATGGGGTTTGGTTGGTTTAAATTAGAATTTAAATTGAGGGGTGGTTGGTTTTGGAAGCTAACTAAACAAGTAAAAGGACCGAACCACCCCTAACCAATCTACACTAATTATTTTTTCTCTTCCTTTCCATTCCTTATTCACTACACTCTCACATTCACTTTCTTCCCAAAGAAAGAAAAGCAAAAATTTCACTTTCTCTTATCCTCATTATTGTGCCATCTTTCTTCTTCATTCCTATTATTCCTTTTCTTTTTCACTTCAAGTTAAGGCAAAGTTTTTCACTTTCTTCTTCTCCTTCGTCCTTGAAGCTTAAAGAATACAAACTTCCACTTTCAAACTTTCTTTAAATTCCACCATTATCAAGGTACCAAATTAAGAACACTTTAGGTAATTGCTTTGATTATTGGAACCTGATGGTTCAGAGTCAGATTTAGAAGAGGGGTAAATAAGTCTTAACTTATTTTTTGCACGAACTTTGAATAGTAAAGAATTACATAGAGAACCACACAACATATTTACATTGGTTCACTTCAAAAACAAAAGCTACGTCCATTACCTTCAGAATTGAAGAAGTTTCAATATTGTAAAAAACACATTTTACAACATCAGCACCAGACCAGTGTCTCAGGTATTCTTGACTCTAACCACTTCTGGCTTAAACCCCAAGTATTGTTTCAATAAGCCACTCATTGCTCTAAAAACTCAAGTATTCTTTCAAAAGCCTATTCAGGGTACAAAGTGTTTCTCACTTATACTACGAGTTGGTGAACAACACCAGACACAATACATAAAGGTGAATGATAAAGAGTTTTGTGTTATAACAGATAACTCAGCGTACAAAGATATGGAGTATTAAAACAGGTACATTGAGTTACAGATTGTAATAAGTCAAGGTTTGTTAGAAGCAGAACTATAAAGAAGACTTATACAAAAGATACAAGAACTTAGAAACTTTTATAATGAGAGTTTGTCATACTTTTGATTCTTGTAAGGAAGAGATCAAAGAATATTCAATGTGTCAACCACTTCATGTTTTGATATCTTTTCGTATTTATAGACTTCCTTGAGATAATCATTGATTCAGACACGGAAGGGAATACAATTGTTGATCTTTTCAAAGACAAGATAAGTGTGCATTTGTAGGGCCTAAATCTATCATGCTTCAGAGATATATACCAAAAAGGTTTGCCTCGATAGTCTTTACCAAAAGTTGTCCTTTTGCTTATCTATTTTAAGTAATCAGGTACATATTTATAGTCGTTGACCTTTAGGCTTCCTGATTTGCCCAGGTTTAGCTTTTCTGACATTTTGGGATATGCAAGGCATTTTTTTTATTGATGTGTATAATGCTTCAACTTTTCTGTTTGTTTCATTTTTGACGATAGACTCAATTGATACATGAAAGTCCTTGTTGTCCCTTATTCAAAAAGGAGAGTTTCTTTCCAGACACTTTTGAAGGGAAAAGAGTGATCATCCTAGGATCTGTAGCTTCATTCAAGCTTTGATTCATTGATGCCTTTGATGAGTATAGACTATTCATTTCAAGAATGATTTTGAGTTTACAAACTCCCCTTGTTTCTTGTTACTAAAGCATTACAAAATTTCCTGTTATACTAATCAAAACTGTTAGAGAGACAATACAGACAGACTTTATTTAACTAAGAGTCTTGATAGGTGTTATTAAAAAATCTTAGGGGTTCAAACTTCTTAGTCTTGAATTCGGACTTTGTTCTAAATATCTCCCCCTATTTGTTGATAGTAAACATCAATTCTTTTGATAAATAAGGTCTATATTAGAAAGAACATTGAAGCAATGTTTGACTTAATTCAAGTGATATATGATTGTTATACACTTCTAATCAAGATAATCAGATTAATCGTATAATAGATTTAAGTTTTAATTCATATAACAATTTTGAAGTAGTAGATATACAACAGAAAAGATATAATATTCATGTGAAAACATGGATTATATACTTCTTAAAAAAATTCTAAGGACTTTAGACTACAATACTACAAAAGACTACAAATTTTATTATTATAAACTATTACAAACTTCTACTCTTCCTTTTGATATCAACAAGAAGAGGGACATCACTAAGACTCTTTAGTCTTAAGAGGGGCAGGAAGAAATTGTAAGGTAGAAGCAGAAATGAGAGAGGAAGTAGAGACAGACACCAAAATTAAACCACCAACAATTACACAAAAGAAGTAAGGGTGGTCAGTAATAATGATAGAATAGGACTAGCAGGAGGAGGGAGAGATAATGGCTGTAGAATAATCCTAGAAGGTAGGATAGGGCTTGATTACTCTCCCAACACGTGCTCAGAAATTATGAGCATCAAGTAGAATTTCTCCAGCGGAGGTACTGCATTGCTGATTCTGCTCCTAGAGATAGTATGTAACATCTCTGAAATTATTTTATTTATTAGTGGAGCATAATTAAATTAAGGAATAATTAATTAATGATCAAAAGTAAGAAATTAATTAACCAATAAATGTAAGCAGTGGTTAAATTAATTCGTAACGGAGGTAAATAATTAATTACCATGGTAAAGGTAAAATCAAATGGGCTAAAAGAAAATAGGAAAAGAAAAGGGAATTGGTTTATAGAATTAAAGGAAAATGAAAAAGAGAGAATTATGTAATGACCATTATGCCTTTCCCTTAAGTGAAATGAATTTGGGCTACTTCACTTTGTCATTCTCGTGTGAAAGTTGAAAAAGAGAACAGTGAAGGTGTATGCCATTGTTGCATACTTCAAGCTTCAAATTGGAAGTCGATTCTTGATCATTTTTTACAATTGAGGGCATTTCTAAAATCCTTGAGGTAAGAGCTACACAATGGTACCTTTAATTTCAGGAATCAGCTCACTTCTCTTCTTCCTCAAATTCTTGAGTTTTTGGGGTTTGGTAGAATTTTAAGTTTCTAAACCAGTTAATGCTTATAACTTCCAGATGGTGAATATGCTTATAGGGTTTTGTTTCGTTGATAATAGGTTGTGGATTAAGGATCGACAGAGTAATCAGAAAGGAGGAAGTTGAGAATCAATGACAAAATTGGTATCGGTAAGTTGCGATGATTTAATTTAAGAAATTAAAAGTGTTAGTAAGAAATGGCTTCAGTTTCGGATGCGACAGAGTTTATTTTGATTCCTTGTGCTTCTAATTTTAGAGTGTTGGCACCGTTAAAAGGAACTGATGATCAAATAAGAGTTTAGAGACTTCAAGTTGAGGTAAGAGGGTGTTCTTGGTGTATGATTTAATAAGAATACAATTTGATTATATTTCCCTGATACTCATAAGTGGAATGGGGTTTTGTTATAGAAGAGGCATAGAGAATTAACCACTATGTATATATATGTGTTACCAAAATAGGTAATAATATAATTTAATTTTTAGTTGCGTTTGATCTTGCAAAAAAAAGATTGTATGTTAACCCTTATGTTCATAAATTATATCTTTGATATGATGATTGATGGTTTGGAGAACAGACTTAGAAAGGGGGTTGAATCAGTCTATTCATTTTTTCAAACCAAAAAGTGATATTTAAATGTTTAGAGCATTATACAGCGGACCAGACTTTTGAAGAGACAAAGAACATGATACTTTGGTTGAGCGAGCGTATTTTTGCAAGACTTTTACTATTGAATTTAACAATAATAATGTACTGGACTTTTGATAGTAAAAAGTAAGAGAGAAAGAGACAATACACAAGCGATTTATACTGGTTCACCTCCAACTCGGAGACTACATCCAGTACCTTCAAATCTGAAGGATTTCCACTATGTAAAAATATTTTACATAAACAGCCCAGATCGAGCCTATGAGTATTATGGACTTCAGTCACTCCTGACTTAAGCATAACCCGTGCTTCAAGTATTGTTGACACCGGCCACTCCTGGTCACGAGTATTCTTGACTTCGGTCACTCCTGGCCTAAGCACACCCCGTGCTTCTGAGTATTCTTTTGCACGTACCTACTCCTGGGGCAGACCTAAGTATTCTTGACTTTGGCCACTCCTGGCCTGAACACAACTCATGCTTTGAGTATTCTTGACTCCGGCCACTCTTGGCTTAAACACAACTCATGCTCCAATACACCAAACCCTTATGGATTCCTTTGAGTATTCTTTTGCACGCAACAACTCCTATGGAAGACCTAAGTATTCTTTCATGAGCCACTCTTGGCTCGAACCCCGAGTGTTCTTTCAAAAGCCTCTCTAGGCCAACAGTGTTTCCAATACTAACAGAGTCTGGCAATATACCAGACCTGTACTACTAGAGGATTGGAAGAATTAGCCCAAATAAAATAAGCCCCTTAACTTAGCAAAGCTAAGTGATAAACCACGAAAATGTGTTTGTAAAGAAAGAGAGGGCTTAATTTTCCCATGGGGCTTAGTACATTCAAAAAGTGAATGATTGGAAAATGTACTGAGCCAAAAAGCATGACTTGGGATAATATGCATTTAAGTGTACGAAGGCATATCCCAAGTTACTATGGCATCTAAGAAGAAAGGTAAGTGCATATAACGAGCTTTCTTTTTCTTCATGGTAGATTTTCCAAGTAGGGTTACTCATTGTTGAGTAAACTGCCATTTCTTTATTTTATATGAGCTTGAGTGCATGAACGTCTGATGGTTGTTCATGATTTTTCTTCTTCTTCTATTACACTTTTATGGTGTATTCTAGCTCATCTTTTTCTTTTTACAAGCTCTCTCTTTTTCATTTTTTTCTCTAGTATTTATTTTCATCCTTAATTCTCGATAATTGATTTTTCTCTCCTCATATTTTTCTTCTATATTTTTCAAGAGGCTTTACTTTTAAAGAGAAGATCGATTTTGTTTATATAGAATTAGTCTATTGAGTTCAGGAAGAGGCTTGTTAATTATATAGCCGTTGAGAGAGTTGTTGTATAAGAGACAAAAGTCTTTCTTGATAAAGTTACACAAAGGGTATGAACTTTTGTTGTCAGAGAGAGAGAGACATTCTGCACAAATAATGTAGATGTAGAAGCTTTCAGGATTTGTGTAGTTATAGGTGGAGTAGATGCAGCACTAGTTTCACCAAGAAGGAAAGCTTTGATTCAGAGAATCTCTGAATGCATGAGATAGAAGTGAAATATAGTTGCTTTTCAAACTAAATTAAAATCCACCTTGTTTAGTCAATCTTCCTCGAATCTTTTTAATAAGCTTTTAATGGAGATGACTTGTGACTATTGATGCTTCATATATCAGACTACTTCTAAAGGTTTGAAGGGAAACAACAGAGTCTAATGCTTTCGTGTACTCTGAAGCTTAAAGTGATACTGTTTGAATCTAGGTCTGGTAAGTTATTTTGATACAAGAGAGTTTCTTCTGAAGCAAGTTAATAGACTTTTGATTCTTCCTTTTGTCTTGGATTGAGAAGTTCATGTTACGATTAAGTCTTCCAGACTTTTGATGCATGAGCTTTCTAAGTATAGACTCCCCCTTTCTTCTATAGCTTAGGCCTTTTCCTGAAACATATAAAACACTCACATCAAGTGATACAAAACATCTTCATTTAAGTTAGAATTCCTAATGTTAGTTATCAACAAATCTCGTGTTTCCAGACTTTTCTTCAACAATGATGTTAGAGTCAAGAAGACTCGGAATAATCTTAAGATTTATTGATACCTAACATCACGTATTCTAATTTAAATCAAGTCATATCTTGTTATTATTTGATATATACGTTTAAGCGTTTCAGGAAACATAAGGCTTTTCTATATAAGAAAGGGGGAGTCTATGTACCAAAAGTCTAGAAGGACTTTCATAAAATTCGGTCATAACAAAAATCCTATAATCAAAGATAAAAGAAGTCTTCAAAAGTCTAGAATTTTACCTCAAGGAGAGAGATCTCTGTATCTGAATGTTTTACCAGACCTTGACCAGAAAAGTCTTATATCTCATATCTCAAAGTTTATGAAAACATCAGATCTTGTTCTCACATGTGCTTCAAGCTTCTAGACCTTGCAAAGCCATCTAAATATTTGTACCTTAATTTGTCTCATCATCAACACCTTATGGATCACCAAACCTCGAATCCTCTAAAAGGTAGTTCCTATACAAGTTTGGTCCAAATTCAACGGTCAAAAAAATCCATTTTTTACTAACTCTCAAAATGGTCAAAATTCCTCTAATAAAGGAATTTCCCTTTTGGTGAAAAATGTACCACCCTTCTCTGCCTCTATTGTATAAATCTCAAAAGCTCTCCATCCTATACAAAATATGCAGAACATCTCTCTGACCAAGTAGGCTTATATCCATGGAAGAAAAATCACTTCTCCTATAGATGAAGCAATCTTCAAATGGTCATCCAATGGATCTATCTCTTTTAAGATGAACAAGTATTTATATGCTGTAAATCTTCTCTTTAAAAATAGACTGAGAAAAGAAAAGGAAAAATAAGTAAGAAAAAAATGATGAAACAAAATTGAGAGAAAATAGAGAGATCAGAAGAGAGAAAATGAGAGAATAAAAATAAAGAAAGAGAGAAAAGAAAAATGGCATATGTTATTACAAGAAGAAATAGGAAATTGCCATTAGAGAGAAAGAAAAGCTTGTTGTGAGGTTTAGAAGTCACAACAACTAAGTCAGAGGCATGAAATCAATTTGTCTTTTATGGAAAATCATTGTCTCTGTCTTAGCATTAAAAACTTAGTATGTACTTCACTTCACTTCATCATTTACATGTACTAAGTTTTAATATGTACTCAAGCCTCTCTTCATCTATATAAGTCTGTTGATCAGACTCATCACTTAGCGTAGCTAAGTCAGAAGGCTTGTCATATTTGATGTTTAAATTCTTCTAATTTATTATAAGTACAGTTCTGTTAGACCTGTTGGGAAACACTATTGGCCTGAAGAGGCTTTAGAAATAATACCTGGGTTTGAGCCAGGAGTGGCTTGTGAAAGAATACTTGGGATTGCCCCAGGAGTGGGTGTTTACAAAAGAATACTTGGGGCTAGGAGTGGCCAGTGTCAAGAATACTCAGAGGTACAGGATGTGCCTAAGCCAGGAGTGGCTGGATTCAACAATACTCTAAACATCATACGTAAATGGTCTTTTGCATAGTGGAAAATCCTTCAAGTTAAAGGCACTGGATATAATCTCTGAGTTGGAGGTGGACCAATATAAATTACTTGTGTATTGTCTCTTTCTCTTTGACTCTTTAACTATCAAAAGTCTAGTGCTTTATCATTAATGTTTTTGATAGTAAAAGTCTGGTAAATAATGCTTGCTCAATCAAAGAATCACGCTCTCTTCATAAGCAAGTCTGGTCCACTGTGCAAAGTGCTATTGCGCTTAAATATCACTTTTTGGTTTGAAAAGTGAACAGACTTATTCAACCCCCCTTCCAAGTCTGTTCTCCGAACCATCAGATGAATTTTGTGTTGAGAATCATAATATGAGTTATGAATATACAATTTCTGGAAGTATGAAATTGTGAATGAGATTGGTTATTGCCTGTATGGCTTATTGATGAATAATAATGCATGATGTTGAGCATTTTATATGTAAACCCCATAGTGCCGACTTTTAGGCCTGGGGATGATTGATAATGATGATTAGATGATGATATACCATAATTATGAATTGTTGATATATGTTGTATGGTGTGAACAACCATTTGGTATGATTTACCCCTCGGTTTTGACTCCCGTGGTTGTTGGTGGCCCAGTTGAGTTACCCAGTAGTCAAATAGTACCCAGTGGTTGAGGTGGGGAGCCAGGTGGGTTCAGAGGATGTCAGGTAGACTCCCAATTGATGGCTAATCCATTTAGTATCCGGATACTAAGGCGTCTTATGTTATATTTGATTGAGAGATAATTTTAATGATGATAAATTGATGATGATGAAATTGATAATGATAAATAGATGATAATGAATTGATGGCGATGAATTGATGAAGATATTATGAAATAATTGTATGTAACCATTTTACTTAGTAATTGTTATAGAAATTATTTGTATTTAATTATATGGCCAGTCACTCACCTTTGCAGTTGTTTTAGTGACTAGAGATAGGGAGATTGTAGAGGCATCAGATACCAGTGCAAAATGAAGTGGAGGAAAATGCCAAAGACCCTGTGTGGATGAACATTTAATGTGAAAACATGTATATGTGTTAATGTTTATGTTTTGTGTTAGCCTGATAGCAAGGATTGTTTGCTTGGCTTGATCAAGAATATGACTTGATGTTAACATGTTATGTATAGCGAGGTATGTTGAGAAATTGCATAAAATGTCCAGGTGATTACGTTGCATGATTGTGTAAGCACTGAACCATATTGTGTTAGCTTTCTATCACCCATGGGTAGGTTTGTGAATGATATGTAATGTGATGGTTGATGTACGTAATGGATTATTGGTTGATTGTGATTGGCATGATCTATAAAAGTTTTTGAGTATTATGTGGAATTGAATAGGTCATATCTTGAATTTATAGGAATTGGACTTCTCTGATGGTTTCCTTAGACCTATATAGGTGCACTAGACTTATGTGTAGACTTAGAATAATTGAGAATATGCATTTGTGCCTTAAAATGTCATAAACTTGCATGTGAATGGTCAAACTAAATTTCCTTGCATATCTTTTACATGCTTCAGGATTTTGGCAAACGGGTTTCGCCAACGGCTCCAAAATGGAAAAATCATGTCGCCTATGAAATTTAGGGTCAATCGGGGCTAAATTCAGGGAATTAGGTACCTTGAAATTTAGGAGTTTTGATATTTTGGCTGAATTTGCTTGAGTGAGTTCCTCCCAAGCTCCAGGGTCTGTTGCTGGTGCAATTTCTCTTGAGTGAATTAATTATGAAATTGTTACTAGAGTAATTTCACTCAAGCGGACATCCCTCACTTGAGCAAATTAAATTAGAATATTTCTGGAGTGATTTCGCTTGAGCGAGTATCTCTCGCCTAAGCGAGTATCTCTCGCCTGAGCGAACCAACTCAAAGCTAATTCAGTGATATTTCTGCTTTAGCGAGTCCTTTTCTCTTGAACGAATTCGTTATTAAATGGTTCTGTGGTAATTTTGCTTGAGCGACTATGCCTTCGCTTGAGCGAATTAATTTGGAATTGCTTCTGTTTGAATTTTGCTTAAGCGAGTGACTTATTACTTGAGCGAGATTGCATATGTTTCTCTCTATTTTGTTTTCGGTTAAGCGAGTTGAGCTCGCTAAAGCAAATTGAGCCTGATTCAAATTAAATTAAATCGTATTGGATTAATTAAGGTTGACCTGTGATAATTAAATTAAATCAATCGATTTAAACTTAAATAATTAGGAGGGATCTTATATAGTGCACCCAAAGATGGCTTTGAGTGTCCCCACTTGGAGAAGGGTCAAAACAAAGAACTTCCAAGATATCATCGAATAACCTTTTTGGAGTCCGCATATACCAATCAGGTGTGGAGGATGTAGAGTACCATACTTTATGCTTTAATTTATTTATGATGATCCTAGGATTTTTGGACATGACGTGATCTAGATACATCCGGATGCAGGCTTAGGGTTAGGCAAAAGCTTGGATCCAAGGTCAGGCAAGGAGACAGTGGCCTTGGACAAGTTGACGGGTTTATTGTTGCAAACATGTGGCTTGAAATATAGCAAAGTATGAAGATGTGTAGAGGTGAGAGTTGGACATGAGGTCCTCAGCAGGGATAGCGTAACATCCTAAAAATTTTATTCTCATGTATAATCATTTTTAATCTAGACCACTAATGATATTATCTATTTATATTAACTTTCTACATAAGTTTGGCTGTGAATTGAAGCTTCTTTTTGATTCGTTCAAATAGATTTCTTTGATATTAACCTCTGGTAGCGTTCTGACTGGGAGATTACCGAGTAAAGTACTTTCGAATAAGATATTCCGAGTGAATCATGTCTGAGATAAGACCTTTCGAGTGAAGAAAGGGATCTAATTTTGAGTGAGATCTTTCTGAGTGAAGTATGACCGAGAGAACTATTTCTGAATGAAACTCTGAGTGACTCATTTCTGAGTGAAACGTCTCTGAGTGAAACGTTTCCGAATGAAACTCCAAGTGACTCATTTCCGAATGAAACGTCTCTGAGTGAAACGTTTCTGAATAAAACTCCAAGTGACTTGTTTCTGAATGAAACTCTGAGAGATTCATTTCTGAACGAAACGTCTACGAGTGAAATGTTTCCGAGTGAAACATCTCCGAGTGACTCGTTTCCAAATGAAACGTCTCTGAGTGACTCGTTTCCGAATGAAACGTCTCCGAGTGAAACGTTTTCGAGTGAAACGTATCCGAGTGAAACGTTTTTGAGTAAAACGTCCCCGAGTAAAACATTTCAGAGTGAAACATCTCCAAGTGAAATGTTTCCGAGAGAAGTACTTCTGAGCGAAGAAAAACTTTAATTTCAAATGAGTACTTCTCGAGCCGAGATATTCCCGAGTGGGATATCTCTGACTTAAATACAACTTTCCCGAGTGGGGTGTCCCCGAGTGAGGCACTTCCGTGTGGGATGGTACTGAGTGAGACATTTCCAAGTGGATGACACCAAGTGAGACCTTTTCGATACCCGCATGATATGTCACCGATTAAGACTACCAAGTGAGTCATTTCCAGGGGAAGTACTTCTGGAACAGAGAAAGACTTTGACTTCAAATGAATATGTTTCCGAGTGAAAAGTTTTCGGGGGATGTAAATATCCGAGTGGTGAACTTCTTCATTCTATTCATGCTCGGGTGTCATAAAGGTTGCCTAGAGCCTGTGCTCGGGCCATATTCAAAGTTGCCAAGAGCTTGTGCTTGGGTTCGTCTTCGAGATTGCCTTCGACTCTGAGTGATATTCCCGAGTGGAAAGATTTTTGAGAGAGGACTGAACTTTGACTCCGAATGACTCTTTCGGTTTTAAATTTCTGAGTAACGCACTTCCGAGAGAAATACTTTCGAGTGAAGAAAGGCTTTGACTTCGAATAAGGTACTTTTTGGGAAAAATATATCCGAGTAGAGAATTTCTAAGTGAATCAATTCTGAACAAAAAATGGCTGATTTTGAACGAGCACTTTTCAGGCAGAGATATATCCGAGTGAGATATTTCTGAATGAGGTGTCTCCGGGTGAAACATTTCTGAGTGGGTCACTCACTCGGAAAGAAAAGCTATGACTGAGTGTTTCAAGCAGAAACATTTTCGAGCGAATTCCCTTCCGAGTGGAGCAATTCTGAATGAAAAGAGGCTCTGATGAATTCTTCTCGGAAAGAGATATGCCCAAAATACCAAACCAGTGTTAGAATTAACATTTAACTCCAATCATATCATCTTGTACATATTTTAATATATTTACTTCAATCATACAAGCTCCATTATGTAGGCGGCGGAAATGGTCAACCATACAACTTATTTTCTTATCTAAAATCTCCATTATCACCGTAATTAATGCACCTAGCATCCCACTACAATCCAATTACGAAAAAGCTTGTCCCATACTTGTCTTTTCATTATTAAATCGACCCTACATCTTGTTCCCAAGTCTGAATTCTTAGAACAAACTAAAATTAGTAAAGTCTCTCATTTCCTTTTCTCCGTCAAGTCACCTTTGATCTGAAGCTAGCACAGTAAGAAGAGAACATTTTTTCAACCAATCTAAGATCCTCTATCAAGGTAAGAGGGGATAGGGTTGTGAATAAATATGGAATGGGTAGAATTGTATGCTGTTCTAGGATTTCTAGATTTATTTTCATAGCTTGTTACTTAATTTTGAAGCTGAACATCTGTGAATTTGACTCTGACTTCTTCATCAAAGTTGTAGATATTTTTGTTATGTGAATTTTGAGACTTGAACCGACTTATTTGGGTATGTATAGCATGATTTATAGTCAAAATACTACAGTATGTCTGTTCTGGAATATGTACCTTCTATTTTGTGTAAATATTAATATTCTAGGAATTATACATACATATTTAGACTTTGATGTCTTCATAAAAGTTGTAGATATTTATGTTATGGATCTATAGAAAGTGGAATTACTTAAAAGGGATTTGATTTGCTCACGTTATGGTCGTTTTACTAATGTATGTTGCTGTTGTAAATTTCTAAAATTACCTATGATGATTATTATGGATGAAAATAATATTTTCCATGTGGGTAATGATTTATTTTGAATTATTAAGGGATTATTGATTATTATGGATGTTATTGAGTGTCCTATGAATGTCATATAGTATGTTTATCTTTGTGATGAATAATTATGAATGACTAAATTAATGTATACATGGATGCCTTGTGGTTTATTGAGATATGTTGTTGAACTGTAAATCCATGATTTTGAGAATTAATATATGTGATGTGTCCTTTGAGGACTTATGGTTTTCCAAGTGATTATGGAAGTATTGATATCATGGTATGTTAAATCGATAAAGAGAATTAAAGGCATTCATGCATCATAAGCATTTGGACGCACCATGGAATTTAGGGGTTCCATGATTGCCGGCCCTGGTGGGGGGTTACTTTATGATGAGTTAAAGCCCTATTTTTGTTGAGCGCCATAGAGTGTAGGGATTCATGGTTTATGCTAAGTCCTACTTGTGTACTTTGGTACTTGAGCGCCGTGGAGTGTAGGGATTCATGGTTTATGCTAAGTCCTACTTGTGTACTTTGGTACTTAAGCGCCATAGAATGTAGGGATTCATGGTATTATACTAAGTCCTACTTGTGTCTCTATGAGACTTTTTACTATAGTATTCCCACCAAATCAAAATGGATCTAGCATGACATCATTTGACTAAAATAAAGATTATTAAATGTAAATGACCTTGTTTGTCATATTCATCATATCATTATGGTTTATTGATTGTGTTTGAGCAACTTTACTTATTTTATATTTATTCTATATTCTATCTCACTCTTACATTATTTTTACAGTGCATGCTACACAGAATGACGAGTGGTGCAATTAATGAAGCTTTTATGATTTATTGCTTGGACTTTGACTTCATTGAATTTTGATGGGTTGTAATAATATTATGTACCATGTACTGTAATCTTCTCTATCGTTTCCGCTATATAAATGTATTATGTTTTATTTGTTCACGACTAGTATGCATGATAATATTCCGCATTTATCAATTTTCACGTAACCTCAGAATTTAAATTACGAATTTCAAAATGATTCTTTAAACGCAAAAAGAATTTATTTCAAAAATTTGGGTTAATTAATTGGAATTTGTAATTTGGGTTTTGGGTGTCACATTGGTGGTATCAGAGCCAGGTTCAAAAATTCAGGGCCAATTGCTATGACATGTATTGTTTCTTTGATATACTACGTGAATTGTTTGATTACTTGCTTTATAATATGTTAAGTGTGTGCTGTATGACTTGTTGCTTAATTGATAAATTGTAAAATACTTATAGTTATGTTATAATCTTATACAATATATTTTCCCTTAGAATTAGTATAAACCAAACTACGAATGTAGGATGGCAAGAAACAATAACGACGCTATGGCAGTCACTTTCAACCGCTTGGCTGAGGCCTTGGAGAGGCAAAATCAACCAAGAAATACTGGAGGACTACACGGATTAGATCACTTCTTAAAAAGAAAGCCATTACAGTTTAAAGGAGGCTATAATCCAAAGGTAGCATACCTATGGATTAAGGAAATGGAACGTATCTTCCGATCTTTACCCTACACATAATTCAAAAAGGTGGAGTATGCCACCTACATGATGATTGAGGAAGCAGAAAACTGGTGGATCCATGCTAGAATTCGTATGACTGAGATTGATAGACCTTTGGACTGGGTCAACTTCAGAGACTATTTTCTGGGGAAATATTTTCCAGCAAGTGTGAAGAGCCGAAAAGAGCTGGAATTCATGGAGCTGAAACAAGGCTCAATGTCTGTTGGTGAGTATGC
The DNA here is from genome assembly GCA_037962975.1 of Clitoria ternatea. Taxonomy (NCBI): domain Eukaryota; kingdom Viridiplantae; phylum Streptophyta; class Magnoliopsida; order Fabales; family Fabaceae; genus Clitoria; species Clitoria ternatea. The sequence goes on from CM075670.1 coordinate 233,192,385, forward strand.
TGCTAAATTTGAAGAGTTATCCCTCTTTTACCCTCCTTTCCAATAGGCAGGTGTTGAAGCCTCAAAGTGTGTCAAGTTCGAGAATGGTTTGAATCTTGAAATCAAAGAGGCTATTTGTTATCCAGAAATTCGGAGCTTCCCCATCTTGATCAATAAATGTTGAATTTTTGAAGAAAACCACCAAGCCAGATTGGCACAAGAGAAGGTAAATAGACAACTGAGACCTCAGTCAGTTACCTTCAAAAGGAAAGGGTCGTTCTATTCAAATCGTTTCAATGGAGGATCATCATCATCTTCTGAGAGAAGTAATAATCATATGAATATAAAGTGTCTTAAGTACGGAGGTAATCACCATATACGTGATTACAACAGACGCCTAGAAGATGTCACTTGCTTTCGATGTAATCAGAAAGGTCACATCAGTCCAAATTGTCCATAGAACCGTCAAAACAACAACAACAATAACACCATGAATAATCGAAGAGGTTCTAGTTATCAAGGAGGCCGTGGAGAAAACACGCGTGCTGTTCAACCTCTGAGACAGAATGGGGAGTCAATGGACAAGAGATTACAACCAGCAACAGGAAGAGTCTTTGCCATCAACGGTTCAGAGGCTGACCAAACAGACGACCTTGTGCAAAGTAAGTGTGAGATCAATGGTACCATTTTATCTGTATTGTTTGATTTTGGTGCTACACATTCTTTTATTTCTGAGGAGTGTGTTAAACGTCTTCAATTACTTGTGAAGTCTATGATGTATGACCTGATTGTTTCCACTCCCACCGGTACACAACTTAGGACTACTAAGGTGTGTAACGATTGTTTTGTGCTCGTAGAAGATAGAAACTTTCTTGTCAATCTTGTTTGTTTACCTTTGAAGGATCTATAAGTAATTCTAGGGATGAACTGGTTATCGGTAAATCGAGTCTTGATGGACTGTCATAACAAGACCGTGATATTTCCATCAGAAGGAAATATTATTTCTGACAATCCCAAGATCTTTTCCTTAAAAGGTGAAATTCAATTGTTTGCCTTGTTTGCTCTTTCCAAAGGAGATGTTAAATCTGAAGTAATTAAGATACCAGTTGTCTCTGAATTCCCTGAAGTATTTCTAGAAAATGTCTCAAGTTTACCTCCAGAACATGAAATAGAATTCTCAATTGACCTAATTCCAGGAGCAGAACCAGTGTCTAAGGCTCCATACCGTATGTCACCTATTGAACTGACAGAATTGAAAAAGCAAATTGAAGAGTTGTTAGAGAAGCATTTCATCAGGCCTAGTGTGTCGCCATAAGGAGCGCCAGTATTGCTTGTTAAGAAGAAAGATGGAAGCATGAGATTATGTGTAGATTATCGTCAGTTGAATAAATTGATAGTGAAGAATAAATATCTTTTGCCCAGAATTGATGATCTAATAGACCAATTGAGAGGTGCTACAATATTTTCCAAGATTGATCTACGATCGGGTTATCATCAGATTCGTGTCAAGTCTGAGGATGTTCCAAAGACAACCTTTAGAACACGCTATGGTCATTACGAGTATCTGGTGATGCCTTTCGGAGTGACTAATGCCCCAGCTGTATTCATGGATTACATGAATCGAGTGTTTCATCCATACTTGGATCAATTTGTTATTATCTTCATTGATGACATTCTGATTTATTCTAAGACTTGGGAGGAGCATGAAAAGCATCTTCGAGTGGTATTGCAGATTCTGAAGGAGAAGCAGTTGTATGCTAAGTTATCTAAATGTGAGTTCTGGTTGAAAGAGGTAAAGTTCCTAGGCCATGTGATCTTAAGCGAAGGAGTATCTGTGGATCCTTCTAAAATAGAAGCTGCAACAAACTGGGAGAGACCTAATTCAGTTACTGAGATACGAAGCTTCCTAGGATTAGCTGGTTATTATCGGAGATTCATTGAGGGGTTTTCTCGAATTACCTTACTGATGACTCGTCTGACCCAGAAGAATCAACCTTTTTCTTGGACGCTAGAATGTGAGAAAAGTTTCCAGGAACTAAAATCGAAGCTTACATCTGCTCCAGTCTTAACTTTGCCTAATCCATAAGAAGACTTTGTGGTTTATTGTGATGCTTCTAAGATGGGTTTAGGTTGTGTTTTGATGCAGCAACAAAAGGTGATTGCCTATGCTTCTAGGCAGCTGAGGTCACATGAAATGAATTATCTGACGCATGATCTAGAATTAGCAGTGGTGGTATTCGCTTTGAAAATTTGGAGACACCATTTGTATGGAGTCAAGTTTGAGGTGTTCAATGACCATAAGAGCTTAAAGTATTTGTTCGATCAGAAGGAATTGAACATGAGGCAGCGAAGGTGGATGGAATTTCTTAAAGATTATGATTTTGATTTGAAGTACCATCCAGGAAAAGCAAATGTGGTAGCAGATGCACTTAGCAGGAAATCCATTCATATGGCATCTTTAATGGTAAAAGAGATGGAAATGATAGAATAATTCAGAGATATGAACTTGGGTGTGGAGATGAAATCTTCAAGAAGTATGACCTTGGGTAACCAATGATTTTCTAAAGCTGATAGGTGAGAGGCAAAAAAAGGACTTACAATTACATGAATTGAGAGAGATGCAGGCGAATGGAAAGGATATGGGATTACAAGAAGGATTAGATGGAATTTGGAGGATTAAAAGCAAAATTTGTATACCAGATGATGTTAATCTAAGAAGGACAATCCTAGAAGAAGCACATAAAAGTATGTTGAGCATTCATCCTAGAGCAACTAAGATGTATCAAGACCTGAAGAAAAGCTTTTGGTGGCCAAGGATGAAGAAAGAAATAGCTGAATATGTGTCTTCATGTCTGGTATGTCAAAAAGCCAAGGTGGAACATCAGAAACCATCTGGTGAACTACAACCATTAGAGATTCCTATCTGGAAATGGGATGACATTTCAATGGACTTTGTGTCAGGATTGCCAAGAACACGTTCAGAAAATGATGCAATCTAGGTTATTATAGACAGATTGACTAAGTCTGCTCACTTCCTTCCAATGAATATGAAGAATTCTCTACAAAAGTTGGCACAATTATATGTGAAAGAGATCGTGAGACTTCATGGTGTACTATCCAGTATTGTGTCAGATAGAGATCCAAGGTTCACTTCCTGATTCTAGGGAAGCTTGCATCAGGAGTTGGGTTTAAGACTCTGATTAAGTTCGGCTTATCATCCTCAAATAGATGGATAGTCAGAACGTACCATACAAAGTTTGGAAGACTTACTGCGATCTTGTGTGCTTGAGCATGGTGGTAGTTGGGAGCAGTTTCTTCCACTGATTGAATTCACGTATAACAATAGTTACCACAGCAGTATTGGTATGGCTCCATTTGAAGCATTGTATGGTGGGAAGTATCGAATGCCCCTTTGTTGGTTAGAAACTAGTGAAAGTTTGGCGTTAGGGCCTGAAATTGTGCAACGGACTACTGAACAAATAGAAATAATCAGAGAGAAGATGAAGGCATCCCAAGATAGACAAAAGCACTATTACGATAAAAGGAGGAAACCACTTGAATTCCAAGTTGGTGATCATGTATTTTTGAAGGTTTCACCTCACAAGGGCATTGGTTGAGCATTGAAAAGTAAAAAGTTGAACCCGAGGTTTATTGGACCATATGAAATTATAAAGAGGATTGGCCCGGTGGCTTATCAGATTACACTTCCTCCTTACCTTACAAATTTACACAATGTGTTCCATGTATCACAATTGAGGAAGTATGTACAAGATCCCACTCATGTGATTGCTACTGATGATGTTAAAGTTAGAGAAAATTTGATCATCCCTGCAGAACCTACAAAGATTATAGAAAGGTCGATTAAACGCCAGAGAAGCAAGGATGTACCATTAGTGAAGGTTACATGGAAACAAGGAAATGATGTAACTTTAACTTGGGAGCGTGAAGATGCTATCAGGACGTAATACCCAGAATTGTTCCACTGAGGGGTGCGTTATATTAAATTTCGAGGACGAAATTTTTATTAGGGTGAGAGAATTGTAACATCCCAAAAATTTTATTCTCATGTATAATCATTTTTAATCTAGACCATTAATGATATTATCTATTTATATTAACTTTTTATATAAGTTTGGCTGTGAATCGAAGCTTCTTCTTGATTCGTTCAAATAGCTTTCTTTGATATTAACCTCTGGTAGCGTTCTGACTGGGAGATTACCGAGTGAAGTACTTTCGAATAAGATATTCTGAGTGAATCATGTATGAGATAAGACCTTCCGAGTGAAGAAAGGGATCTGATTTCGAGTGAGATCTTTTTGAGTGAAGTATGACTGAGAGAACTATTTCTGAATGAAACTCTGAGTGACTCATTTCCGAGTGAAACATCTCTGAGTGAAACATTTCCAAATGAAACTCTGAGTGACTTGTTTCTGAATGAAACATCTCCGAGTGAAACGTTTCCGAATAAAACTCTGAGTGACTCGTTTCTGAGCAAAACGTCTACGAGTGAAACGTTTCAGAGTGAAACATCTCCGATTGACTCATTTTCAAATGAAACGTCTCCGAGTGACTCGTTTCTGAATGAAACGTCTCCGAGTGAAATGTTTCCAAGTGAAACGTCTCCGAGTGAAACGTTTCCGAGTAAAACGTCCCCGAGTAAAACGTCCCCGAGTAAAACGTTTCCGAGTAAAACGTCTCCAAGTGAAACATTTCTGAGAGAAGTACTTCTGAGCGAAGAAAAACTTTGATTTCGAATGAGTACTTCTCTGGCCGAGATATTCCCGAGTGGGATATCTCCGACTTAAATACAACTTTCCCGAGTGGGGTGTCCCCGAGTGTGACACTTCCGTGTGGGATGGTACTGAGTGAGACATTTCCAAGTGGATGACACCAAGTGAGACCTTTCCGATACCCGTGTGATATGTCACCGATTGAGACTACCGAGTGAGTCATTTCCAGGGGAAGTACTTCTGGAACAGAGAAAGACTTTGACTTTGAATGAATATGTTTCCGAGTGAAAAGTTTCCGGGGGATGTAGATATCCGAGTGGTGAACTCCTTTATTCTATTCATGCTCGGGTGTCATAAAGGTTGCCTAGAGCCTATGCTCTGGCCATATTCAAAGTTGCCGAGAGCTTGTGCTCGGGTTCGTCTTCGAGATTGCCTTCGACTCCGAGTGATATTTCTGAGTGGAAAGATTTCTGAGAGAGGACTAAACTTCGACTCCGAATGACTCTTTCGGTTTTAAATTTCCAAGTGACGCACTTCTGAGAGAAATACTTTCGAGTGAAGAAAGGCTTTGACTTCGAATAAGGTACTTTCCAGGCAGAAATATATCCGAGTAGATAATTTCCGAGTGAATCAATTCTGAACAAAAAATGGCTGATTTTGAATGAGCACTTTTCGGGTAGAGATATATCCGAGTGAGATATTTCTAAATGAGGTGTCTCCGGGTGAAACATTTCTGAGTGGGTCATTCATTCGGAAAGAAAAGCTATGACTGAGTGTTTTAAGCATAAACATTTCCAAGCGAATTCCCTTCCGAGTGGAGCAATTCTGAACGAAAAGAGGCTCTGATGAATTCTTCTCGGAAACAGATATGCCCAAAATACCAAACCAGTGTTAGAATTAATATTTTACTCCAATCATATCATCTTGTACATATTTTAATTATGTAGGCGGCAGAAATGGTCAACAATACAGCTTATTTTCTTATCTAAAACCTCTATTATCACCGTAATTAATGCAGCTAGCATCCCACTACATTCCAATTATGAAAAAGCTTGTCCCTCACTTATCTTTTTCATTATTAAATCAACCTTACATCTCGTTCCTAAGTCTGAATTCTTAGAACAAACTAAAATTAGTAAAGTCTCTCTCTTATTTCCTTTTCTCTGTCAACTCACCTTTGATCTGAAGCTAGGATTGTAAGAAGAGAACATTTTTTTCAACCAATCTAAGATCCTCTATCAAGGTAAGAGGGGATAGGGTTCTGAATAAATATGGAATGGGTAGAATTGTATGCTGTTCTAGGATTTCCAGATTTATTGTTGTAGCTTGTTACTTAATTTTAAAGCTGAAAATGTGTGAATTTAACTCTGACGTCTTCATCAAAGTTGTAGATCTTTTTGTTATGTGATTTTTGAGACTTGAACCGATTGATTTGGATATGTATAGCATGAGTTATAGTCAAAATACTACAGTAGGTCTGTTCTGGAATATGTACCTTCTATTTTGTGTAAATATTAATATTCTGGGAATTATACATACATATTTAGACTTTGATGCCTTCATAAAAGTTGTAGATATTTATGTTATGGATCTATAGAAAGTGGAATTGCTTAAAAGGGATTTGATTTGCTCACGTTATGGTCGTTTTACTAATGTATGTTGCTGTTGTAAATTTCTGAAATTACCTATGATGATTATTATGGATGAAAATGATATTTTCCATGTGGGTAATGTTTTATTTTGAATTATTGAGGGATTATTGATTATTATGGATGTTATTAAGTGTCCTATGAATGTCATACAGTATGTTTATCTTTGTGATGAATAATTATGAATGACTAAATTAATGTATACATGGATGCCTTGTGGTTTATTGAGATATGTTGTTGAACTATAAATCCATGATTTTGAGAATTAATATATGTGATGTGTCCTTTGAGGACTTGTGGTTTTCTAAGTGATTATGGAAGTATTGATATCATGGTATGTTAAATCGATAAAGAGAATTAAAGGTATTCATGCATCATAAGCATTTGGACGCACCATGTAACACCCTGGAGTCAACTTACAAATCCCAAGATAATTACCATCACCATATAAAATTTCTTGGATAACTTATTTTTTGCCCGGTAATTATCAAAAGATTCACAACCTGATTCCAGAGGTTACTGATACAAATCAAAGTACGCAACCTTTACATAATTAACTTCTTATTATTATACATAACATCAGAGTTCTATACATATTATATTTTACAACAGGCACCTAGATCTTATAAAATATAAAGATGTAAAATACCAAAACATAACATACACATAATACAACCATAGTAGTCACACAAGCAAGCATCAGCCTCAAGAGCCTTCATAATTTATCCAAATCAAGCATCATCCACTTTGTCACATATCTTCCTAGTTAACCACTAAAGGGTTGCCATAAGTAATAGAAAGAGTGAGATAAAATATCAAATAAATAGAAATTAAATTAGAACATCCACAATCACAAATAGGATGCTATGCGATGCAGATGCCAAACAAGTATTTTGTATTATATTAATATTAATATTTCCATTCTCTATATGTATGAAAATGCATGATGGATCCATTCTGGGGGGAACATCTACAGTGATTTCCAACAATAACATTTTACGGATATCCAACCGATACCGTGCCCCATAATGCAACACTAACATTGGATAACAACATCATAATATCAATAACAAGTGTTGTGGGACCCCCTTAAGGACACACTGCTTAGCCCTTAAGACGGCCGTGGTATAAAACCACCGCAGAGGTCTGTGCTCAACAGAGCGTGTTCCCCCACCGGGAACCCCCTCAAAGAACCCCTCTGCGGATTCTTTGAACGGCCAATGTATATGATGCATGAATGCATTAAATTTATATCAATAAATTTATTCATAATTTTAACAATTAGAATTTATTGTAAAATTCAAGAAGATACGACATTTCATCATATTTACAAGTATAATCCATATACTATATATAAAAATATGGAAACATAATATAAACTAATTACTACATTTAATAATTCAAACAATAAGGAAACATTTTTCATGTAAACTACTATAATTATTATTCCAAGGGTTATGGAAACACATTTTCCATAACATTTATTGATTTATCATACTCTCTATTTCAAGGAATATAGAAACATGTTTTCAAAATGGTTATTTTATCCATTTATTTAATTAAATAACTTTAATATTATTTTGTTAAAGAAAATTCAGATTTTGATAAATTGTAATGTCTTAGTAATTAAGATTAAAGTAGATTTTAATAATGATATATTCATATAAGGTAGTATAGTATAAAGAAAATTGACAAAAATACCAATAAGAACTTAAAATAGAAATTCTGAATCTATTAGTGCGCTACCTATTAGTGCTGTTGTAACAGGAACCGCACTAATAGGGTTATGCATATGCTGTTATGAAAACAGCATCTTGTTTTTGTGATTTATATACGTTTTACCCATTTCAATTGCAATTTAAGCATACCAAATGATGTTAAATCATCATATAACATTAGAAATATATTATATATCATATTTCAATGTATTAATATTAATTTCAAAATTTAATTCCTTTGAATAAAAATTTTAACTATTCATATTCAATGTTATTTAGTCAAATACTGATATATTTCTAATCTAATTTCTATCTATCCGATATTTTATCCCCTCTTTCTTACCTTAATTTCAGATTCCCAAACTCGGTTTGTGCTCAAACTCTTTGTTTCTCCTCGAATCTTCAATGGAAAATGATTTCTAGGATTCCAAAATTGAAGGCCTTAGAGTTATAGAAATAAAGATTTGAAGGTTTGAATTAGAAGATAATGGAGGATAGAAGGATTTGGGTGATTTGAATTGAAGAAAAATGAAGTGGGAGGCCATTTATATAGGCAAAGAAAGGCGGTGGAATAAGGCGGTGGAGAAGCTTGGAGAGAAGCAGAGAGTCTTCGAGAGAGAGAAGGAATTTAATAACGGGTTCCTTAATAATTCTACGTTTTATTGTCATATTTTATTTTCTTTTAGTCTTATTTTAAATCTGATTTTCAAAATAAAAATATCCCTGTAACCAGGATAAAATTTCCTATTTTCTAAGATTTATTTCTTATTTTTCTAAGAAACTTTAATTTTTCACTGTTTAATTACCGATTCAAATTTAATTAAAAATTGGGCTGTTACACACCATGGAATTTAGGGGTTCCATGATTTTCGGCCCTGGTGGGGGGTTACTCTATGATGAGTTAAAGCCCTATTTTCGTTGAGCGCCATGGAGTGTAGGATTCATGGTTTATGCTAAGTCCTACTTGTGTACTTCGGTACTTGAGCACCATGGAGTATAGGGATTCATGGTTTATGCTAAGTCCTACTTGTGTACTTCGGTACTTAAGCGCCATGGAATGTAGGGATTCGTGGCATTATGCTAACTCCTACTTGTGTCTCTATGAGACTTTTTACTGCAGTATTCCCACCAAATCAAAATGGATCCAGCATGACATTATTTGACTAAAATAAAGATTATTAAATGTAAATGACCTTGTTTGGCATATTCATCATATCATTATGGTTTATTGATTGTGTTTGTGCAACTTTACTTATTTTATATTTATTCTATATTCTGTCTCACTCTTACATTATTTTTACAGTGCATGCTACACAGAATGACAAGTGGTGTAATTAATGAAGCTTTTATGATTTATTGCTTGGACTTTGACTTCATTGAATTTTAATGGGTTGTAATAATATTATGTACCATGTATTGTAATCTTCTCTATCGTTTCCGCTATATAAATGTATTATGTTTTATTTGTTCACGACTAGTATGCATGATAATATTCTACATTTATCAATTTTTATGTGACCTCAGAATTTAAATTATGAATTTTAAAATGATTCTTTAAATGTAAAAAAAAAATTATTTCAAAAATTTGGGTTAATTAATTGGAATTTGTAATTTGGGTTTTGGGTGTCATAGATAGGGGGTTAAAAACAAGGTTTAAGAAAGAAACTTACACCACCTTGACCAGTAGAGGTTTGGATAATAGTGGGGAGTTTATCTGGGCTGTGGAAGGGTAGAGGGGGTCCAGGGAAAACAAAAATTATTTTAGGAGTCTTGGAAGAGGATGGTTGGGTCGAGGGAATGTCAGGGGTAGTTTGTGTGGGAGGGGGTTCAGAAGGTTGGGTGGGTGCTTGAGAGGGAAAAGGATCAGTTTGAGTTTCAGATGAGGGTACCTGAGGGATAGTAAGATGGTCTGATACAGGGGTAGAGGTTGGAGTGTAAACAGTAGTTAGAGAATGAGTCTTTGTAAAGGATACAAACTTCTTTTTCTTCTCAGAGAGCTTCTGAGACTTAGTCTGTTTAGCAGACTTTCTTTTGCATGCAGCTTCAGCTTACTTCTTGGCTTCAACTCTTTCAGATTCCCATGCAGCCTTGTCAAACTTATACAGATTATAATTATGATTACACACGTTGAACAAGTCATACTTCATCCAATTTTTGGCATCCATATCTAGAAATTTCTTGCAGTAATAACAGATAAAGTTGACATAGCACTTCTTGGAGGGGATCCTAACATAGTTCTTCAGAGAAGAAAAGGTCGGATCAAAGGAGCTTTTTGAAGAAGGCTGTGAAGTAGCAGGCTAAGTGACGACAATAGAAGGTCTTTCAGACCTTTTCTTTTTTATAACACGCCCAATGGGTTGTTGATCGTCTGAGTCAAATTGTGGATGAGAGGCTTAAGCAGGATTGGATCCAGACTTAGAAGCAGGAGTTTGATCAACGATCATAAAAACTTTTAGGACCTGGAGTCTGATTAACAATCATAAAAACTTTTATAACCTTAGGCTTCTTGACCTTAGAGGGTTCCTTAACGGGTTTAGACTTAGGTTTCCTCTTCAGAAGAGTTCTTTTCACAGGATCTTGAGCAGCAGAGGTTGTTATCTGATCAATTAAGGGAAAAAAGGTTGGCAGATTGGTTACTAGCGGTTTGTATGACATCCAATCAGAGATAGATTGCAGAGGCACATTCTTAAGCTTGAAAATCTTCATGAGAATAGCTAGGTGAGGAATCGTCTTTTGCCTTTTTACAACATATGATATCATATAAGTTAGAATGATGTTGGCCAGATTAACCTTATCTTTGATCATCATATGGTACATGCAAAACCGGTCCAATTTAGACACAGTTTCCTTTGCAGACTTGTGAGGACAAAACACTTGAAGCATTAGAAGATGAAGCATCTTCGCCTTTGGTAACAAGCTTCCAGAGGCAGTCTTGTCTGGATGAACCTTTCCAAACAAAGCCTTATTTAGGGTGAATACAGAAACTTCAGTGTATTCATAGTCTTCTGAGAAGATAGTTCCTCCAGGATTGCATTAAAGAATAGTTACCAATAAATCTTTAGAAATTTTGATCTGCTTCCTACGCAGAGTTCTAATCAAAATTCACTTTGTCTTATCCACTTAGACAATTTTCCAAAACTTAAGGCCAATGAGGGAGAGAAGGGTTCTTTGTCCAGGCAGAAATCACCATACCTGATTCCTTCAATCTTAGCAATGACATCTCTATCTTTAAGCTTGTGTTGAGAAACATTAAAGAACATGGATTCAATGATGTTTTTGATAAAGAGAGTGATTCCAACCATTTTTGATAAGAAGAGATGAGTTTGAAAAGAAAGGATTTTAGGGCAAAGAAGAAGATAGAAGGTACACACACAGAGAGAGAGAATATAGAGAGTTTTCAAAAAAAGGTTTTGTAGAGGTTTTGGAAAGACAACTAGAAGGTTATTTAAGTTTATCATTAACCCACATGAGTATATTTTTGATGTGGGACTTCAATATCATTTAAGTAGTATATCACTTAAAGAATACATATATATTTCAATTCAATAGGTTAACATGGTGGTAATTTTACTTGTTTTGGTGTTGAAATGGCATAGGTTGAATTCTCATTTCCTTCTCTCACACACCAAACCATCTTTTTATCTTATGATTTGTTGTGTTTGCTGGAAATTTTAAGCCTTTATTTACTTGATGCTTTTGAATATGCTATTATATGTATTCTTTAATGAATTTTGAATATGTTATACTACTCAATGTCTAGAATGAAATGTTCAAGGGTATAAATGTTATTTATAGATATTTTCTAGATAGATAAAAATATGGGACGTGTTTTACACTTCCTAGAGTTTCAAACCACCTTTCATATTATTTTAATTCTTGTATATTTTGAAAAAAAATCCCACATGTAGACCTTAGGATTCTGCATATATAGTGGTCAATATTGAAATTAAGAATAGTGGATTAAAAGGACATTGTGTGAGGAAATAAAAAATATTGTACACTAAGGTTTGCATAACATTAAATTTTAACATGTTAGGAATCTTTTAGTTGAAGTTTGACCATTTTTAAATTAAAATAGGTTTTAATGATTTTTCTAAAAACAATGTGTAGGGTGAAGTGTACATACTCCCTAACAACCTTGACCAAATGAATTTTTAAGCACTTTTCTAACCTTCTAAAAATTTTATAAAAATATCTCTAAGATTCTAGACACAATAAAAATGTTTTACTATTTTTCACAAAAATTATAAACTGTTCAAAACTTTATAACAATGTTATTTGAGAAAGTAACTTATATTTTTACCATAGTAACTAGTTATTTTCCCTATTTAACTAAAGAATATAGAGGTTTTAAGTCATTTACATTAATATATATATATATATATACACGTGTGTGTGTGTATATATATACTACCTAGCCATATATTTACTTGTGATATTTATGAAAAGTAATTAAATATTTACCAATGCAAAAAACTAATCATCTTATTTTTATAAGTATCCTATTTTTTGAATTTATGAATATAAATAACCACTTTTACTTACAAATTTATCCTTTTATACTTTATCATGATAAATGACATTTACATACTCTATTTTATATCAGAAATGTATTAGGCTTTATCTAGAATCTACATGATATATATATAAGTATTTTCCTACTATTAAATTCTATTGCTAAGATATCATTTTATTTTAGACTTTCAATGTAGAAGTTTAGACATTTTATATATTTTCTATACCTACACCTATCTTACCATGACCCCTTTTAATAAACAATATACTTTAGCTTTAAGCATATTTTTATAGGATACTTAATAAATCCATTTAAAGTACCTTTTTATAAGATTTTACTCACGAATAAAACTCACCCTTAACACTAATGAAAGGTTGAGTGGCATCTAAGGATGTAGGTATAATTGGCTAAACCTTGTTAGCATTTAGTGCTCTTTATAACATTATTAGTACATGTTGTGAATTGTTATGCTAGTAGTTGCATAACAAATTTTGACTAAGGAGATTAAGTATTAAGTGGGACTGTTTGTGTCCCCTCCAGTCGTTCTTGGGAATTAGTAAATATAGTTTTAGTACAATCATTTACACGTTACGCTACGTATAGATATGAGTGAGATTGTGAGAATAATAATAAAATCCATAATGATATACATAATTGATTAAAACAAGAGTGAGCCATGAAGGCATTGGATGTAAAGAGTATGGTTGAAGTATAAATTCCCAATATTGTATTGATGATGTTATAAAAATATGATAGGGCACTAATCATGATACATTGGAGAAAGATTCTTAATGTGGTATGATAATGATATCAATAAGGATATCCACTGTATACATAATGTTGTGCTAATATTGTGTTAATGCTTCACTTGTGATAGGGGCCAAGTTTTGTTGGAACTCCCTAAGTATACTTCAGCTAGTTCACCACTGTAAATACTAGAAGAGGAAGGTGATAGAAGAACCAAACAAGGTAGAATTCTTTTAAAAAAAAGTAGAAATCATCCAATCGTAAGCTTGTTATTTTCTTTGAATTTGATTTATTTCGTTATGTAATGTGTGATGATGAAATATAATTTGTAATTCGGTCTAATGTTATTTTTTATTTTCATTTCTCAATTTATGTTTCAATTAGGTGCCCGTGGATATCCATGAATACCCACGGAGTGATTACCCGTGTAAAAAAAACTCATAAAACGGGCATGGGTAACAGGAAGGTGCAGGTTTAATTTATGCATGTGAGTACGGGTAGCAGGAAAAGGGTACTTGTGCTCGCCCAGCCTCATTGACATCCCTATATATGAGTTGTTTAAACTATAACACTTAAATCCATATATGATGACCTTTTTTTTATAGTTAAAATTAGTTCAAAATTTTTAACAGAAAAGGATTGAGTCATATGGTTTTTGGTTTAACTTATTCGACTGTCTATTCTAAACCTATTTTAATAACACTATATGGTAATTGGTATATTATTAATCATAAATCTCTTACATTACTTTATATTCAAACTAGTTCATTCCTTAACAATAAAGTCCTACATTGGGAAGTATAGTTATAGGAGGAAATAGTAGACTATATATATATATATATGTGTGTGTGTATCAGGCGTTACTTCTGGTACACAATAAATATAAGTGTTGGAGTTTTACATCGAGAAATATAAGTGTTTTTTACTCAAAATATAACATTAGTTGTTGAAAACAAAGTCCCATGTAAACTAGATTACTCATAGGCATAAATGAAACACTCTTTATAAAAGCAAAAAATTAGTTTTTTTGTAGTCTCACATTGAGTATATTACTCCTGAGAGTGAATAAAAGATTCTATGTAACGGTATGCACATTATGTTTATATATAGATTGTTTAAACTATGAAACGTCCTAGTCCATATATGATAAACTTTTTTTTTATCGTTAAAATTAGTTCAAAAATTTTAACTATGGAACGGTTAAGTTGTTGTTATAATTAACTTTATACAAAAAAATTCTATTTATATTTTATGCAATGCACGGGAGTGGACCGCTATTATATGCAGTGCAATGCACGATCTTAACTCACAAAAAATCAAGATATACCTTAAGACTCAAAAAATATATACAAAAATATTTATAATAAATAATAACATTTTAAACAAGGGGTTTTTGTAACATTCCATTTTCAACACACATAGAAAATAGATATTAATATATCTTTAATGAGAAATACTTACTATTAGTTAGTTTATTATTATCATTTTTTATGAAATTTTGGTAGTTAATTATTTGTTAATAATAATAATAATAATAATATTTATGTATTTTGAATGAGAATTTTAAAATGACTTAATTAGTATTCATTGATTAATGAAATTATATTAATAATTTTAAATATATTTATATTCACAACTTTAATTTTATGTTTTTATATTTATGTTTTTACATATTTGTGATTTAACTCTTATTAGAATTTTAAAATAAAATTTTGAATGGTTCTTTAGAACTTTTTGATCTACATAATATTTATGATTTTCTAGAATTTTTTTGAATTTTTTGAAATATTTTAATAAAATAATATTTTAAATAATTTTAAATTCATATAAAGTTACTTAAAATTAAAAATATTTACAAGAAAGTGAATTTAAATTATAATAAAATTTTCTAAAATCCATTTCAAGTAGACTTATCTAAAAATTATCGGTTTAAGTAAAATCTTAATTTTTACCAATCGTAAAAAAATTAAAAACGTATCAATAAATTTTTATTAACAGAAAATTTTAGATTTTTAAAATTTAAACTTTATATTACTTATCATAAAATTAGTGAGGACTGATATAATATCGCTAAATTTTAAAAATGGTCGATTTTGAATATTTAAAATATACCGAGTGAATGGTTACTATTTGGCTTAATAATTCAGCCGACATTTACTATAAAAACACTGTGCAGGAACAAAAATTTTAAACTTGCACAGTAACCAGAAATGAAAATTTCAGAAATTGCACAGTACTTTTATAATAAAATAATGAAATGCATAGTACATATTTTTGCTATAAATAAAGGGGAGCACCGAAGGGAAAATTCACAATTTAGATTAAATTTTCTTAATATAGCAGTGTTAGAGAGATAGTGGTAGGAGTGAGAAAGATAAATAATTTTTGTGGAAGGAGGTTCTGCCAAAATCATAAGGTAAGAATAACTTTTTTTATACTTTTTAGGTTTATTTTTATATCGTTTTAGAAATCTATTATTATACTGGATATAATATTATTTTAAGTTATTATTCTAAATAGTAAATTACTATGTTAACACTAAATTACTATTGAGAATAGCGAATTACTATTCAAATAGTAAATTACTATTATGAATAGTAAATTACTATTTAAATAGTGAATTACTATTTATTATTACTATTTACGATTTACTATTTACCGTTACTATTTATATTTTACTATTTACGGTTACTATTCATGTTTTACTATTTACCATTACTATTTACATTTTACTATTCAC
This sequence comes from Clitoria ternatea, assembly GCA_037962975.1. Taxonomy (NCBI): domain Eukaryota; kingdom Viridiplantae; phylum Streptophyta; class Magnoliopsida; order Fabales; family Fabaceae; genus Clitoria; species Clitoria ternatea. Next base: position 233,208,464 of record CM075670.1, read on the forward strand.
TATTCAAAATTTATCATTTCTGTTTTACGTAGTAATCTTTATTTTTATCTTATGCCTATACTAAGATAAGTTGGTATTAATATTTCTAGAACTCAAAGGTACAAAGCGAACTCACTTTTGGTAGCAATTCAAGGTAAGAGAGAGTGAGATAGGAATATAATATGAAAAGACATAAGAATAATGGGAGGAGTCCCTTACTCCTTTTAAATTTAATAATAATAATAATATTTTAAAATAATAATTATTTAACTTAAAATTTATATAAATTTTAAATTGTGTATCTTGTGTAACATGATCTGAAATACCTATGCAAAGACCTGGATAACCTATGCGAACTGGACTAAACCTATGCAAGGACTTGAACTATTATGACCTGTGTGGACTGAACTATACCTATACGAAGACTGGATTATATATATGGACTTATATAGATCTGTGCGAGGAATGGACTATAAGGACTCAAAATCAACCCTACTAATTTAAATAACCATTAAAATTTGAATTACATTTATGAACGATATTTAGTTGATTTGACTTGATTATAATTAAATATATTTGATTTTGATTAATGATATTGTGATTTATAATATTAGACTGTGATTAATGATATGTAATTATGATTGATAATATTTGTGATTGATGACATTACAATACTTGATTGTGGTTGATGAATGATTGATGACCTTGTGATATGAAGTTTGAGCATATAGCAAGCATGACGGAAAGTTAAAACTCAATAAGAATTTTCTTACCTTACACTTTAAATTTTTATTCTAAGAGAAAGTATTTTATAATTATTTTAGTCATTTATTTCTTTTTAGAAATAATTTTCACTAACTTTATTTTTAATCTCTAGAATAAAATCTAGTATTAGAAAGAAGCTATTTTATGAAAATCAGAGGTTGAGATAATTAATTCTTGAATTAAAGAAAATTTTTATAGTTTTAAGTATTCTTAGTTAATGATTTTAACATTTTTTTCTTTTAGAAATTAGAAGTTTAAAGTAAATTATTTTGGTTTTCCCCAATGAAATAACTAAAGGATATTTTGTCAAGATTTCTAAAACTCAATCTAGTTAAGATTCAAATTGAGAAAGATTATGTAAATATGTGAAGTTTTTTTAAGAGAAAGTTTTAAGATATTTAAGGCTTGGAAACTCAATTTTGGTGAGATCTAAATTCGAAGACTGTACTAAATTTATTCTGTATAATAGAAGTTCAAAGAAGAACTTATGGGAATGTACAGTTTATTGAGATGATTTGTGAACCTTTATGGTATTTAATAATTGAGTTTCTAAAAGTCTTAACCAACTAAATATGCAAGTAGTTCATGCATCATGAATCATTAAAGAGAAATGAGATGTGATATTGCCTCGGGACGGATTATAGAAACCGAGGATACATTAGAGGAGGTTCAAATGCGAACCTTAGGATGAGAGGGTGTGGAAGGGTGCTTCAGGGGACCTGGGGTCGCTCACTAGTGTCGGGTACTTTCACAATAAAAACCTTCTTAGTCTAACTAGTCTCTAAGTGTTTCCACACCAGTTGAGCTGTTCATATGCTACAAAGGCATTTATGTTATTATTCGGAATTATGGAACAATGTAAACTCCTGGTTGGCCCAGTGCAAATTAAAACTTTAAGGGCCCACACGTATAAACTGAATGAGGTAGTATTAAAAGCATTACATGTCATACATGTGATTATGATATTCTGTATAGATGGTTGTGAATGAAAGTATAATCGCTATGTGTGTGAGAACCCTATATTTATAATTAATTGTGTATAAGATTTTAAATGATATCAATTTATTAGTTTGTGAAAACCCTTATGCTTATGTCTTATCTGTAAAGTATTATATTTTGTTTCTCACTCCTTCTTGTTTGAATTTTGTGTCCAAAATATATGTTATGTGATATATAGCTAGCGGTTCAAGATGGAAGGATATGTAATTACAAGAGGGTAAAGTGGTCTCATCCTTAATCAGATAGATGAAGAGATATAACAAAAGTAGGATTCCAAAACTAGATGGTTCAAGGACTAGGAAATGATTGGTCATATTTGTAGTAGAGGTATAGTTTAGTTTTACCTTTCCTAATTACAATATCAAGTTAGATAATTGTAACAAGGTAAAGGTTAAACTTTGATAAACTTTCCCATCCAGATATAATACTGTAATGATTTATCACTTATGATTTCTATAAATTATTTTATCATTATGGACAAATATTGAAAGACAATGTTTTTGTTTACTTTCAATATTCAAAGGAAATAAGATGTATATACGTCCTTGTATACGCGAGATAAAGAGTGATAAATATGTATATCTTTCTAAAAGTTTTTTTTATATCTCGTGTATATAAGGGGGTGTTACAGTTTTTAGTATAGAAAGTTCCAATATTTGTTTCATTTAATAACTTAATTATATAATTAAAGGTATAAATAATTGGATGCATCCATCTCTCAAAGGTTTATATAAAGATTTAAAAGATTATATTGTGATCAAAGGTTAAATTATTATTTCAGTCCTCTATGTTTTTCATATAAATTTTGATCTGACCAGTGAACGGGGTCAAAGTTGTTGACTTCCAAACCGGTGTAGAATCTCTCTCTCTCTCTCTCTCTCTTTACACCATCTCAATAGGAGTACGGTATTATAAACTTGGGTTCAGTGGGAACTTCAAGCCCTTCGTGATAAGGAAGTGGAAAGTCAATTCCTGTCATCGTCCTTGAAACCACATCGGAGGTGTACCTGCAAAAGGGACTCTGATGCTTAAGTCAGTACTGTTATAATAGAGAAATTTTGTATTACGGGGTAACGTAAGAGGGTAAGAATCTTCTCTGATTTGGTTAAGAGAGTGTTATGTGTTAATGAATAAGCTCTTTATATAGCATTCCCCTTAAACACAAGTGGGTGATTTGACCTGTGTCAGGGGGCAGAGTCTGTAACTTTTACAGATACAAGTTGGCCACTTGCTTCTTTTGGCCGGGGTCACAATCATATTTTCTGTACTGAAAAGAGTTTTAATTCTGGTATGCCTGAGGGCCAGTCCGGTTCTGTCTATATCTTATAAATACATGATATATATATATATATATATATATATATATATATATTATGTCTATATGATCCGGGGTTGCTAGTTTAAGGGGCCGGTATCCACACCAGATCATTTTCCCCTTGCTTGTTGTTCTAACTTGGTTATAATAATGAGTTAAGTTTCAAACCTTACCGGTGTCATGGATTTCAAAAATTTGTAATGTTGACTGTTGTAGGGTCTGATTTTATTTTTGTCCAAGGTGGCTTGACTTTTTTCTATCATCTCCCCAACTACCGCATTTATTACGTTTGTTAGCCAAAAAAGTGACATGGCACATGGATCGCTAACTTGGCAGCTCCTCGTTGATGCATTTTCAAACCTTCCTATCAGAACGGTCGTGTAATTCAGAAATCAAACAACACAGCCTCTTTGGGCCACGACGCTTCACATTCCATTTCGTCCATAGGCTTGCGACGTTCAACTTCGAACCACATCATTTCACCTTCTATAAAAGCTGGTGAGTTTCAACTACTTCGCCACTTATCTGTTTCCCTGCTAAAAATCTATTCAACCATAGCTTGCCTTTCTTCTCCACTTCGTCCTGGCTCGTACTTGAAGAACAGCCCACATCAAACCCACAGGTAGCCTCTAAAACCCTTTTTCTTTTACTATGTATGCTTTCTCATCTAACCACGGCCAAGAACAAGACAGTTCTTATGAAATTATTTCAAACCCTTTTGTTTCTTGGCCATCCGGGGTACCTCATGATGGACCTCAGCTCACACAAATGGACATCCATAGGTGGATGACTCCGGCTAACCAGGGTAATAATTCCTAAGAGCTGGAGTCTTCCACTTCCATGGTTTATGAACCACAGTCTCCTTTGCCTCTCGTGTCTCCGGACAATACTAACTTTTATTCTACTATCCTATTTTTAGCACACATCATGAGTATGGACACTGCCGGTTTATCTGTCTTGAGGAACGACCCCGATGATACCCTTATGATAGCCAACAAGGTAAATTGGCTAGCCCGGAAAGCTGGGGATCTGTACTTCTGGGTTTCCCAAGATCTGCTCACCGTCTACAGTCACCTCGCTAAGCCTACGAATGAGGTAGAGCTTAAGATCGAATATCACTGGCGCGTGTAGAAGTACACTAACTCTTTTACCCTTTTTGCCCCCATACTCACAGAGCGGATCTACCATATCCCAAGGGACCGCTTTTCATTTTTTCATGATCACATAATAACTAAGGTGGGAGTCTAGTTCCCCTTTAATAAGTTTGAGATGGGGGTGCTGCACTTTTTGGACGTCGCCCTTAGCCAACTCCATCCTAACGGCTGGACCCTGTCCTCTCACTTGAAGTCCTTGGCAAGCACCTAGGCTTCACACCTACCGCCGCCCCCTTCTTTCGGTTCACCTGCGTGATGCGCCGTGGTGGTACAGGAATGGGCTTTGTAAACCTATGATGTCAGAGCGACATCATCAATTTTGAAGCCTTCACAGAATCCTGCAAGATTATCGAGGCTTCTTTCAAGAACTCTTTCTTGAAACTTTTCGTTAAGGGAACAGACCCTACTTTCTGGAAGGATAAGGAAGGCTGGTTCAAGATTCACACCAGCTGGATTCACAAGCACTTTCTGCTGAAGAGTACGGCTTATGTCAAGGACTCTGCTCTTTCTGAATCCTTAAGGGTTGTGATCGACGCCCTCCACAATCTCTCCCGAGGTACCCCCCTCAAATTTCGCTCTCTTCTTGGCACTACGGAGGCACAAAATGAGTACTTGGCTCATTTGGGTATTTACCCTTTCTTTACTTCAGTTTTATTCAACTTTTGTACTCTGGTTTCACTAACAAATTATTTTATTTTCAAGGAACATGAGTGTCGATGCCCTAGAAAACCTTCAAAAATTGATGCAGTGTACGACGGCCGATGTTTTGGCTGAGAATAGTGTCACCCCGAGACTGAAGAAGTCTTTCGGTCTTCATGTTCCAGGCGGGGTGATTGCCATTGAGGATGCCCCCGACAATAGGAAGAATGGGGAATAAGCAGATTGGAGGTGCTTCTAAAAGACAGAGAGTTGACCCCGCCCCTTAAATTTTTGACAAGGGCGAGGGGGTGGCCACTAAGGCACCTGCTGAAGACGACGCCCCTTCTCCTCCTCCGTTCTTCGGTATGGACACTTTAGAAATGATCCTCATCGGGACTTTTCCTCCTAACGTCAGTTTTGAGCTTCTATTTTGGATCAAGGATGGGCTTAAACAGGATGACGTCATATTTTCCTTAGAGACGATGATGTGGTACCATATCAAGACTCTTTCAGTCATCTATTTTGCTGCCACTGAAGGCCCATAGTTAGAGATGAATTGCCTGAAAGAGAAAAATTCTCATCTCTCTAAAGACTGCAGGGGTGCTCATCAGAGGATTAAGTCCCTCAATGAGGCAAACCAGGCTCTCCAACAGTCTAAGGAGGGATTAAAAAGGACAAGGATGGACTCCTTGGAAAGGTAGGTGAACTGGAAGGCTTTGTGACCGATCTACAAAAGAAAAATAAGGAGCTATCCATGGTGGTAAAAAATGAGCAAGCTAAATATAAAGAAGACATGCTATAATTTACTCCTGCCTCCATGGATTCCTTTAGTCTGTGGTCTGTTAGGTCATCTATCGGAACCGGGATACCCCTCTCAACTTGAACGAGATTGGCTTTTTCAATTGATTATGAAATAGTGAGTTGGTGACCAAGATGGGTGGTCAGTCCTTCGTTCCTTCTGACAAGTCTTTCAAGTTTGTACTTTTGGCAGTGGAGGACGATGACGACCTTTTGGAGGAAGATCAAAATGACGATGACGCTGACGCCGGTTCAAAGAGGGGGGAGGAAGAAGGTGGCCCCTCCAATCCTTAGTTTGATTCTACTTTTTGCTCTGTAGGCGGGATGAGCTCCACCCCCTTTTGACAATTTATAATTTCTTTTGGTTGATGTGCCCATTTTTTGAATACTTAAATGAAAACATCTTCCATTGATTATGCTTTTATACATGCTTTTATCATTCTATCGACCGATGTCGTAATATAGACTTCGTCATTCTTTTTAAGCATTATTACTTTGTCGTGTATCACTTTAGCAATTAACTTAGTTGCTTTTACATACAACTAGACCACACTGGGGTTTTTCAACCGCTCCTTTGTTTAAAAGGAACAAGCCACTCTGGGGTCTTTCAACCACTCCGGGGTATGAAAGTAACTTAACCACTCTGGGGTCTTTCGACCACTCTGGGGTTTGAATGTAATTTAACTACTCTGGGATCTTTCAACTACTTGGGGGTATGAATGTAACTTAACTACTCTGGGCTCTTACGACCACTCTGGGGTTTGAAAGTAAATTAACCACTCTGGGGTCTTTCGACTAGTCCGGGGTTTGAATGTAACTTAACCATCGTTAAATCCAAATAGCAAGTATTGAATACTTTAAACTTTAAAAAATTTATTGATGAATATAAACCCCGGCCGCATGCCTCATTAAAAATCTCCTAAGTAAACCCTGTGGGAAAAACCTTAGGTAGGGAAAAAGAGTGCACGACTTGTGATGGCGGTTAGCTGAAATACATACGTAGATTCTTAACATTCCACTTGTTTTTAAAAATTTCACATTCTAGAGTTTCTAACAGATAAGCTCCTTCTGTGGTGACATCATGCACCCGGTATGGGCCTTCCCATGTCGGTGAGAGCTTTCCCTAATGCGCAAATCTATTTCCAACTGAGACCCTTCTTAACACTAGATCTCCGGTGTTGAACCTCCTTCTTTGTACTTTCTTGTTGTACCATAGTGCTACCTTGGCCTTAATTGCCTGATCCTGAACAAAGGCAGCTTCTCTCACTTCATATAAGGACTCAAGTTCATCTTTCAGTCGTCGTTTATTTTCTTCTTTATTGAACTGTTGGATTCTTTGGGAGATATAATTAATCTCTACCGGTATCACTGTGTCAACTCCATAAACCAACCAGAATGGGGACTCTCCTGTCGAGGAATGGGGCGTTGTCCAGTATGTCCAAAGGACATGGCATAGCTGATTCACCCATTCTCCTTTCGCATCACTCAGTCGCTTCTTCAATCCTTTAAGTATCTTCTTGTTTGTGACTTTGGCTTGCTCGTTCATTTGTGGGTGCTCTATTGACGAGAAAACTTGTTGGATTTGGAGTCCTTCTAGCAAGCTCATGAACTTTGAGTCCGTGAATTATGTTCTGTTGTCCGTGATTACTCTTCCAGGGATACCAAACCTAGTGATTATGTTTTCATACGTGAATCTTTGAGTCTGGGCTATTGTGATATGCACTACGACCTTAGCCTCTATCCATTTAGTGAAATAGTCAACCCTCATAATCAGGTATTTGACTCCGCCAGGTGCTTTTGGAAATGGTCCTAAAATATCCATCCCACATTGATGGAATAGCCACGGTACTGTCGAGGTAAAGAGCTCATCCGCTGGAATGTGGTGCTCGTTGCTATTTTTCTGGCAGGCATCACACTTCTGGACGTACTCCACTGTGTATTTCATCATTGTGGGCCACCAATATCTGGCCCTGGCTATCTTTCTAGCCAAACTTCTTCCACCGTAATGATGACCACATGTTCCCTCATGCACCTCGTCCATTACTTCTCCTATCTCCACCTCATTCAAACATTTTAAGTATGGGGCCGATATCCCTCTTTGAAATACATTTTCATCCACTAAAACATAGTCCAGTAACTCTTTCTTGAACTTCTTTTACTCTAAGGGATCTGTTAGAAGTTGTCTGTTTACTAGATACCTGATAATAGGGATAACCCATGAGTTATCTGGGAATGTCTTTGATCGAATAACATAAAATTCTACTGGCGCCGTTATGCTAGGTTCTCCCAAGGTACTTTGAATGACCGTAGTCGTTGATCCTACCTTCTTCGTGCTGGCTAGGCGAGATAGAACATCAGCTCTAACATTATCTTCCCTTAGTACATGCTTGTACTCAATTTGAGTAAACATTTCTTTTAACTCTTTTACTTCCACCAAGTATTGCTGCAAGAGCGACTCTTTTGCTTGATAACTTCCATTAATTTATGAGATTGTTAACTAGGAATCATTACAAAGTACGACACTTTTTGGCTATGACGTCCAATGTAATTCTTAGTCCGACTAGGCAAGCTTCATATTCCTCCTGATTATTCAACATCTTATAATTAAATCGGAGGGAAATTTCTATGCTAACCCCATCTTCATTCTCTATCACTATGCCTGCTCCACATCCTTTTGGGTTTAAGGACCCATCCACAGAGATGGTCTAATGCTCTCGTACTTGCAAAGAGGGTTCCCCTATCAACTCAGTTAAGAAATTAGCTAGGACCTGAGCCTTTATAGTCATTCTTGGTGCGAAGGAAATATTGAACTCTGAAAGCTCTATGACCCATTTTGTCATCCTCCATGCCAAGTCTGATTTATGCAGTATGCCCCGTAGTGGCAGATTAGTTCGTACCACAATAGGATGGGTATGGAAACACTGCCTTACAATACTTTTCCCACAAAATAAACCAGCATCTATCCTTCCATAGTCTTTTTTACTAGGACGGCCCCCAACGCTTCATCAGACACCGCTAGATACACAAACAGTTGCTCACTGGATCTAGCTTTGTAAACACCGGAGGATTTACCAATACCTCCTTAAGACTCTGGAAAGCTTCCTCCTGCTCTTCTCCCTATTTGAACTTTTTATTTTTCTTTAAGATTTTGTACAGTGGCAACGCCCGGTATGCCATTTTAGGCATGAACCGGGATAGAGCTGCCACATTTCCATTTAACGATTGAACTTCCCTTACATTTGTTGGACTCTAAAGCTCCTTTCTAACATTGTATTTATCCAGATTGGCTTTTATTCCTTTCTGAGTTAGCATGAATCCTAGAAACCGCCCTGCTGGAACTATAAAGGTGCATTTCAGAGGATTTAAACGCATGTTGTACATCTATATTCTTTGAAATATCCTCCTTAAATCTTCCATATGGTCTCCTCCCGCAAGTGTTTTGGCTATAATATCATTCACATGTACTTTGACTGTTTTGGACCTCATTCCATTAAAAACTTTATTCATCATTCTTTGATATATTGCCGTGGTGTTCTTGAGTCTGAACGACATTACGGTGTAACAAAAAACTACTTTGTTGTTCATAAAAGTAGTCTTTTCTTTATCATCCTTACATATAAGAATTTTGTTATAACCGCAATATGCATCCATAAATGATAAAAATTGGTATCCTAAAGAATCATCTACCATTTGGTCTATGCTTGGGAGTGGGTAAGGATCCTTTGGACAACATTTGTTCAAATTTATGAAATCAGTGCACATCCGCCATTTTCCATTTGCTTTCTTCACCATTATGACATTGGATACCCAGGTCGAATACTGAACCTCCCTGATGAATCATGCTTTCAGCAATTCCTCCAGCTGCTCATAAGTGGCTTATTGCTTTTCAAGTCCTAATCTCCTTTTCTTTTGTGCTACCGCCCTCGACTCCGGATACACAGCTAATTTTAACAGCAGAAGTTTGGATCTATACTGGGAAATATCCGTCGCTGTCCATGCAAAGAGATACTTGAATTCTCTTAAGAGTTTAACCAACCGTTCTTCCATATCTTTTTCTAAATAATCATTCACTCTGGTTGTCTTGTTGGGTCATTGTCCAATGTTATCTTTTTTATTCTACCTTCTGGGGTCAGTCTTTGAGGATTCACTGGGTACGTTAGCATTTCCTCTCTCAGATCTAGGTCTATCAAATTCACTGACCCAAGTATTGAATTGTCGTCATTCACACGCTTCTTTTTGACTGCCTCTTTTGTCTTAATCATTAAAACACTCAGGTTATAGCAATATCTTTCCATCTGTTGATCCCCCTTCATTGAAGATACTTGATTATCCTTGTCTATAAACTTAATCAAAAAATGTGGTGTTGAAACCACGACTTCCAAAGCATTCAAGGATGGCCTGCCAAAGATTCCGTTAAAAGGGGACTTCACATCTATTACTAACACCTGAGTCCGGATAGTTTTCGACTCTGGTTCTCGAATGTCAATCTTATGTCTAAATAGCCTTTGGTGGGATGCTTGGCTCCACTGAAAGCTGTTAAGTCTTGGGTGTAAAGTTATAAATTATTGTCTGTTAACCCCATCTTTTTAAAGCAATCATAAAAGATTACATCACAAGAACTTCCTTGATCCACCAAGATTCTTTTTATTGTCTTGATGGCTATCACCGCATCGATAACCACTACGTCATCCCCCCAGGAACTATGGGTCCATAGTCTTCATCTGAGAATGTGATTATCGGGGTATGTACTTCACCCTGGTACGGCTTATTATCTGCTTTTGTTTGAATAGACGTGATCATTTTTAAGTGGTTCTTTTGAGCTAAATTGGATACTCCCCCACCTACGAATCCTCCTACAATCATGTTGATCATGTCCTTTCTTCACGAACCTGGAGGCTTCATCCATGACTCATCATTCTCTTCAATGTTATCTGTGACTGCTTTACCTTTGTCCAGGGCTTGTTTCTTTGAGTTCCTGTTTTCTTCCTCTTTAACCGGATTGATGTCCCTTCTCTTGGGAGATTCCTCGGCTTGCTCTCTATACAACCCTTGCCAAAAATGGTACTGCTTTAGTTTTCCTTCTCGAATCAAAGTTTTGATAGCCTCCTTCAATTGCCTGCACTCATCAGTGTTATGACAGGTTTGCTCATGAAACTCACAGTACTTGCTTTCATTACCTGGGCTCTTCATAGGCATAGGCTTTCTGATTCCATTCACAATAAAACTTCTCATTCCTACTACACTTAGAATTTGACTAGGTCGTACTGCTAGGGGTATGAACTAGGTCAAATTGATACTTCAGCGCTCCTTCTGCCTTTGAAGGGCGTCTCGCTCCCTATTTCCACCAAACTTTGGCCCTCTTCGATCATGGGCTTGCGATCGGTCCTCTGTAACTGGGGTTTTTCCCTTCACTGCAGCTAAGTGCATTTCTCTTCCTACATATTTTGTATCTTTTCTCCTAAACTCTTCAAACGTCTGGGTCACCCCTTTGCTAAAGACAAAGAAAATGGTGACTGCGGTTGTAAGGCTTCAACCGCTATGTGTAGCTGAATCTGTTTAGTCAACTGATAAGTCTTGAAAAGACTTAATAATTTCATCTTTAATTTAACATAATCCATTAAATATTGTTTAGTTTGGCATTATTATTTAATAAATTGTCATTAATTCTGGTTTTATTAATTTATTTCAAAAGTGTTTAAATTATGCAAGAAAATGGATAAAAAGATAAGTATATAAGGAAATTTGTTTATTTGTAAATTCATTAACCCAACGTACATACGCTAGACAACCAGCATACATACGTTAGGTATTTATTTGTTTGCATGTTGCAGGATCAAGTACAAGACACCACGCTCAAGCGAGAAAGCTCCAAGCTCAAGCGTGAAGGATGCATGCATTCATGTAAAAGGAAGAAAACATTGCATGAAGAAAAAGAAACACGATCACGCTTAAGCGGACCGTAGTCACGCTTAAGCATGACTTTGTGTTTGAATATGTTAACAGGTCCAAAGATGTGCAAAGATTTTGATAATGACAAGCACTCTTGAAGAAACCGATGCAAAAAACAAAGACATGAAATCAGAATTGAAGTAACAGCGAAGCTAATCGATTAGGCCATAGATGCTAATCGATTAGGAGCTTTCTGTTTTGGAAGAAATTGCATCAGGTATGAAAGCTAATCGATTAGGGAGCTGAACAATCGATTAGGTACTCACTGGAATTAAGGTAATCGATTATACACCAGAGACTAATCGATTACAACAATCAGAAATGGGACAAAATGCATCAGGTATGAAAGCTAATCGATTAAGGGAACCATATAATCGATTAGTGAGTCACTGGATTTAAGGTAATCGATTGCAAGACATGATAATCGATTAGGATGCTGCGAAAACAAATTAAATGCATCAGGTACAGATGCTAATCGATTAGAGGAAATGAAATAATCGATTAGTGACTCTCTGACTTGAAGCTAATCGATTACAACGCGAGGGTGTAATCGATTACGCTAGTGGAAAAACAGATTTAAGTGGGAAACCAGGTCATGTCTCCACCATTCTTCAAATTTCCACTAACTGCAACGGCTATGATGGACTAGGGCACTCCTCAACAGCTATCTTGGCTCTATAAATTGAAGAGGAAGACAAGCACAAAGACACAACTAAGAAGCAACAATTCATAGCTCTATTTTGTGCTTTGTAAGCCTAATTCTTGCATATTGTACTTTCACTTGTATATCCTCTCATCTTGAGAGATTAGAATTTGGGAGAGCTTTTCATTTGTATATCTACTCTATTAAGAGAGTATATTGATTGTAAACACAAACTCCAAACACAAGATATTCACTCTAGGTTGAGTGGTTGTTCACTCTAGGTTGAGTGGTTACAAAGGTTGAGGATTCAATCTTTGGGATATTGTGAGATTGAGAGATTGGGTGGGTTGCCCTTGTACTTGTGAGGATTGGGTTCTTGAGTGTGGGACACTAGGAAGCCGCAATTGCTCAAAGTTGTATCTCTAGTCTACAATAGTGGAAAATCCTCTAAGTGGGTTGCTTAGAGGCGAGACATACACCGGATTGGGTGGAACTCGTTACATCGGTTTACAAGCTTCTCTTCCTTACTCTTTTACTTTCATATACTGCATATTTGTTGATTGGTATTGTTTGGTTGAGAAGAGCATACTTGAACTTGCTTAATTTGTTATATCTTAGATATTCACCAAGTGTTTGCTAAATTGTCTCAGCTATACTTACCTCTTGTAGTGCATTGCATATCATTTTTACTTGCTTTCACTTGCATAATCTCATAAACTTGGTTATAGAAATCAATTTCAAAGGTATTCCAAGCAAAAGTTTTATTACTCAATTCACCCCCCCTCTTGAGTATTGAGGCCACTTGAACAACAAGTGGTATCAGAGCTTGACTCTTGGTAGATCAAGCTTAACAGCTTCAAGAGATTAAATGGCCTCAAGTTCTCAAAATGTTTTTCCCGAGGGTGGTGCGATAAATAGACCTCCCGCTTTCAATGGGGAAGGGTATGCGTTTTGGAAAGAAAGAATGAAAATCTTCATTCAATCAATTGATTTGAGAATATGGAATACCATTGAAAATGGTCCTTATATACCGATGCATACTATAGATAGCAAGAATGTTGAAAAACCTATAGATGAATGGACAAGCGAGGAAGAAAAGAAAGTCCAATATGGCTACAAGGCCAAAAATCTCATTACTATGTCTTTAGGTCAAGATGAATTTTTTAGAATAATGACATGCCAAACAGCTAAAGAAATGTGGGATACTCTTCAAGTAACCCATGAAGGTACTAATGATGTAAAGGACTCCAAAATTAGTACCTTGACTAGCCAATATGAGTGCTTTAGATTAAACTCTCATGAATCAATTGTTGATATGTAAAAAAGATTTACTCTCATCATTAATCAACTCATTACACTTGGAAAGACTTACACTAACAAAGAGCTCATTCATAAAGTGTTGAAAAATCTTAACAGAGAATGGCAACCGCTAGTTACCGCCATCAAACAATCTCCTAGCATAAACGAAATGTCTCTTGCCACTCTATTTGGTAAGTTGCAGGAACAGGAACAAGAGCTGAAGGAATTAAAGATGGCGGAAGAGGAAGAAAAATCTTCCAAGAAAAAGGGTCTTGCTCTCAAGGCTACTTCCATAAATAAAGTAGAAGAATCCGAAAGCGAACTTGATGAAGAAGAAGAATTTGGATTATTTGTGAAACGCTTCGGGAAATTCATGAAAGGCAAACGTACTCAAAAAAGCTTCAAAAACCCAGGTAAGAAACCTATCACTAAAGAAAATTCTTCCTCACCCAATTGTTTTGAATGTGGCAAGGAAGGGCACTTCAAAGCAGATTGCCCAAATCTTAAGAAGAAGGGAAAAGAGAAAAGAGGAAGAAGGAGAACATATATAGCATGGGATGAGAACGATGTGAGCAGCTCCGACGACTCGGAAAATGAGCAAGCCAATCTTTGCCTCATGGCCAATCACCAAGAAGAAGAGGATAAGGTAAACTTCCATGACCTAGATAAAGACGAATTACTTGATGCTCTAGAGGAACTATATGATAAATTTACAAAAGTTTCCAATAGACTTAAGGTGTCTAGAAAAACTAGTGACACTCTAGAGATGCACCTTATGGAGGTTTGCAAAGAGAATGAATGCTTAAAAGAAGAATTGAAAAATGCTCAAATATGTTCCATTAGTAAACCTTGTGATTTTGCTAAGAAATATGTTGATCTAGAAAATAAAGTCCTAGATCTAAACAAAACCTTAGAGAAATTCACTAATGGAAGAGATAATTTGAATATCCTACTTGGGCAACAAAAATGCATGTTTAGTAAAACCGGTTTAGGATATGACCAAGAACATAGTAATCACAAAATGGAGAAGCACTATAAAAACTTCTTTGCACCACCAAGCAAATCCTCCTCACCTTTTATGAAATGCAATCATTGTGGCTCCAAAGGACATAGTGCTTATAAGTGTAGTGTTAGAAAACTAGGACCAAAAGTCTTAAGAAAGGTGTGGGTTCCCAAAGGGACATTACCACAAACTAACCTTAAAGGACCCAACATAAAATGGGTACCTAGTTCTCTAAACTGATTTTGTTTTGTAGGTATGCTTCAAGGCAAGCAACACCCATTGGTACTTGGATAGTGGGTGTTCAAAGCATATGACGGGAGACATAAGCAAATTCACATCATTCACTCCCAAACAAAAAGGAAGCGTCACCTATGGAGACAACACTAAAGGAAGAATCCTAGGCATTGGAAATATTGGTAAGAATTCTTCCACCTCCATAAGCGACGTATTGTATGTTGAAGGCCTCAAACATAATCTACTTAGCATAAGTCAATTATGTGACAAAGGATATAGAGTTTTATTTGAATCAAATTGTTGCATAATTGAGCATAAGACTAATAAGGAAATTAAGTTTGTAGGCCAAAGAATCGATAATATTTACATGATTGATATGGATAGTTTGTCTACAAATGATGAACAATGCTTCATTTCAAAAGAGGATAAAACATGGCTATGGCATAGAAGAATAGCTCATATACATGTAGACCACTTGAACAAACTTGTTTCTAAAGATTTAGTAATTGGTCTACCAAAGCTCAAATTTGAAAATAGATTTTGTGATGCATGTCAAAAAGGAAAACAAGTAAAAGCATCTTTTCAATCCAAAAACATTGTTTCTACTCAAAAGCCTTTACAACTTTTGCACATGGATTTATTTGGACCATCCAAAATCAAAAGCTTTGGAGGAAATTACTATGGTCTAGTTATAGTAGATGACTATTCAAGATATACATGGACATTGTTTCTTGCTCATAAAAATGAAGCATATCATGCATTCAAGAAACTTGCAAAGATTATCCAAAATGAGCAAAACTCAAAAATTGCATCCATTAGAACCGATCATGGGGGAGAATTTGAAAATCAATCTTTTGAAAAGTTTTGCGAAAAACATGGTATTAATCACAACTTTTCAGCTCCTAGAACTCCACAACAAAATGGAGTAGTTGAAAGAAAGAATAGATCGTTAGTGGAGCTTGCTAGAACCATGCTAAATGAAAACAATATTGCAAAACATTTTTGGGCCGATGCGGTAAACACCGCGTGTTATGTTATGAATAGATGTTTGATAAGGCCTGTTTTAAAGAAAACCCCCTATGAGCTTTACAAGGGTAGAAAACCCAACATTGCATACTTTCATATTTTTGGATGTAAATGTTTGGTGCTCAACAATGGAAAGGATAATCTAGGAAAGTTTGATGCAAAATCTGATGAGGCAATATTCCTAGGATATTCTCAATCAAGTAAATCTTATAGAATTTTTCAACAAACAAACAAATACCATTGAGGAATCTATTCATGTCAAATTTGATGAAAATAGCCATAACCCTCCGAGAAAGGAAGATGTTGATGATCTTGTAGGTACTTTTCAAGAATTGAACTTGCAAGACAAAGAAGAAGAAGTCAACAATGATGGAGATGCAGCACAAATTGAGAGACAACAAGAATGGGTAACCTTGAAGGATCATCCCTTAGACAAAGTCATAGGTGAAATGACTCAAGGCGTAAGTACTAGAAATGCTATTAGAAATACTTGTAATCATCTAGCATTTGTATCACAAATAGAACCCAAGAACATAGATGAGGCTATTATTGATGAACATTGGATGTTGGCCATGCAAGAAGAACTAAATCAATTTGAAAGAAATGAAGTTTGGGAGCTTGTGCCAAGACCCAATGATCACCAAATAATAGGAACCAAATGGGTTTTTAGGAATAAACTGGATGAAAATGGCATAATTACTAGAAACAAAGCTAGGCTAGTAGCTAAAGGATATAATCAAGAGGAAGGCATTGATTATGAAGAGACGTATGCACCCGTAGCTAGGTTAGAAGCAATTAGACTACTATTAGCCTTCGCATGCTGTAGGGATTTCAAATTGTACCAAATGGATGTTAAAAGTGCTTTCTTGAATGGATACATTCAAGACGAAGTATATGTTGATCAACCTCCAGGTTTTGAAAATCATCAATTTCCAAATCATGTTTTCAAATTAAAGAAAGCTTTGTATGGTTTGAAACAAGCTCCAAGAGCTTGGTACGAAAGGTTGAGCAAATTTCTTTTAGAAAATCATTTTGAAAGAGGGAAGGTTGATACAACTTTATTTATAAAGCACAATAAGAATAACATACTATTGGTACAAATTTATGTTGATGATATAATTTTTGGTGCCACTAATGATTCAATGTGCAAGGAGTTTGCCAAGCTTATGCAGGAAGAATTTGAAATGTCCATGATGGGGGAACTCACTTTCTTCCTTGGACTACAAATCAAGCAAACCAATGAAGGCACATTCATAAACCAATCTAAGTACTGCAAGGAATTACTCAGAAAATTCAATATGGACAAAGCAAATGATATGGCCACACCCATGGGCACTTCATGCTATTTGGACAAGGATGACAAAGGTAAGGATGTTGAACTTACAAAATACAGAGGTATGATAGGATCCTTACTTTACTTAACCGCTAGTAGACCGGATATCATGTTTGCTGTGTGTATGTGTGCTAGATACCAAGCTTGTCCTAAGGAATCTCATCTCACTGCAGTAAAAAGGATAATGAAATATCTAGTTGGGACTCAAGATGTTGGTTTATGGTACCCCAAAGGGGCTGAATGTACTTTAGTTGGTTATTCTGATTCGGACTTTGCAGGATGTAAGCTTGATAGGAAAAGTACTAGCGAAACATGTCACTTGCTTGGTAGTTCTCTTGTTTCTTGGCATAGCAAGAAACAAGTAAGTGTTGCGCTATCAACAGCTGAGGCAGAATATGTTGCAGCTGGTAGTTGTTGTGCTCAAATCCTTTGGATGAGACAACAACTTCTAGATTTTAGAGTTGTATTAAACCATGTGCCTTTTAAATGCGATAATACAAGTGCCATTAACATCTCCAAGAATCCAGTAATGCACTCTAGAACCAAACACATTGAGATTAGGCATCACTTTATTAGAGATCATGTGTTAAAAGGGGATTGTGTACTTGAACATGTAGAAACTTCTAGGCAACTAGCTGATATTTTCACAAAACCCTTGGCTAGAGAGAAATTCATTCACATAAGAAGAGAGTTAGGCATTCTTGACATGTCCAGTTGTGTTTGAATATTTTGATAAGAACCTTGTTGAATGGCATAATGCATGGTATATATCACATTTCATGTTTGGAACCTTGCTGTTTGATATGTTTGAAGTTTTTGACTCCATAATCGATTACATTGTTAATCCCAATCGATTACTAAGCTTCTGTTTCTAAGATAATCGATTAGAACTCACCCATAATCGATTACAATCATTCTGTTTCTAAGATAATCGATTATCCATGATCCATAATCGATTATGAAGCTTCTGTTTCAAGTTCAAAACGTTTCCTCTTCTTCATAATCGATTACCACATTGCTCCAATCGATTAGGACGATTTTGTTTCTAAACTAATCGATTACCCTAAGCCTATAATCGATTACCCTCTGTATGAAACATTTGAAATTCCCCAGAAACAGTGATCTAATCGATTACTACCTGCCTCGTAATCGATTAGTATGCGTTCTGAAGAGTCAAATGCAACTTCCTAGGCTCACTCGAAACTCTCCCTCTCTTAACTCACTTCACTCCTTTCTAAACTCTCTTTCCTCCTTCCCAAACCTAATTCTCACCTATAAATACCCCTCCCTTCACCTTCTCATCTCACACCACCTCCTTTCTCCCAAACCTCTCTAAAACTCTCTAGCACTCATCTCTCTTCATCTCCTTCTTTTGCATTTTCCACCATGTCTACTTCTAGAACTGTCAAGAGAGTTAGGTCCTCTGCAGCTCAAGCCCATAACCCCCTTGACTTCTCAAGGTTCTTCTCTTCTCCCAGAGAACTTCAAAATTTTATGAAGAATTTTTCTGAAAGAGAGATTATGACCCCTCATTACACCGTTGCTGACACTTTTGACAACCCAAGCCTTACCTTCACCCAAAGCCTCAACCACTACAACCTCTTCCCCTTCTTATCCCTCAAAGAAGAAGAATACTATCCTGAGCTTATGAGAGTATTCTACTGCAACCTCCGCCTTGTCAATGGGATGGTTGAATCCAAGGTGAAAAACACCACCATCAAACTCTCAAATGCCCAATTTGCAGAAATTTCCAAACTTCCCCTCAACAATGCTGACTTTGATGGAGGCGAACCCGAGGATGAATGGGGTTTTAATCCCATCACTGCCCGCCGTTCTTTGTGGAAGCCGGCTCCTCCCATGAGCAACCACAAACTAGTTGGCCACTTGACCATGAACAACCGCCTGCTCCACTTCTTCTTGGTCAAGATGATTGTTCCCCGTGGTGGGAACTATGCTCTGGTTGAAGAGGATGATGTCCTCTTAATGTGGGCCATCCTGAACCACAAAGAGATCAACTGGGTTCAGTTGATCAAATTCCACATGCGCCATGCCAAGGACCAGCAAAAGCTCCCTTATGGTATCCTCCTCACCAACATTTTTAAATTCTGTGGTGTTGATTTGGCAGGGGAACTCTCTGAAAAAGTGCCCCCAAGAGCTTGCATTGGCACTTCCCACCTCAATAAAATGGGCATGGTCAACATTGCTGGAATGTGGATTCTAAGGAGTGACCGGGAACATGGTGCCAACCCCTTTGCTAAACCTGCTGCTCCTCCTCCTCCTCCACCTCAACCACAAGCTGCACCATCAGCCTCTTCATCTGCACCCCAAGCAGACCCATTTGCATCTCTCTACGCCCATCTTGATCGCCGCTTCGATCGACTTGAAAACTCCCTCCAAGAGTTTTCAATGACTGAGCAGCAACATTTTGAGATGATGCAGCAGCGTTATGAAGAGCTGGCTCACCAAATTGCAGAAATTCGCTTCTTCAACCCGGATAATTAGATTTTTAGTTATGTTTTGTTTAGCTGTTGGTTTCTTTTTGTTGTTTTCTGAATTTTGAATAATTTTACTTCTTGTATTTCCCATTTTTTTCAATTCAATAAAAGTATCTTATTTCAGTTTATATTATTTCTCTTCACTGCTCTAATTATTTTTGATGATTACAAAGGGGGAGAAGAATATATGTTCATATGTTGGATAATGCTCTGATACAAAAATTTGGATAATTAAATATGGATAATATTGATAGATGCTCTGACACTATAATTTTGAATATGCTCTGTTAATAAAATTTGAAAAATATTATCTGTTTGTTAAAATCCTTTTGATAGGGGGAGAGTTATAGATAAGAGAAAATAGATAATGAGATAATAGAGATAAGTTATTTGCTGCTGAAGTGATATGTGATTACTCTGATTTTTGAAATTGGTCATCTGCTATTTGAAAAAGAGATAATGTAGCAGAGTTGTTTTTACAAAAAGATAAAAGATAAGTCTATATTATTTAAACTAACAACCCTCAAGAGATGAACATAGTTGTCATCATCAAAAAGGGGGAGAATGTGTTTGAATATGTTAATAGGTCCAAAGATGTGCAAAGATTTTGATAATGACAAGCACTCTTGAAGAAACCGATGCAAAAAACAAAGACATGAAATCAGAATTGAAGTAACAGCGAAGCTAATCGATTAGGCCATAGATGCTAATCGATTAGGAGCTTTCTGTTTTGGAAGAAATTGCATCAGGTATGAAAGCTAATCGATTAGGGAGCTGAACAATCGATTAGGTACTCACTGGAATTAAGGTAATCGATTATACACCAGAGACTAATCGATTACAACAATCAGAAATGGGACAAAATGCATCAGGTATGAAAGCTAATCGATTAAGGGAACCATATAATCGATTAGTGAGTCACTGGATTTAAGGTAATCGATTGCAAGACATGATAATTAATTAGGATGCTCGAAAACAAATTAAATGCATCAGGTACAGATGCTAATCGATTAGAGGAAATGAAATAATCGATTAGTGACTCTCTGACTTGAAGCTAATCGATTACAACGCGAGGGTGTAATCGATTACGCTAGTGGAAAAACAGATTTAAGTGGGAAACCAGGTCATGTCTCCACCATTCTTCAAATTTCCACTAACTGCAACGGCTATGATGGACTAGGGCACTCCTTAACAGCTATCTTGGCTCTATAAATTGAAGAGGAAGACAAGCACAAAGACACAACTAAGAAGCAACAATTCATAGCTCTATTTTGTGCTTTGTAAGCCTATTTCTTGCATATTGTACTTTCACTTGTATATCCTCTCATCTTGAGAGATTAGAATTTGGGAGAGCTTTTCATTTGTATATCTACTCTATTAAGAGAGTATATTGATTGTAAACACAAACTCCAAACACAAGATATTCACTCTAGGTTGAGTGGTTGTTCACTCTAGGTTGAGTGGTTACAAAGGTTGAGGATTCAATCTTTGGGATATTGTGAGATTGAGAGATTGGGTGGGTTGCCCTTGTACTTGTGAGGATTGGGTTCTTGAGTGTGGGACACTAGGAAGCCGCAATTGCTCAAAGTTGTATCTCTAGTCTACAATAGTGGAAAATCCTCTAAGTGGGTTGCTTAGAGGCGAGACGTACACCGGATTGGGTGGAACTCGTTACATCGGTTTACAAGCTTCTCTTCCTTACTCTTTTACTTTCATATACTGCATATTTGTTGATTGGTATTGTTTGGTTGAGAAGAGCACACTTGAACTTGCTTAATTTGTTATATCTTAGATATTCACCAAGTGTTTGCTAAATTGTCTCAGCTATACTTACCTCTTGTAGTGCATTGCATATCATTTTTACTTACTTTCACTTGCATAATCTCATAAACTTGGTTATAGAAATCAATTTCAAAGGTATTCCAAGCAAAAGTTTTATTACTCAATTCACCCCCCTCTTGAGTATTGAGGCCACTTGAACAACAGACTTCACCACACCCATGAATTTAACACCCACGCTCAAGCGCCTCCCATTCACGCTCAAGCGTGAAGACCAAGTTCAGTCACGCCCAAGCGTGAATCCACTATAGCCATTAATTAAAGTTCACGCTTAAGCTCACTTCATTCACGCTCAAGCGTGAAGTCACAGAGGCATAAATTAACGACCTCGCTTAAGCGCCTTGCAATCACTCTCCAGCGTGAAGTTGGTTAATCTAGTTCGTTATTTTTCCCTCCAAGCAAAGTGTTGTAGTTCCCATTAATTAGTTACGTTTGTTGTACCTTAGTAATTTAAGTAATGTCTTGTAATTAATTATTTCCCTGTAATCATGTAATTAGTTTAGTTAGTTTAATTATTAATTAAGTTTTCCTTGTAATTAATTAGTTAGTTAGTTAGTTAGTTGAAAGTTGCACATACTCTGTAAGTGGGGGGAGAACATACAGAAGCAATAACACGATTCATTTTCCCATTTCTAATCTCTCTCTAATCCTTTTCTCTCTCTAAATTCTCTCATCCATATGTCTCTCTATATTCCTTCATTTGAATCCATTTCCATGGGCTTCTAAACCCCTAGGGTTGGGATTGTGAAGGCTTGCAATGAGTTCTTGAAGGTGTATTGAGGAATTCAACTTCTGAATCATGAGGAGAACAAGCTGAGGAGTGGAGTTCCATTGCTGGATTGACAAATTTAGATCTGATGAAGAATCTCACCAGTAAGGAATCATGGTTGAGGCTTAGGTAACTTCTGGCTTCCTAACTAATTCAGTCCTAGTAATTAGGTGAATAGTTAGGGTTCAACCTCCAATTTTGCAGAAGATTTCTCAATCATTGAGCACCTAAGGGATTAGGGTTTAATGCTTAGGAATTAGTGTTAGTCACCTAAGGGATTAGGGATTAACCATCTGTGAATTGTCCTCTTGAATTTAAAGCTTAATTGAACCTTAATTGCATGTTTCTTGATAAAATTGTAAGCTGAAGCAATCCTAACCTATCTTCCATTAATCACACTTCATCTCTTCTATTGTTTCTGAAAATACAAAAACATAGAAAGTATAAAAATAACAAAAACAGAATGAATATTATACTACATTGTGTTGGTTCAGCTTGTGCTAGTCCAAGATTGAGGTAATTACCACAATCCCTGTGGGAACGATCAAATATATTATAAATTTAACGATTGGTACGCTTGCCAAAGAATATAAATCCACCAGGATTATGCATCAAGTTATTGGCGCCGTTGCCGGGGATTGTTGAGTAATATCAATAATCCTTGGACCGATACTAGACTAAACAGTTTAATTTTGTTTTTGCATTTAGTAGTAGTTTAATTCTCATTTTTAGTATAGTAGTAGCCTGTGTGTAGCACTAGCAGTAGCTTTAATTTTATTGTGTGAACTATTCGGTGTATGTAGTCAAGGAACAGAGGAGAGGCTTTCTTCTTTGATCCTGATATTGATTTGTTAGAGCGTAAGCTTAGAAAGGAGAAAAAGCAAAAAGAATAGCAAGAAATGGAACAGAGGAGAGTTACACTAGGTGACTACTCTAGGCCTACTGAAGAAGGATCGTAATCTAGCATCCTTAGGCCTCCGATTGCAGCTAATAATTTTGAACTTAAACCGGTTTTGCTGCAGTTGGTTAGAAATGATCAATTCGGAGGAAGTGAGGTTGATGACTCAGGCTTTAGAGAAACTAAGTGTACAGATTTTAGAACTTCAAAAGCCTAGTCAAGTTTGTGTGATGAGCTGTGATTTTTATGGTGGAGACCATGAAAATGGCATGTGTGATCCAAATGTGCCTGCTAAACAAGTTAATTACATGGGGCAGCAACAATTTCAAAGGAATTATCCCTCTAATTCCTTTAATCCTAACTATAGAAATTACCTCAATTTTTCATGGTAGAAAGGTCCACATTTGAATCAAAACATGCCAAAAAATCAAACCACAACTAAACCATAACAACCTTCTCCCCCTCCCTCTAAAGAAAAGTCTGAACTTAAGAATGTGCTATCTCAGTTCATTCAGGCCACTCAGGCCAGCTTTAAAAATCAAGAAGTGTCCATTCGAAATCTGGAAAACCAAGTTGGATAGCTATTAAAACAGTTAGCTAAGAGAAAGTTCTTATCCCTACTCCAAATCACAAAGTTAGTGTAGAAAACAATGTAGAAAAAGAAAAAGAGCAGGTAAAAGAACAAGTTAATGATAAAATTGAAAATAAAGTTGAAACAGAAAAAGAAAAAGAAAACCAAGCTCATCAAAAGAAAAAGAAAAAGATTGATTTGATCTTGGAGGAAGCTGTCAAGTTAACTCTTGAGAAATTAAAGAATGCTCTATTTCCATATAGATTCAAGAAACAGATAGAGGAGTAAAAATTTGCTAAGTTCTTAGATGTGTTTAAAAAGCTTTACATAAATATTCCCTTTGTTGAGGCATTGCAAGAGATGCCTTCATATGCTAAATTTTTGAAAGAGCTCTTGTCTAAGAAGAGAAAGCTAAAGGGAGATGAGATGATTGCTCTCACTCAAGTGTGCAGTGCAATTATTCAAAAGAAACTTCCTCAAAAGCTAGAAGATCCTAGATCTTTTACAATACCTTGTGCAATAGGGGATGTTCATGTAGGAAGTGCTTTATGTGATCTAGGGGCTAGTATTAACCTGATGCCTTTGTACTTAATGAGAAAATTAGGAATTAATGACCTGTAACCAACTCACATGTCTTTGTAGTTGGCTGATAGGTCTATCAAATATCCTCATAGGATGCTGGAAGACTTGTTAGTTAAGGTAAATAAGTTCATCTTCCCAGTTAATTTTGTAGTTTTGTATATGGAAACTGATAGAGAGATTCCTTTAATTTTAGGGAGACCCTTCTTAGCTACTGGAAGAGCTTTAATTGATGTAGAGAAGGGAGAACTCATGCTGAAAGTTCAAAAGGAGCAGGTAACCTTTAATGTCTTTAATGCTATGAAACATCCAGCTGAGAAGATGGATTATTTTATGCTTGAAGAAGTTAGAAGTTATAAGACTCCTATGCTATTAAGAACTGAAGAAGAGGCTTTACAAGCCTTTCTTGAGGATGATTTTGACTCCGACACTAAGGAGTTAGATGACTTACATAATAAGTTGTTGAACCTACTAGAAGCATGTGAAGTAGGTGAATTAGAAAATGAAAAGAAAGAAAAATTAAAAAATACTAAACTTGAGAAAGGTAAGGAAGTGTTTGAAGAAAAGCATGATTTGAAACCTTTGCCTTCTCATTTGAAATATGTTTTCTTAGGAGATAATAAATCACATCCTATAATCATTAATACTGAATTAAAAGATGACAATGTAGAAAAATTGATAGGGGTTTTAAGAAAACATGAGTCTGCTATTGGCTGGAACATTTCTAATTTAAAGGGAATTATTCCATTATTTTGTATGCATAAAATTATGATGGAGGATGACTATTCCCCTGTTGTTTAGCCACAAAGAAGATTAAACCCTATAGTGAAAGAAGCTGTAAGGAAAGAAGTGGTTAAACTCCTTGATGCAGGGATTATCTATCCTATCTCAGACAGCGCTTGGATTAGTCCAGTCTAAGTGGTGCCTAAGAAAGGTGGGATGACCACTGTTAAAAATGAAGATGGTGAAGTCATTGCCACTAGACCAACTACAGGTTAAAGAATGTGCATAGATTATAGAAGGCTTAATGACTCCACTAGAAAAGACCACTTTCCTTTACCATTTGTAGACCAAATGCTTGAGAGACTGTCAGGTCATGAGTATTATTGCTTCCTTGATAGATATTCTGGTTACAACCAAATTGTGGTTGATCCAAAAGATCAAGAGAAGACAGCCTTTACCTGTCCTTATGGAATCTTTGCATATAGGCGCATGCCATTTGGTTTGTGCAATGCACCAGCAACCTTTCAAAGGTGTATGTTGGTAATTTTTGGGGACATGGTAGAGAAGTTTATTAAGGTGTTTATAGATGACTTCTTTATGTTTAGAAACAACTTTGATATATGCCTCAGTAACCTATCCAAGGTGCTGGTGAGATGTCAAGAGACTAATCTTGTCCTTAACTAGGAAAAGTGTCATTTTATGGTTAGAGGAGGGATAATCCTTGGCCACAAAATCTTTGCTGAGGGTATTCAAGTAGATAGAGCCAAGATTGATATCATTGAAAAACTTCCTACTCCAATCAATGTGAAAGGAGTGAGGAGTTTCTTAGGATGTGCTAGCTTCTATAGGAGATTTATAAAAGATTTTTCAAAAATAGTAAAGCCTTTGACTGATTTGTTGGTGAAAGATCATGCTTTTGTTTTTTATGAAAACTGTGTCAAGGCTTTTGAAAATTTGAAACAAAGATTAATTTCAGCTCCAATCCTTGCAACACTTGATTGGTCTTTACCATTTGAACTCATGTGTGATGCAAGTGACTTTGCTATAGGAGTTGTGCTAGGACAAAAGAAAGAAAAATTAACACATGTAATTTATTATGCTAGTAAAGTACTGAATGAGAATCAAATAAACTACACCACTACTGAAAAAGAAATGCTTGTTGTGGTGTATGCATTTGATAAATTTAGAGCTTACTTGATTAGTGCTAAGGTCATTGTGTATACAGATCATTCAGCAATCAAGTACTTGCTAGCTAAAAAAGAATCAAAGCCAAGGTTGATCAGGTGAGTTCTTTTACTCTAAGAGTTTGATTTAGAAATAATAGATAAAAAAGAAGTAGAGAACTCAGTAGCTGATCAACTCTCCCGTCTGGAAGGGGAATCAGATTCTATCTTAATTAAAGAGGAATTCCCAAATCAGAGGCTGATGGCAATTATCACAGGGCCATGGTATGCTGATATGACCAACTTTAAAAGTGCCTCTGTGGTACCTGAAAGGTGGACATCCCAAATGAAGAAAAAATTCTTTCATGATAGTAAAACATTTTTATGGGATGATCCATTTCTTTATAAGATAGGAGTAGATGGAATTATCAAGAGATGTGTGCCTGAATCAGAGCAAGAAAGACTCCTGTGGCACTGCCATGACTCCTATTATGGAGGACACCATGGTGCCTCTAGAACAGCAACAAAAGTGTTGTAATGTGGCTTTTATTGGCCAACAATTTTTCAGGATGCTAGAGTATATGTACAAAGGTGTGATAAGTGCCAAAGAAGTGGAGGCCTCTCTGCTAAAGCTGGCATACCTTTGCAAATATTTTACTTGTGGAGTTATTTAATGTTTGGGGCATTGATTTCATGGGACCATTCCCTAAGTCATTCTCCAATGAATATATCCTTGTTGCTGCAGATTATGTCTCCAAGTGGGTAGAGGCAATCCCTACCAGAACCAATGATGTGTATGTGGTGCTTAGGTTTATAAAGAAGAATATTTTCTCTAGATTTGGAGTCCCTAGAGTCCTCATTAGTGATAGAGGGTCATATTTCTACAATAGAATCATGGAAAAAGCTCTAAGACACTATGAGGTAATGCATAAGGTGTCTACTC
The DNA here is from genome assembly GCA_037962975.1 of Clitoria ternatea. NCBI lineage: Eukaryota > Viridiplantae > Streptophyta > Magnoliopsida > Fabales > Fabaceae > Clitoria > Clitoria ternatea. The sequence goes on from CM075670.1 coordinate 233,235,580, forward strand.
TATATCATCCACAAACTTGTGGACAAGTTGAGCTTTCTAATAGAGAAATTAAGAGAATAATAGAGAAAATGGTAGGGAAGTCTAGGAAAGATTAGTCTATGAAATTGGATGATGCATTGTGGGCCTATAAGACAGCATTTAAGACTCCAATTGGCATGTCACCTTATTAGTTGGTATATGGTAAGGCTTGCCATCTCCCTGTGGAGTTAGAACATAAGGCATGGTAGGCTACAAAGCTGTTAAATATAGATTTTGACCAATCTCAAGAGGAAAGAGTCCTAAAACTCCATGAAGGAGTTCAGACTCAATGCTTATCAGAGTGCCTCAATTTATAAAGAGAAAACTAAGAGGTAGCATGATAAGTGGATAAATAGAAAAGAGTTTCAAAAGGATAATAAGGTCCTGTTATTCAATTCTAGACTAAAAGTCTTTGCAGGAAAACTCAGATCCAAGTAGTCTGGACCTTTTATTGTGAATGAGGTTTTCCCTTATGGTGCAATTGAGGTGAAAGAACCAGCCACTGGAAGAACTTTTAAAGTGAATGACCAAAGACTTAAGCTCTACTTTGGAAGAGAGTTTGATAGGCAGAAATCCTCCATGCTTTTGCAGGCATCTTCTTAGGTGTCAAAGGTCAAGCTAGTGACCTTAAAGAAGCGCTTGAGGGAGGCAACCCTACATTTTTTATTGTTGTATTTTGTGTTTTGTGCTTTGAAACAACAAAAGAAAACTAAAAAGTGTGAATAAAGTGTGAATAAACTAGAAAATTTTTGGAATAAGGTTTGAGCGTTTATACGCTCAAATCCTAGTATACCTACATGTAATTCCATTAGCTAGAATTAGGATCAGGTGTCCCTGGCACTTGAGCGAGCTTCTATGTGCTCAAGCGTGATCTTAAGCTAACTTTCTGGCTGCCTGAGCGTGACTCTGTGGAAGCCTCATGCTTGAGCGAGCTCGGGTCCACGCTTGAGTGTGACCCTTCATGCTGATCCTAACACTTAAGCGTACTTCTTTCATGCTTTAAGCGTGTTGTCCTTAGGCACCTGTCACTTGAGCGTGACTCTCTCACGCTTAAGCGTGATTCAATATGAAGTACTCCTAGTTTTAGCCATCTTGTCACGCTTGAGCGTGACCATTTCACGCTTAGAGCGTGATCACATTGATGTCCTATGCTTGAGCGTGACAGTCCCTATATATTATGCGCTTGAGCGAAACAATATCAAGCTTAAGCGTGATTGAGTCTGTACCAGACCTGTCACATGTTTTGCATACGTGCTTGAGCGTGTATTTACTCATGCCTGAGCATGATTTTCCTGGCATGCCACTGATACTGAAAAGAGTCCCATACTTAAGCGCCTCATCCCACGCTTAAGCGTGCTCGGGCTTGAGAAAGTTGAAAGCTTGCTATTCCAAGTTGGTCGCCTGAGCATGGTCTCTCAGTGCTTGAGCGTACCACATGGTATTTCCTCTTCGCTTAAGTGAAGAATGGTACGCTTGGAGCGTGATTCAGACCTGTTGCCACCTGTTATAATTTAATATGGGCGTTTATGCGCCAATATTTTAGCGTAACTACGTGTACCTCGTGTAATGGGTTCAGCAATATAAAACCCTTTCAGCGTACAAACCCTAACTCTTTACGTTAGAACCTTGGGTTTTGAAGAGGAAAAGGCACAATCTCCAGATTCCTTTGAAAGGTAATATCTTTACATTCTTTAATTGATAACTAGGATTTTAGTAGATCTTTGTTTCAATTTCAAATTTCTTGCATCCATCATATCTTTTCATCTCACATTTTCTTTTTGTTGTGGTTGTGCTATTTGTGTAATTTTATCCACTTAGGCTTTATAAATACCATCGTTAACACTCACAATGATCAGAAGATCACAAAGACTTTTTAGAAAACTTAAAAAAATTATTGAGATAGAAAATGTGAAGAAAACCTCAAAAGAGAAAGGAAAGGGGGTGGTTACTATCAGTATCCCTGATTCTCCAATAACTGAAAGGAGTAAAAGCCTTGAGGAAGAAAAGAAGTCTCAGACAGTTGAGGGTTTTTATGGGTATAGGTTTAGAGATTCCAAGGCCGCACAAGATTATGAGAATAAGTTCAAACATAGGGGAGTAATAAGGGATAGAGCTCTAGTCCTAGAGGAAGAAAATTGTTCTGATCATACTGTGAAAGCTTCCATGTTAGCAAGAGGGTGGCAATTTTTTAATGAGAATTTAGGGAATGGTTACCAAGAACTTACTAGGGAATTTTATACCAATCTAAGGGACAATTTTGTTGAGGATAAGTTTCCTTTTTCTTCCTTCTTGAGAGGAGTCACCATTCCTCTATCTGGTCATATATTGAATAAGTTGTTAAAAGTACCTATATTGGATGAGGAAGGATGTCACTACACTTGGAAAGTAGATATCTTTCATAGGGCTGAAAATGAAAATCTTAGGAAAGAAATTTTAGAGGAATACTGTGAACAAGGAGCTACATATATAACAAAAATGAATGGTGCACCAAAAAGTGTCAGGAAGAATTATTTGAATCATCTCCCCCTCTTATGGTGTCACTATGTCCTTTCATCCCTGCAACCTGTGGCTCATGCTACTGAGATTACCATTAAGAGGTTGGTGTTGATTTACTGTTTAACGAGAGGCCTGTATGTTAACCTGGGTGAGTTAATACTGGAGGAGATGATGAAAGCCATTGAAAAGAATCTCCAACTTCCATATTGCTCTGTTATCACTTTGTTGGCCTAAAAGAATCAGACTAGGTTGAACTATGAAGAATTGACAAAGGTGAAGCCTGAAAGCATTATGGACAAGTACTGGGTAATAGACAATATTGACCATTTTATGCCTTAAGAGTCAAAGCGTCCTAGACAACCTAAAGCAACATCTTTTGCACCACCATCCCCAATAGGAGCAAGTACTTCTTTTGACCTTTCCATGGTAATGCAAGAACTTCAGGTTATGAAGAAGATGCAGCTAGGAACCTATGATCTGGTCATGAACCATCATTTGATGCTGAGGAAGATTGCCACTGCACTGAATGTGGACCACACTAAAGAAATAGGAGTTCCACCTGACAGAGATTTATGGTTGGCTTCCATTGGGTTCACCATTCCCCCTAATGACACACCTTTAGCAACTGAATTTCCACCCCATCCTGAGCAAGACAATGATGAGCCTATGGATGAAGAAAGTGAAGAAGAGGATGATTGATATTTTACTTTGCTTATATTTCTGTTAAGTTAATTCTGGGTTGTAATAACTTTCTTTTAATGTTTTTTGCCTAAACAATGTATTTCCTTTCTGCTGTAATGAAATTTTACTTCCATGTTAAATGTTTGTTGTTATTTCTTTTCTAATTTGTATTGATTCCTACAATAGTTACTCAACCAATCACTGCCATATAGGTAAAAAAGGGAAGTACTTTATCCTCTCATCTCATTACTTTAAGGAAATGTGTTAACTATGTTTAATTTAGAACCCATCTTAATAATTTAAATCTTATTGATTCTCAGGCATCAATTGGATAAATTAATTGATTCGCATTGCTTGATTCATGATCCCTGTCCATAACTATTTCAATCTGTTATTATTTGTATATTCACTATATTAGTTAGCAATCTGAATTTATGATCTTGCATTAAGTTTGGGGACATGATTGGCTGATTACCTATAATATTATTAGCTTTTAAGCCCTTATTAGTTCTTTTTGAGTGTGTCAGCATTATTGTTAGTAAGACAGAATTTTCTTCAGTGCTTGCTAAATGATTATATGTGTTCCAATTGGAAATGATGAAGGCCTTCTTTGAAAATTAGCCAAGGCCAAATTTAGCCATCCTTACTTTTAATTATCCTTTGACCCAACAATTATATTTTGAGCCTGAGACCCCTTCATTCTGATTATATACCTAACTTTACAAGCCTATTTATCTGAGAAAAACGAAGTGAATTATCCCTAGATGTTCCACTAATGGACTGTTGAGTCTTATCTTATTGCTAGGGACTAGTAAGTTCTTAGTTGGGGGATGAAGAGTGTGCCTAACAGTAATCAAAAGACACACTCTGACCTTAATTATAGATGAGGATTTTGAGAAATGAAAGGACGAACAGCAAAAGCAAAAGAAAAGTGAAAAATCAGCAAAGTAAAGGTGCAAAGCACCACAATAAAAGAAAATTAGTATTGAAAAAAAAATGAAAGAGAAGAAAAAAAAAGAGAGTCTAAAGGACTGAAAGAGAAGAAGATACAAAGCACCACAAGTAGTTGAGTTATCCTTCATCTGAGAAAAATAAAAGCAAAAAAGCTGGTTAGTAGAGGCATTTAAGTTAAGATTAAGGCAAGGCATCAGTGGGTACATATTTTAACCCAACATTGACTAGAAAAACAAAAATAGAGCCTGTAGCCTAACCCCATTACAAGCTTAAAAAACCCTTGTTGATCCAATTGTGCTAGCATATGTCATGATGTTAAGAACTGTTGCAAGCCTATGTTGATCTGACAATTATGCAGGTGATGAGTGCATACAATTGACCCTATACATTGAGAGAAGAGTGAAACACCAATCCATGTGAGGAAAGCATCACCAGCTTGTTCCCAAAAGAAGTGTGAGTAATTATATTTTCAGAATTTCCAAAAAGAAAGCATGAATGATATTCAATAATTATGGTATGAATTAAGTTAAGGAAAGGTTGATTGTCTTAAGTGAGTGCAATTTAGTTGATTAATCTGAGTCCTTGCTTGAGGACAAGCAAGTTTTAAGTTTGGGGATGTGATACGTCTTGAAAAGACTTAATAATTTCATCTTTAATTTAACATAATCCATTAAATATTGTTTAGTTTGGAATTATTATTTAATAAATTGTCATTAATTTTGGTTTTATTTATTTATTTCAAAAGTGTTTAAATTATACAAGAAAATGGATAAAAAGATAAGTATATAAGGAAATTTGTTTATTTGTAAATTCACTAACCCAATGTACATACGCTAGACAACCAGCGTACATACGCTAGGTATTTATTTGTTTACATGTTGCAGGATCAAGTACAAGACACCACGCTCAAGCGAGAAAGCTCCAAGCTCAAGCGTGAAGGATGCATGCATTCACGTAAAAGGAAGAAAACATTGCATGAAGAAAAAGAAACACGATCACGCTTAAGCGGACCATAGTCATGCTTAAGCGTGACTTCACCACACCCATTAATTTAACACCCATGCTCAAGCGCCTCCCATTCACGCTCAAGCGTGAAGACCAAATTCAGTCACGCCCAAGTGTGAATCCACTATAGCCATCAATTAAAGTTCACGCTTAAGCTCATTTCATTCACGCTCAAGCATGAAGTCATAGAGGCATAAATTAATGACCTCGCTTAAGCGCCTTGCAATCATGCTCAAGCGTGAAGTTGGTTAATCCAGTTCGTTATTTTTCCCTCCAAGCGAAGTGCTGCAGTTCCCATTAATTAGTTACGTTTGTTGTACCTTAGTAATTTAAGTAATGTATTGTAATTAATTATTTCCCTGTAATCATGTAATTAGTTTAGTTAGTTTAATTATTAATTAAGTTTTCCTTGTAATTAGTTAGTTAGTTAGTTAGTTGTAAGTTACCAATATATATACTTGTACATACTCTGTAAGAGGGGGGGGAGAGAACACACAAAAGCAATAACACGATTCATTTTCCCATTTCTAATCTCTCTCTAATCCTTTTCTCTCTCTAAATTCTCTCGTCCATGTCTCTCTACATTCCTTCGTCTGAATCCATTTCCATGGGTTTCTAAACCCCTAGGGTTGGGATTGCGAAGGCTTGCAATGAATTCTTGAAGGTGTATTGAGGAATTCAACTTCTGAATCATGAGGAGAACAAGCTGAGGAGTGGAGTTCCATTGCTGGATTGACAAATTCAGATCTGATAAAGAATCTCACTAGTGAGGAATCATGGTTGAGGCTTAGGTAACTTCTGGCTTCCTAATTAATTTAGGCCTAGTAATTAGGTGAATAGTTAGGGTTCAACCTCCAATTTCGAAGTAGATTTCTCTGTCATTGAGCACCTAAGGGATTAAGGTTTAATGCTTAGGAATTAGTGTTAGTCACCTAAGGAATTAGAGATTAACCATCTGTGAATTGTCCTCTTGAATCTGAAGCTTGATTGAACCTTAATTGCATGTTTCTTGATGAAATTGTAAGCTGAAGCAATCCTAACGTATCTTCCATTAATCACACTTCATCTCTTCTATTGTTTCTGAAAATACAAAAACATAGAAAGTATAAAAATAACAAAAATAGAATGAATATTATACTGCATTGTGTTGGTTCAGCTTGTGCTAGTCCAAGATTGAGGTCATTACAACAATCCCTGTGGGAACGATCAAATATATTACAAATTTAATAATTGGTACGCTTGCCAAAGAATATAAATCCACCAGGATTATGCATCATCAACCCCAGTACCAATGCAGCTTCTTTATAAAAAATTTTCAAGAAATCTCTTAGACTTTCTTCTGGTCCTTGTTTGATCTTGGCTAGTGTATGGGACATCCTGGGAACATCCCTTGATACAAGGAAATATTACAGGAAAGCATGTATAACGTCCTTATTTTTAAAAAATAAATTTCAATAATCTAAATAAATTTTTCACAATAAATTTCAGATTTAAAAGAGAAGTTGGATTAACATAATAATAATAGTCATTATTACATCAACCGACTCATATTTGTATACATACATGTAACAGGAACCGGTATACACAGGAGCCGGCCAAGGCTTCTACAAAATAACTATGTGCACTATGTACAATACATATAAATACATAAACCCTAAATCCTAAACTATTCAAAAATATCTCGGCCTGAGAAGTACTTATCTGGAATCAAAGCTTCCCTTCATTCAGAAGTACTTCTCTCGGAAAATATCCATTCGGAAACGTTTCCTTCGGAGACGTTTCACTCGGATTTTCCTCACTCAAAAGCGTCTCATTCGGACACAGTTTTTCTTAACTCAGAAATGATTCTCTTAATAATGTTTCACTCAAAAACATCTTAACTTTACTTGGAAGTAGTTTTCTCAGTCTTACTTCACTCGGAATCATATCCATTTCACTCGGAATGTCTTATCTCAGACAGTATTCACTCGGAATTTCATTCAGAAATTCTCCATTAATCCTTAATAAATTATTTTTCTAAGAATCACAAATTTTGGGATGTTACATTTCTCCCCTCCTACAAAAATTTCATCCTCGAAATTTAAATATAAAGATATACATTAATGAAATAACTCGGGATATTGTTGCCTCATAGCGTCTTTACGTTCCCAAGTATGCATGATACATTGATCCTGCTGCCATGCAACCTTGACCAACTGAACATTCTTGCTTCTCAAGTGTTTTACCGATCGGTCCACTATACCAGTGGGCTCAGCTATAGTGGTCAGGTTTTCTCAGATTTCAACATCATCATCCGGCATCTCATGGGTAGGATCCGGCAAATACTTTCTCAATTGAGAAACGTGAAATACACTATACAGATTTGACAAATGAGAAGGAAACGCTATCTGATAAGCTATAGGTCCTACTCTCTTCAATATTTCATACGGACCAATATACCTCGGGCTCAACTTCTTTCTTCTCAATGCTCTCCCAATGCCTTTGCTAGGAGAGACTTTCAGAAAGACTTTGTCACTGACCTGAAACTCAATCGGCTTCGTCCGCTTATCATAATAACTCTTCTGACGATCCTGGGATGCTTTCATTTTATCTTTGATCATTTGAATTTGCTCGGAGGTCTGCTGCATAATCTCAGGTCCTAACATTAAGCTCTCACCCGATTCTGACCAACAAAGAGGGGTTCGGCATTTCCTGTAATATAAAGCCTCATATGGAGCCATACTAATGCTACTGTGATTGCTATTATTATAAGTAAATTTGATCAGTGGAAGGTATTGCTCCCAGCCACCACCATGCTCTAGCACTGATGCTGAATTCCCGAGTCATTAACTTGGTGGTAAAAATCTTAGTAAAACAAAATATGACTCTCAGAATTACACTTATGGCAAGCGCATCAGTTCGTTAAAATTGTAGAATATTTGATCGTCCTACAGGGATTGTGGTAAGTACCTCAATCTAGGACTAGTACAAGCTGAACCAACAGAAAATACATGAAGTTCATTCGGTTTTTATGATTTTAGTGTTTTATAGTTGTTTTTGTATTTTTAGAAACAGAGTTAAAGTGAAATGTGGAAAGTGATTAATAGAAAACAGGCCAGGATTGCTTCGGCTCACAATCTCCTCAAGAAACATGCAATTAAGTATAATCGAACTTCACAATCTAGAGGACAATCCGCTTGTGGTTATTCCCTAATTCCTTAGGTGAAAAACACTAATCCTTAAGCAATGAACCATAATTCTTTAAGTGCTCGATTAACCTAAGAATCTAATGTGAAATTGGAGGTTGAACTCTAACTATTCACCTAAATTGATTAGGCCTGAACTAGTTAGAAAGCTGGAAGTTACCTAAGCTTCAACCATGATTCCTCACTAGCGAAGTTCTTCATCAGTTCTGGATTTGTCAATCCAGCGATTCTGCTCCACTCCTCAGCTTGTTCGCCTCAGGATCTAGAAGTCAATCTACTCGCTCACAGCTTCAAGACTCCATTGCTAACCTTCGCAATCCCAACCTTAGGGATTTAGAACTCCATTGACTTTGGTTCCATCGAAGGATTGTGGAACGTCATGGAGGAGAGGATTTAGAGAGAGAAAATGAAGTAGTGAGATGTTCAAAGTTTAGAATGAATTGTGTTCTGTGTATTCTATCTCTAACTCCACACATATTACAGAATATGTACAACCTATATATAAGTTTCTACCTAACTAACTAACTTAACTGATAACTTAGAAAATTTAAGTTAACGAATAAACTAATTAGTTACACAGTTTACAGAGTAACTAACTAAATACAGCTCAGCTCTTAACAGGATCCAGCTCAACCTTAGCTAATTTACAGCTCAGCACCAGCTAATTGACAGCTCACTTCTTAAGTTACTTAAGGTTGTAGTAGTAGAGAAGAAGGCAATGGAAGCAGAACAGTACTGCACCAAGTGTGTTGTTGGAGGGAAGGAACAGTGTTTAAATTACTGCCTTTATGCTTCAGCTGCTGAGTTTTCGCTTGAGCGGATTAAACTCTCGCTTGGGCGAGTTCGGGAATCGCATTGCAGTGTTGCTTGGTCACTTAAGCGTGATAAAGTAGCTTAGGTGAAGGGTGATGTTTTGGGGTCACGCTTGAGCGTAGTCTTGCTTTGCTTGAGCGAACTTGGACCTTCGCTTGAGCGAATTTAACTCTCACTTGAGCAGATTAATTATTCAATCGGTATTTTGAAATTAGGGCTCGGGTTCTTCCTTTTATTTTCAATCGGTTCCTTGTTTTCTTTTGGAGTCGGTATCTTGGAAGTCTTACTTCTTTTTGGTCAACCCTTTGAAGTCTCACCCAGTCGATTTTATGCACTTCCTTCAGTCGGATTTACGAATTTTCACTCGGAGATTTCCAAGTACCGATCGGCTTTTGTAAATTTCACTCGGATTTGTGAAGTCTCACTCGGCTTTTCCAAATCTCGCTCAGTTTTTGTGATTTTCACTTGGATTTGTCTTCTTTTCTCGAGTACGCCCTGTTCCTGCACCAATAAACAACTGATTGCCTAGCATTTATATGCTGGATGCTTTGTGAAATTATAAATACTTCAAAATTCCTTATCTAATTAATATTTTCAATCGGTTTCTTACATAAATAGCATACTTTTGAAATAAATAACTAAAACATGAATTATTAACAAATTATTAAATAATAATATCAAAACTAGACAATACTTAGTAAATTATGTTAAATAAACAGTGGAATAATTAAGTCTTTTCAAGACTTATCACATCCCCAAACTTAAAACTTTGCTTGTCCTCAAGCAAACATTCAGACTTATTAACTAACAGTATTTGATCAACATAATCAACCTTTCCTTAACTTAGTTCATACTATAATTATTGAATACCGATCATGCTTTCTTCTCGCAATTTCTAAAAGTATAAAAACTTACACCTCCTTTAGGAGACAAGCTGCTGATGCTTTCCTCACTAGTCGGTGTTTAACTCTTCTCTCGGTGTATGAGGTAAATAAAATGCACTCATCACCTGCATACTAGTTAGATCAACATAAGCTTGCAACAGTTCTAAACATCATGAAATATGCCAACTCAATCGGATCAGTAAGGGCTTTTTAAGCTTATAATGGGGCTCGGCTACAGGCTCAATTATTGTTTTTCCGAGTCATAGATAGGTTACAAGATGTGTCCACTGATGCTTTGTCTCAATTCTAACTTAATTGCCTCTACTAACAACTCTCTTTACTTTTCTAACTGAATGCTACTTAATAACTCGTGTTGTTTTGCACTTTCTTTTTCTTTCAGTCCTTCGGACTTCTCCTTTTTTCTTGACTTTTTCTTTCCATCTTTTTCTGATCGAAAATTTTTTTCTTTTGGTGCTTTACACCTCTTTTTCTTTTCTGACTTTATTCCTTTTTCTCTCGGCTTTGCCTTTCTTCCTTTTATTTTTCTACATATTCATCCATAATTAAGCTCAGAGTGTGTCCTTAATTACTGTTAGGCACACTCTTCCATCCCCAAACTTAGAAATTGCTAGTCCCTAGCAATAAGCAAAAACCGAGTAATTCACCAGTGGAACATCCAGGGTACTCTAGTCAGGTTTTTCTTGGATAATTAGGCTTGTAACATTAGGTGTATAAAACGAATGAAAGGGTCTCAGGCTCAAACATAATTATTGGGTCAAAGGATGATTAATGAAATTTGGATGGTAAATTTTTGGCCCTGGCTAAATAATCAAAGAAGGCCTTCATCATTTCCGATTGGTTGACATACGACAATTACCAAGCACTGAGGCAAATTCTGTCTCACTAACTAGCATGCAAGTTCACTCGGAAAAGGATACACAGGCTCAAAAGCTACGAATATAATAGTCAATCAGCCAGTCATGTCCCCAAACTTAATGTAAGATCATACATTTAGATTGCTAACTAGCATGCCGAGTAAACAATTTAATTAATGATGAAGAATAGTTATGGGCAGGGATCATGAGTTAAGCAAAAACCGATTAATTAATATATCCGACTGAAGCCTAAGAATTAGCAAACTTCAAATTATTAAGATGGATTTGAAATTAAATATAATTAACATATTTTATCAAATAACGAATCGGAAAATCAAATAAGGAGTCGGGGTACTAGAATACTTCCCTTTTACCTGAGTGGCAGTGCTGGGAAGTGCGTAATCAGATTGGGACTCATGGATTTTACCAATACATATGAAAAACTGAATAAAACAAACAATTGAACAAGAAAATAAAATTTTCATTACATAATTAAAATATAAGCAAGTTCACTGTTCAGAAAGCAGTTATAATAACATCAAATTAATTACATAGGAAACATCATAAAAATGTGAAACACTGCTTAAACGTTCTGATCTTCATCGTCCTTGTCCTGCTGGGAGGGGATCATGAATCCAATGGAAGCTAACCACGCATTTCTATCCAGTGGGGCTCTCATTTCTGTTGAATGTTCAACCCTCAGTTTCGTGGCAATCTTCCTGAGCATCTGATCGTGGTTCAAAACCCGATCATAAATTTCAAGTTGCATCTTCTTCACAACCTGTAATTCCTGTAACACCAAAAGAATGTTAGAAGAAGAAGAAGAAGAAGAACCAGCTCCTACAGATTGCTTGGGACGTTCTGGTTCTGTGGCTTTAAACTTCATAGCACAGTTTTCAACAGCCTTAACACTTTCAACCTCTGGTGACTCATTTTCCTCACTCGCAGGAGATACATTCCTTTGAACCAGAGGGGATACATCCCTTTGCTCCTGACTTCGACTAGGTACATGTACAGACGAATCAGATATAGTGATGGTTGCCACTTCTCTTTCGTTATCTATTTGTTTCCTTCGCACACTTCCTTCTGCAAAATTTGGCCTAGGTTTCTGCAGAAGTCTTTGTGATCTTCTTTTCATGATGAATGTTAAAATAATGATGATAACCAACCTAAGTAAAAAAAATAAGAACAGCAATCCAACAGCAACCAAAAACTATAAGACGCATGGCTTGTGAATAGCGGAAAACAATAACAATGAACAAGAAGATAATAAACATGAACTTACAAATGCACGAAATCAGTGAAAGAAATGGAAAGGTGATACCTTTCTTAGAAACCAGAAAGTGTCTTTTCGTCTTCAGCCCAAGTTCAGCATAGGTACTGAGGGTTGGAAGCTGAAAAGGTTTCTCTTTTATATTGTTGAATTCAATTTTCAAGAAACGCGTAAATATGGTCAGCTTTAATTATTACTTTATTAAATGTATTACTACTATTATTATTATGTTGTTTATTATTTATTTATTTATTTATTATATATATATATTAGATTATATTTTTTTTTATTATTTTTTTATTTATTTTTTATCAAAATACTCAATTACTAGAGGGGTAGAAGATCGAGTAAGAGTGGGATGATACCAATGTGATGCCAAATGGACATAGGAGAATGGAAGATGAATAAATGAATAGACGATAAGACAAAATAGGCAAATGAAAACTTTAAATAAATGAAATAGAGCGTAAGAGAAACGAGTGAATTATTATAATGAAATACGAGTGAATCAAGAAGCGAATAATAAAAGAAACGAATAGAAGTATGAACGAATGAAGGAATGCCAAGTAAATGAATAATGAGCGAAAAGAGTGAAAGGGGTGAAAGGATGATAACCGAGTGAGAATGGAGACAGGTACGGAGTGATAAAAATCTGAGAAATGAAGAACGAGTGGCTGAGGGAGGTAGAGATAATAAAAGTCAAACAAATCGAAGTGAATTAAGGAAACAGGTGGTTGGAAAGAAAAAGGTTCTGAGTCAATGGAATGAGTGAAAGCTATACTGATTGGATGAATGAGACGAGTAAACGCACAAGCCAGTGGAAGAATAAATGGAAAAATGAATAACGAACCACCGAATGAATACCACCGGGGAAGGAATTGGTCGAATAAATGAAAGAATTTGAATTCAACTAAAAGGATGAAAACCCGAGTGAATGAACACCGGGTGAATGAAAACTAAATCTCAGAAAACTGGGTACTGAAAATACGAAAGTGACAGTCACGAATGAAAAACGAAGGAATGAAGAAGGAAACTGCAACATAAGAAACCTGAGGAAAGTAAAATAAGTGGAGTGAAACAATAAGTATATGAATACCAAGTGGATAATACCGGTCAGATGATGAGCGAGTGAAAAGTGAATGAATGAATGGATGCCGAGTGGGTACAAATTATACCGATTGAATGAATAGTTGATCGACGAATGAGGTGAACAAAACAAAAGTCAGAATGATATGGAGCGACTGAGTGAGAAAAACGAGTGAATACAAGAATGACTGCATAGGGGTCCAAGTGAATCGGAATACTGAATGGATGAAGAAGAAGACGATTGAGTGACAAAATGAGTAGACGAAAGAATGAGTGAATGAAAGGCTGGATGAACAACCAACACATGCAGAGAGATCGGGTGATGAAACCGAGGAAGAACTCAGGTGGATTGAAAGCACGAATGAATGAATCAACGACTGAGAGGAAGAGATAAAGTATGGGAATGAGTGACGGGTAAGAGTGGACAACAGAATATATGAAAAGAAGGCCGAGTGACACATAAATGAAAGAAACTGAGTGAAGAGTGAGGAATGAGGGGTCCGAGTAGAAGAAACCGAGCGATCTAGATCTGAGATATGAAGAATAAGTGAATGACAATGAGAGTTTAGGCGAAGAACAAAAATGACAGGAATGGAAAATGGAATGAATGAAATACCGAGTAAATGAAAAAGAAAAGTACAATGTGAGAAAACCGAGAAAGAAAGTAGGTGTAATAAAACAACGAGTAAATGAATACCGAGTGGATTATACCGGGTAAAAGTGAAAAATGAATGAACAAACAACGGGTGGTCGGAAAAATGGAAAAACAAGTGAAAGAACACGAAAGAATGGCTGACCGAGTGAATGAAGAGTGACAAAAGTGAAAGAGATCAAGATGGAGAGACGTGTGGATAAGGGAATCAAGGAAAGATGAGTGGATGAAGAACCGAATGAAAAATGAGGTGAAAAAAAATGAAAGTCAGAACATAATGAAGTGAAAGAGTAAGAAAGAAGAGTGAAAAGTGAACGGAGTACCGCGTGGAAGAAACCGAATACTAGAGAAAGCCGAGTGGATGAATGAAAAACCGAAAGACCGCGTGCATATGAGACTAATGGATACAATACTGATTGTGATGAGTGAGGAATCCAAGGGATAAAAAGCCGACTGAAATAAGTCACTTTTCACTATCTGACCCGTTCATTACATCAACGATCAGAAATCCTTCAAAGTCTTCCTTTTATTCGCAGAAATTTATTGAAAAATGCCAAGTGAAGTTCAGTCGGGAAGAAGGGTTAAGAAGAAGTAACAATTATCCGAGTGTACTATTTTCACTCAACTCAGTACATTTTCGCTAAGTGCGAAACAACAATCAGCATTGGCTCGCCTAAGCTACATATGCTTCGCCTGAGCGAAATAGAAGAATCAAACTCGGACTTCCTTCTTCAAATTTCACAACTTTATTCACTAACTTTTTAGTTTTTTTTTCTTTTTATTCATTCTGATTCAAAGTTCTAAACAAAACAATCGGAACATAGGGCTGCCTCCCTAGAGCGCTTCTTTAAGGTCACTAGCTTGACCTTATTGTATCTAAGAAGATGGCTTCAGTAACAAGGAGGTTTTCTGCCTATCAAACTCTCCTCCAAAGTAGAGTTTGAGTCGCTGGCCATTCACCTTAAAAATCCGATCAGTAGTCGGATCTTTCAGTTCGACTGCACCATGAGGAAAAACCTCATTTACAGTAAAAGGCCCGGACCACTTGGATCTAAGTTTTCTAGGGAAGAGTTTCAGTCGGGA
The DNA here is from genome assembly GCA_037962975.1 of Clitoria ternatea. Lineage (NCBI taxonomy): Eukaryota > Viridiplantae > Streptophyta > Magnoliopsida > Fabales > Fabaceae > Clitoria > Clitoria ternatea. The sequence continues at coordinate 233,250,585 of CM075670.1, forward strand.
ATTGAATAATAAAACCTGATCGTCCTTCTGAAACTCTTTCTTATTAATTCGCTTATCATGCCATTTCTTTGTTTTCTCCTTATAAATGGAGGCACTTTGATAAGCGTTGAGTCGGAACTCCTCTAATTCATGGAGTTTCAAAACTCTTTCCTCCTGAGACTGGTCATAGTCCATGTTTAATAGCTTTGTGGCCCACCACGCTTTGTGTTCCAACTCCACAGGGAGATGGCAAGCCTTACCGTACACCAATTGATACGGGGACATGCCAATTGGGGTTTTGAAAGCTATTCGGTAAGCCCATAATGCATCATCTAATTTTACCGACCAATCTTTTCTGGATTTTCCGACCACTTTTTCTAAAATTCTCTTGATTTCTCTATTTGACAGTTCGACTTGTCCACAAGTCTGTGGATGGTAAGGAGTGGATATCTTATGTAAAACCTCATAGTGACGCAAGGCTTTTTCCATTATCTTATTGCAAAAATGTGAACCCCCATCACTAATAATTACTCTTGGAACTCTAAACCTAGAGAAAATATTCTTCTTGACGAACCTAAGCACAACCTGTGTATCATTGGTTCTGGTCGGAATTGCCTCCACCCATTGGAGACATAGTCCACAGCAACAAGAATGTATTCGTTGGAGAGCGACTTAGGGAAGGGTCCCATGAAGTTGATACCCCAAACGTCAAATAATTCCACAATTAGAATATTTGTCAAAGGCATGCCAGCTTTTGCAGAGAGACCTCCACTCCTTTGACATTTATCACACCTTTTGACATATTCTTTGGAATCCTGAAAGATAGTTGGCCAATAAAAGCCACTCTGCAACACCTTTGCTGCGGTACGGGAGGCACCATGATGACCTCCATAATAGGAATCGTGGCAGTGCCACAAGAGCCTTTCTTGCTCGGATTCAGGCACACAGCGCCTGATTACTCCATCTATGCCTATTTTAAACAAAAATAGATCATCCCAAAGAAAAGCCTTACTATCATGAAAGAATTTTTTTCTCATTTGGGATGACCAACCATCAGGTACCACCGAGGCACTTTTAAAGTTTGCCATGTCAGCGTACCATGGCCCAGTTATAATTACCATCAACTTTTCGTCTGGAAATTCTTCTTTTATTAAGACAGAATCCGACTCAACTTCCAGACGAGACAATTGGTCTGTAACTGAGTTCTCTACTCCTTTTTTGTCTCGTATTTCTAAGTCAAACTCTTAGAGTAACAGAACCCACCTAATCAGTCTCGGTTTAGACTCTTTTTTATCTAGTAAATACTTGATTGCCGAGTGGTCTGTATATGCGATGACTTTGGCACCAATCAAGTATGCACGAAATTTATCAAATGCATACACCACAGCAAGCATTTCTTTTTCAGTCGTGGTGTAATGTATTTGATTTTCATTTAACACTTTACTAGCATAATAGATCACATGAGTTAATTTCCCTTTTTTCTGACCCAGCACAGCTCCGATTGCAAAGTCACTTGCATCACACATCAATTCAAACGGTAAAGACCAGTCAGGTGATGCAAGGATCGGAGCTGAAGTCAAACTTTGTTTCAATTTTTCAAATGCCTTGACACAGTTTTCATTAAATGCAAACACCTGATCTTTCACAAGCAAGTCGGTCAAAGGCTTAGCTATTTTTGAAAAATCTTTTATGAATCTTCTATAGAACCCAGCACATCCTAGAAAACTCCTTACTCCTTTCACGTTGATCGGAGGAGGAAGTTTTTCAATAATTTCAATTTTTGCTCGGTCCACCTGCATGCCCTCAGCAGAGATCCTATGGCCAAGGACTATCCCTTCCTTAACCATAAAGTGGAATTTCTCCCAGTTAAGAACGAGATTGGTCTCTTAGCATCTCATCAGCACCTTAGCTAAGTTGCTGAGGCATGTGTCAAAATTGCTCCCAAATACCGAGAAGTCATCCATGAATACTTCAATAAATTTCTCCACCATATCCCCAAAAATTACCAGCATGCACCTTTGGAAGGTTGCTGGAGCGTTGCACAAGCCAAACGACATACGCCTGTATGCAAAAATTCCATAGGGACATGTGAATGCAGTCTTTTCTTGATCCTTCGGGTCAACCACAATTTGGTTATAACCCAAGTACCCATCAAGAAAACAATAGTACTCATGTCCTGATAACCTCTCGAGCATTTGATCAACAAACGGAAGGGGGAAATGGTCTTTCCGAGTAAAGTTATTCAGCCTTCTGTAATCAATGCACATCCTCTAGCCTGTAGTTGGCCGAGTGGCAATGATTTCACCCTGGTCATTTCTTACAGTCGCCATTCCTCCCTTCTTGGGCACCACTTGGACTGGGCTAATCCAAGTACTGTCCGAGATCGGGTAAATAATTCCCGCATCAAGGAGCTTGACCACTTCCTTTCTCACTGCTTCCTTTATAACAGGGTTCAGTCTGCGTTGTGACTGTACAACAGGGGAATAGTCATCCTCCATCAGGATTTTGTGCATACAAAAGGATGGACTTATTCCCTTCAAGTCAGAAATGTTCCAGCCAATGGCAGATTCATGAGCCTTTAATACCCCAACTAGTTTATTCTCATCCTCTTCTTTTAAGTCGGCATTAATAATGACAGGATGAGTGTCATTTCCTCTCAGGAAAACATATTTCAGATGAGAAGGTAGAGGTTTTAAATCACATTTTTCTTCCAAAAATTCCTTTCCTTTCTCAGCTTCAGTATTTTCCAAATCATTTTTCTTTTCGAAATCACCTACTTCCAAAGCTTCCAGTAGGTCCAGTATTTCCGAGTGAGAGTCAATTGACTCGGTCTCGGAGTCAAAATCATCCTCTAAAAAAGTTCGTAGAGCCTCTTCATTAGTTTTTAACAGTAATGGAGTCTGGTAATTTTCAACCTCTTCAATCATTAGGCAATCCATCCGTTCAGTCGGATGTTTCATGGAATTGAAGACATTAAAAATTACTTGCTCCTCCTGAACTCTCAGCATGAGTTCACCCTTTTCTACATCAATCAATGCTCTGCCAGTAGCTAGGAAGGGTCTACCTAAGATCAAAGGGATCTCTCGGTCAGCTTCCATATCCAACACTATGAAGTCTGCTGGAAAGATAAATTTATCTACTTTTACTAACAAGTCTTCCAGCATCCCTTGGGGATATTTAATGGTCCTGTCAGCCAACTGCAAGGACATACGAGTCGGTTGCAAGTCATTAATTCCCAGTTTTTTCATTAAAGATAGAGGCATCAGGTTTATACTGGCTCCTAGATCACAGAGAGCACTTCCTACATGAATATCCCCTATTGCACACGGTATTGTGAAAGATCCAGGATCCTCTAGCTTTTGGGGAAGTTTCTTTTGAATGATTGCGCTACACTCTTGAGTGAGAGTAATCATTTCATCCCCCCTAAGCTTCCTCTTCTTAGACAATAGTTCTTTTAAAAATTTTACATAGGAAGGCATCTCTTGCAATGCCTCAGCAAAAGGGATATTAATGTGAAGTTTCTTGAAGACCTCTAAGAACCTAGCAAACTTCTGCTCCTCTATTTGCTTTTTAAACCTGTGCGGAAATAGAGCATTCCTCAGTTTTTCAGGAGTCAGCTTAGAAGCTTCCTCCAAAATCAGATCAACCTTTTTCTTTTTCTTTTGATGGACTTTATTTCCTTTTTCTTTTTCTGATTCATTTTTATTTTCTACTTCATCTTTATTGTCCTACTCGGTTTCTTGTATTATTTCTTTTTCTTTTTCTGAACTTATTTCTTGACCCGGAGATGGAGAAATAATTTTTCCACTCCTAGTAATTATGGCCTTGCAATGTTCCCTTGGATATACCTTGGTATCTCCAGGGAAATTGCCTGCTTGCCTCTCAGCTAATTGTTTAGAAAGCTGTCCTACTTGATTTTCTAAATTTCTTATGGATGCTTCCTGATTCTTAAAACTGGCCTGAGTGGCCTGGATAAACTGAGAAAGTACATTCTCGAGTTCGGATTTTTCTTTAACAGGAGGGTGAGAAGGTTGTTGTGGTCTATTTATGGGTTGACTCGGCGGGATATTCTAATTCAAATGTGGACCTTTCTGCCAGGAAAAATTGGGGTGGCTCCTGTAATTAGGATTGAAGGAATTAGAAGGATAATTCCTTTGATACTGTTGCTTCCCCATATAATTCACTTGCTCAGAAGGCACAACTGGATCACACATTCCATTTTCATGGTCTCCACCACAAAAGTCACAACTTATCATAGAAACTTGACTCGGCTTTTGGAGTTCTGAAATCTGAATGCTTAATTTTTCCAAAGCCTGAGTCATCAGTTTGCTCTGAGCCAGATAAGCATCTTGTGCTTCTAATTCTAATATTCCTCCCCTAGGGACTTGGTTCCTCTCACTAATCAGACATTCATTAGAAGCCATTACATCAATCAGCTCTATAGCTTCTTCTACAGTTTTAGTTGTTAATGAGCCTCCAGCCGAGGCATCAATCAAGACTCTGGTAGCTGGCCTGACACCATTATAGAAAATAGTCACCTGCTGTACATCAGAAATTTGATGATGAGGACATCTCCTCAGGCTTTCTTTATACCGATCCCATGCTTCCATCAAGGACTCACATTCTCTTTGCTGGAAACATGTTATTTCATTACGCAACTTTGCATATTTAGAAGGAGGGAAGTATTTAATCAAAAATTTCCTTTGCAAATCCTCCCAGGTAGAAATACTGCCTCTCGTTTGACTCTGCAATCAGGCTTTTGCTCGGTCCCTTAGAGAAAATGGAAACAACCTTAGTCGGATTGCTTCATCAGGGACCCCATTCATTTTTACTGTATCACAAATTTGGAGGAAGGTTGCTAAATGCAAATTTGGATCCTCAACCTCACTTCCTCCGAATTGTTCATTCCTTACCAGCTGCAATAAAGCTGGTTTAAGTTTAAAATTGTTAGCTGCAATTGGTGGCCTAAGGATGCTAGCCTGCGATCCTTCTTCAGTCGGTCTGGAGTAGTCACCTAGTGTAACTCTCCTCTGTTCCATTTCATGTTGTTCTTTTTGCTTTTTCTCTTTTCTCAGTTTACGTTCTAACAAATCGATGTCAGGATCAAAGAAGAAAGGTTCTCCTCTGCTCCTTGACTGCATACAACAATTGTTAACACAACAAAGCAATTCACAGCTACGACTACACAAAACAAAAACTACTAAAAAAATGTATTGACTACAAACAGAAACAAAAGCAAATGGTTCAGTCTAGTACCGGTCCAAGGATTGTTGATATTACTCAACAATCCCCGGTAACGGCGCCATTAACTTGATGCTGAATTCCCGAGTCATTAACTTGGTGGTAAAAATCTTAGTAAAACAAAATATGACTCTCAGAATTACACTTATGGCAAGCGCACCAGTCGTTAAAATTGTAGAATATTTGATCGTCCTACAGGGATTGTGGTAAGTACCTCAATCTAGGACTAGTACAAGCTGAACCAACAGAAAATACATGAAGTTCATTCGGTTTTTATGGTTTTAGTGTTTTATAGTTGTTTTTGTATTTTCAAAAACAGAGTTAAAGTGAAATGTGGAAAGTGATTAATAGAAAATAGGCCAGGATTGTTTCGGCTCACAATCTCCTCAAGAAACATGCAATTAAGTATAATCGAACTTCACAATCTAGAGGACAATCCGCTTGTGGTTATTCCCTAATTCCTTAGGTGAAAAACACTAATCCTTAAGCAATGAACCTTAATTCCTTAAGTGCTCGATTAACCTAAGAATCTAATGCGAAATTGGAGGTTGAACTCTAACTATTCACCTAAATTGATTAGGCCTGAACTAGTTAGAAAGCTGGAAGTTACCTAAGCTTCAACCATGATTCCTCACTAGCGAAGTTCTTCATCAGTTCTGGATTTGTCAATCCAGCGATTTTGCTCCACTCCTCAGCTTGTTCGCCTCAGGATCTAGAAGTCGATCTACTCGCTCACAGCTTCAAGACTCCATTACTAACCTTTGCAATCCCAACCTTAGGGATTTAGAACTCCATTGACTTCGGTTCCATCGAAGGATTGTGGAACGTCATGGAGGAGAGGATTTAGAGAGAGAAAATGAAGTAGTGAGATATTCGAAGTTTAGAATGAATTGTGTTCTGTGTATTCTGTCTCTGACTCCACACGTATTACAGAATATGTACAACCTATATATAAGTTTCTACCTAACTAACTAACTTAACTGATAACTTAGAAAACTTAAGTTAACGAATAAACTAATTAGTTACACAGTTTACAGAGTAACTAACTAAATACATCTCAGCTCTTAACAGGATCCAGCTCAACCTTAGCTAATTTACAGCTCAGCACCAGCTAATTGACAGCTCACTTCTTAAGTTACTTAAGGTTACAGTAGTAGAGAAGAAGGCAATGGAAGCGGAACAGTACTGCACCAAGTGTGTTGTTGGAGGGAAGGAATAGTGTTTAAATTACTGCCTTTATGCTTCAGCTGCTGAGTTTTCGCTTGAGCGGATTAAACTCTCGCTTGGGCGAGTTTAGGAATTTCATTACAGTGTTGCTTGGTCACTTAAGCGTGATAGAGTAGCTTAGGCGAAGGGTGATGTTTTGGGGTCACGCTTGAGCGTAGTCTTGCTTTGCTTGAGCGAACTTGGACCTTCGCTTGAGCGAATTTAACTCTCGCTTGAGCGGATTAATTATTCAATCAGTATTTTGAAATTAGGGCTCGGGTTCTTCCTTTTATTTTCAATTGGTTCCTTGTTTTCTTTTGGAGTCAGTATCTTGGAAGTCTTACTTCTTTTTGGTCAACCCTTTGAAGTCTCGCCCAGTCGATTTTGTGCACTTCCTTCAGTCGGATTTACGAATTTTCACTCGGAGATTTCCAAGTACCGATCGGCTTTTGTAAATTTCACTCGGATTTGTGAAGTCTCACTCGGCTTTTCCAAATCTCGCTCAGTTTTTGTGATTTTTACTCGGATTTGTCTTCTTTTCTCGAGTACGCCCTGTTCCTGCACCAATAAACAACAGACTGCCTAGCATTTATACGCTGGCTGCTTAGTGAAATTATAAATACTTCAAAATTCCTTATCTAATTAATATTTTCAATCGGTTTCTTACATAAATAGCATACTTTTGAAATAAATAACTAAAACATGAATTATTAACAAATTATTAAATAATAATATCAAAACTATACAATACTTAGTAAATTATGTTAAATAAACATTGGAATAATTAAGTCTTTTCAAGACTTATCAAGCACACAGGACCTTAACAAGTCCCCTAAACTCTGGATAGTACGCTCGGACTACCCATCTGTCTGAGGATGATAGGCCGAACTCAATCAGAGCTTCGAACCTAACTCCTGATACAAACTTCCCCAAAATTGGGAAGTAAACCTCGGATCTCTATCCGACACAATTGAAGATGGAACACCATGCAGTCGGACTATCTCATTAATATACAACTGTGCTAGTCTCTGCAAGGGGTAACCCGTATTGATCGGCAAGAAGTGTGCAGACTTTGCCAATCGGTCCACAATAACCCAGATAGCATCGTGTCCACTCCGAGTCCTGGGTAATCCCATTACGAAATCCATAGCAATAGCATCCCATTTCCATACGGGAATCTCTAAAGGTTGTAAACCACCGGACGGTTTCTGATATTCAATCTTTGCTTTCTGACAAATTATACAGTGAGCCACGAATTCAACCACATCCCTCTTCATTTCGGGCCACCAGAAATGCAATTTCAGATCATGATACATCTTAGTAGTACCCGGATGAATACTCAGCATACTCCTATAAGCTTCATTAAGTACCGATTGTCGTAAATCACTAGAATCAGGTACATAAATTTGACCTTTTATTCTGTAAATGCCATCAGAACCCTCGGTTAAGAATAGGTCATTGCCTTTAGCCTGAGTTTCTTTCATCTCGGCTAAATAAGAATCCGACATCTGCTGTACATAAACAAGCTTCAAAAATTCATTGGCTACTTTTAATGTACCGAGAGTTACTTTCCGAGACAAAGAAACATCCACATACAAGTTCATATCTCAGAATTGCTAAAGTAACTCCATTTCTTTAACCATCATTACTGCCATATGAATGGACTTCCAACTCAAGGCATCGGCTACAACATTTGCCTTTACCGGGTGGTATTTCAAGTCGAAATCATAGTCTTTTAGAAATTCAATCCACCCCCTTTGCCTCATATTCAACTTTTTCTGGTCAAACAAATATTTCAAACTTTTATGGTCACTATACACTTCGAATTTAGAGCCATAAAGATAATGCCTCCAAATTTTCAATGCAAAGACCACAACTGCCAACTCCAGATCATGCGTAGGATAGTTTTGTTCATGTGGTCATAATTGACGCGAAGCATAAGCAATCACTCGGCTATTCTGCATCAATACACATCCTAGGCTGAGCCCGGGTGCATCACAATAGACTACAAAACTTTCCTGCAGATTTGGCAATGCCAATACAGGAGTAGTAGTCAGTTTAGTCTTCAATTCTTGAAAACTCTTTTCACACTCGAAAGACCACACAAAAGGACATTCTTCCGGGTTAGCTAGGTCAATAGCAAGGCGATTTTGGAGAATCCTTCAATGAATCTCCGATAGTAACCAGCTAAACCCATAAAACTCCTGACCTCGGTGACCGACTTAGGTCTCTCCCAAGTCATCACAGCTTCGATCTTTGAAGGATCAACCGAGACACCTTCACTGGAGATAACATGACCTAGAAATTGAATCTTGTCCATCCAGAACTCGCATTTAGATAATTTGGCAAATAATTTCTTCTCTCTCAGCACTTGAAGTACAGAACAAACATGCTCTTCGTGCTCCTCATAAGACTTTGAATAAATCAATATATCATCGATAAATACCACCACAAACCGATCCAAGTAAGGATGAAAAATGTTATTCATATAATTCATGAACACAGCCGGAGCATTAGTCACTCCGAACGGCATTACCACATATTCATAATGACCATACCGGGTCCTGAATGCCATCTTAGGAATATCAGCATCTTTCACTCGGATCTGATGGTAACCCGATCGCAAGTCAATCTTAGAAAAGACCGATGCACCACGCAACTGATCAATTAAGTCGTCAATCCTAGGCAATGGATATTTATTCTTGATGGTCAGCTTATTCAATTAGTGGTAATCAACACATAATTGCATGCTACCATCCTTTTTCTTAACGAGTAACACCGGAGCACCCCATGGTGATATACTCGGTCGGATAAACTGTTTCTCTAGCAACTCGTCAACTTGTTTCTTTAACTCGGCTAGTTCAATCAAAGACATTCTATAAGGAGCTCTGGAGACTGGCTCGGCTCCAGGAATCAGATCAATAGAGAACTCAATTTCTCTATCAGGAGGAACACCAGGTACATCCTCCGGGAATAACTCAGGAAAGTCACACACAACACGAATATCTCAGATTCTAGACTCACTCTTTCCATCAATCATACAAAATAACATAAATAGCTAAGATATACCTTGAATTTCATAGTCATCTTTTGATTAGGAAAAATCACCCGCCGGTTCCGACAGTCAACTAGGACTCTATTGGCCGATAGCCAATCCATACCGAGAACAATGTCAAGACCTCTTAAAGGTAGACATATTAAATCAGCCGTAAAATTCCTATCACCCAAAGTGAAGGATACATTTTCACATATCATAGAAGTCTATAGTTTAGCACCAGTCGTGTTAGATACATTCAATGCCCGATTCATAGCAACAACAGGTAATCCTAGACGCATCACACAATCATTGGAAATAAATGAATGAGTTGCACCCGAGTCAAACACCATATTAAGAATAGCATTTCCGAGTAAACACTTACTCTGAACCAGGTCGTTGGCTTGAGCAGCCTCCTCAGCAGTGATAGCATACACTCAGCCTGCAGCTGGTGAACTAGAAGTCCCAGCTTGATCATTCCTCGGCATCACAGAATTGTTACCGCGTCCACCATTGCCTCTACCTCCTCTGTTACCGTTTCTACAGCCTCGTCCTCAGAAGCCTCCACGGTTTACACTAGCATTCGATTCAGTCGGTTGCAGAAGAGGACAGTTAGGATGAACGTATCCTTTCTCATTGCAGTGATAGCAAATAACTTCTTCCTCTTTATCACAGTTTCGAGCATAATGATCGCCACCACACCTGAAGCATTTAATGTAACTTGGACGACTCACTGATCGGCCACCAAAATTTACTCGGCCTCGGGATTTAGAGGATGATCCTCCTCTAACAGACTTCCCTTGCTTTTTGAAATTAATCGATGGTAACTTCGAAGAACTATCTGACCTACTGCTCGATCCAGTAGAAGCTTTATCATCTTCCTCATATATTCGGCATTTATTGACAAGAATTGGAAAGCTTCTAATTTCCTGGTGTCGGAAAGCCTTCTTTATTTTTGGTTTCAAGCCACTCTCAAATTTGATACATTTCGAGCCTTCAGTGCCCAGCAGCTGAAAAGGAGGATAAAACAAACAGAGTTCCTCGAATTTCACTGCATATTCCTCCACACTCAGATTGCCTTGTCTGAACTCCATGAACTCTAGTTCCTTTTGGCTTCTGACAATGTTTAGGAAGTATTTTTCAAGGAAACATCCCTTGAAATTTTCCCAAATCAGCTCGGTTCCTGTAGCTATCAGTCGGGCTTTGGTCATTTTTCACCAGTTTTCAGCTTCTTTCTGAAGCATGAACACAGCATACTCGACCTTTTGTGCCTCTGTACACTGCAGACTGCCAAAGATCTGTTCTAAGTTCTGGATCCATGCATAGGCTTGGTCGGGCTGAAATCCTCCATGGAATTCAGTCGGTTTTCGCTTTAGGAAATAATCAATACTATGATTGTCAGTTGGTTGAGGTTGATTCTGCCTTTCTAAAATATCAGCAACATGCTGGAAGGCAGCAGCCATTGCATCCATACCATGAGGGTCAACCATTTTCTTATCCTGAAATAATCATTATACTTTAGTACCTCTCATGGATATGAAAGCAATTTATTTATAGTTGATTTCCTCAACTATAATATGTAACAACCATGATATGATTTCACTCAATGCATAGCATTTAGTAGCTTAACCTTGGCCTTGGACCTTTTCAAGTCTGCTCTGATACCAAAATATAACGTCCTTATTTTTAAAAAATAAATTTTAATAATCTAAATAAATTTTTAACAATAAATTTCAGATTTAAAAGAGAAGTTGGATTAACATAATAATAATAGTCATTATTACATCAACCGACTCATATTTGTATACATACATGTAACAGGAATCGGTATACACATGAGCCGGCCAAGGCTTCTACAAAATAACTATGTGCACTATGTACAATACATATAAATACATAATGCTCCGAGTAGCTGAGTGACTTCACATATCATTGCTTTGTCCTATATCCACTGTAAAAATAACAACAAGTAGGGGGTGAGCATAAACATGTCAAATGATAGTTATTGAATCGAAATAAATATCCAATTCATAACCACATATAAATCAAACTCATATCACACAAACTCATCATACATCATCATGTTATTCTCAATAACATATATCAATGCATTCATATGCTCAATCAAATGGATCCATTATTAGGTCTTTTAATTTGTGTTGCAACACTGGCTCCCAGCCATAACTCAGCTCTCAGCTGATCCGGCCATTTTACTGGTACCAAACCATTTGCCCTCTCATATGACACAATCACTCCCAGCGACAACGGTAGTGCCACGGGCTAAACCCCGAGCCCCGCTCAAGAGGTTTGCCTTGAGTCCCACCCAAGGTCTTTTAGTGGAATCCTCGAAACCACATAATATTTCATCTTTGTTCAATACACAAGTATCACATGCTTATCAAATGCATCTCATGCATTCATACATCATGAAAATATCATGAATAATATTCACATCATCATCATCAATCACATATCAATATCAATAATATGAATGGAAGATATAAAAACATAAAATGTCATTCAATCGGGGTTTCACACCATAATTCACGCACATATCATATATATATTATAACAATAACACCCCAAATCCATTCATAAACTATTCATTTGAAATGTAACGCTCCCCCTACCTAGAAATAAGAGTTCCAGCAGTTTTTCAAACTATATCCACATCACTGCTCACGAATTTTGACTAGAATTTGTAGATCTGAACTAGTCCAAAGTTTCTTCGTGAAGAGAAGAAATGAAGATTGATTTTCTTCTTCATTTGATGGTTTCCAGTAAAGATTAGAAAGAAAAGGATAGAAATGATGTTTTACACTTTCAAAGTTTCTAAACTGATTCAACAGTAGAAGTTGGTATATATATTGTTTATGCAAAAGAGACGTGAACGATAGGAAGAAGTCTGACACACGTATCTTAAATGATAAGGACGAAACAAGATATTTAATGAAAAGAGGACAGAACATCAGAGAGGGTCTCATACTTAGAGAATATCAGAAAGAAGAATCTGCTAGAATATAGAAGAATAGAGTGATGTGGAAAGCCTCAATAATTAAAATAATTATTAATTCTGACCCGGTTTCGGTGTTCTGGACATATCTTTCCAAGAAGATTCATCATAGCCTCTATCCGTTCAGAATTCCTTTATTCGGAGAAAATTCACTCAGAGAGGTTTCCACATGAAACACTCAGCTTTTCTTCCTCAGAAATGACCCATTCAGAAATATTTCATTCGAAAATACCCCATTCAGACATATCTCACTCGGATATATCTCTGCCCGAGTCAAAGTTTTTCTCTTGCGCCACTCGGAAGTCTTACAACTGGAGGATCACTCGGAGTTTGAAGTTCAATCCTTTCTCGGAAATCTTTCCACTCGAAAGGATCACTCGGGGTTGAAGACTATTTCGAAGACGAACCGGAGTACAAACTCAGCAACTCTGAATATGGACCCGAGCATGAATTAAATGAATTTACCGCTCGGTTATTTACTTCCCTCGGAACTATTTACTCAGAAACATACTCATTCGGAGTTAAACTCTTTCTCTGTCCAAAAGTATTCTCCCTGGAAAAGACTTACTCGGTATGACCCAATCGGTGCCACTCCACACGGAAATCAGAAATATCTTACTTGACGCTATTCCACTTAGAAACGTCTCACTTGGTGCCATCCTACTCGGAAGTATTGCACTCAGATACACTTCACTCGGAAGTCACACAACTCGGAGATGCTCCACCCGGTCACTATTCAAAAATATCTCGGCCTGAGAAGTACTTATCTGGAATCAAAGCTTCCCTTCATTCAGAAGTACTTCTCTCGGAAACGATCCATTCGGAAACGTTTCCTTCGGAGACGTTTCACTCGGATTTTCCTCACTCAAAAGCGTCTCATTTGGACACAGTTTTTCTTAACTCAGAAATGATTCTCTTAATAATGTTTCACTCGGAAACATCTTAACTTTACTTGGAAGTAGTTTTCTCAGTCTTACTTCACTCGGAATCATATCCATTTTCACTCAGAATGTCTTATCTCAGACAGTATTCACTTGGAATTTCATTCGGAAATTCTCCATTAATCCTTAATAGATTATTTTTCTAAGAATCATAAATTTTGGGATGTTACAGCATGGGCCAAGTCATCCCAATAATCAATTGACCCCGACAGTAAACTTTTAAACCATCCTAAAGCTTTGGTAAACAGGGTTCTAGGGAACATCCTACACATTATGTTTTCTTCTGCTCCCAAAAATAATGATTTGTTAGCATAGGCATCTAAACGTCGTCCTGGGTCGGACTCCCATTGTACTTTCCTATTGACAGCAGTTATGGGGTTTACAGGTGCCTTGGAATGGGTATATTCAAGTCTCCTGGTGAATGGCACGTTGAACCGATATTCCCTAGTTTGTCCTTGCAGTGGACTTCTCCTTTGGTTATTCAACTTCGTGGTCTGGTACTTTGTGTTAGCCAAGGCCTCAACGCTCAAGAGGGGGGGGTGAATTGAGTGTTTCAAATTTTCACGCGGAATCCCCTTGGAAATGGTTAGTAATATACAAATGATGCAATGATGAAGAGACAACAACTTTTATGCACATATCACACTATGACACACTTAATGTGCAATGACAATATTTAGCTATAAGTGTGATAAACAAGGTAAGTTATTGGTTTAAATAATTTATCAAACAGTTGGAGTGCACAGATTTATTTGTCAATAATGTGATGTTTCCTATAAAGATTCAACTCATTCACGTTATCAAACACCTTGTGAATGTGAGAAGTAATAACAATCAAGTAAGTATCACACAAGACTTAATAGGAAACAATGTATTAGATATTTGGTAAGTTATAGTAATTTCCAGTTTTGAAGAACTTCACCAAATATTGATTCAAGCAAATTATCAAACACTTGGCATGCAGAGTTAGTTTTCTACTTGAACAACAACTTTGATTCACACATTCAGCTCAAGCATTTCAACAAACAGTTTATATGCACAGTTGTATAAAGAGTTCAAGGTAGAGAGAAATGCAAACCAAATTTAACGAGTTCCACCAACCCGGTGTACGTCTCGCCTTCAAGCAACCCACTTGAAGGATTCCATTATTGAAGATTTGAGATACAAGCTTTGAGCAATTGCAGCTTCCTAGTGTCCCACACTCAAGAACTCAATCCTCACAAGCAAAGGGCAACCCACCCAATCTCACAATCTCTCAATAACCCAAAGGTTGAACCCCAACCTTTATGACCACTCAACCTAGAGTGAAAAACCTTGGTGTTTTGGTGTTTGGTTTATAAGCAATTAACTCTCTCAATAGAGTAGATACACAAATGAAAGCTCTCACCAATTCTAACTCTCAACAAGAGAGGATATGCAAATTGAAACTCACAATCTAACAACTCTTAAGCAATATGCAAGTTTAGAAACAAGAGTTACAGAATATACAAGAGAAATTAAATCAAAAGACCTCTAGAGGAAGAATGTTGATTGCCTTATGTTGTGCCTTGGTCTCTCTTCTTGGTGCCTTGCTTCTCTTGCTTGAATCCATGCTTCATTTATAGCTATTTTTAGGGTTTCCAGCCGTTGCACATTGTCTCCAACGGATACCTTAGCATGGGCATAAAGTGGGAGTGAAGAAATGAGCTGGAGTTCCACTTAAAAGCATTTTTCCACGTTCTGACACTATGGTAATCGATTAGCCTTCGAGCTGTAATCGATTAGCTTTTAAAATCTTCAGTATTATACAGGAGGTAATCGATTAGCATTTCTACTGTAATTGATTAGCTATGAAACAGAACCATTCTAATCGATTATTCCTTGCCTTGTAATCGATTGTGAATGATACCTGATGCTCTTAATTTGTGTCTCGCAGCATGGTAATCGATTAGGACTTCATGTAATCGATTAGGGACAAAACAGAACTTACGTAATCGATTATGCTTGACTTGGTAATCGATTATGGTGAATACCTGATGCTCAGTCTTCAAACTTTTAACTGGTAATCGATTAGCCTTTTATCTGTAATCGATTATGTTCATTCCAGAACCTATGTAATCGATTATCCTTCTTATTGTAATCGATTGTACCATAAACAGAGTTATGGTAATCGATTATTCCATTGTGGTAATCGATTAGTACATGTACCTGATACAATTCTTCAAGGTTTTTGATATGTTCTTGATATGTATTGACCCATGGCTTATTCCTTTGATCCTCATGCTTGTTTCCTTGATTCTTCTTCAACTTATGAGCTTGTTCTTCTATAGCTCATGTTTCTTTAACTCTTTGTGAGGCATCTTCATCTTTTTATTCTTGGCCATTGTCTTTGTGCTTGAACCTTCTTGTTTCTGAACCTTTGTCATTCCATCATCATCATGAATACTTTGTCATTCATCAAAACTACTTTGCATACTTACATATGCAACTTCATTCTCCCCCTTTTTGATGATGACAATTAATGTTCCATATGGCTTGTATTCATGTGTTGCAAATTCATCATATTGGCTTCATGGTAATATCCTTTCTTCCTTTAGGAGTCTTTGCCTTAGTTTTCACGTTTGTCATTATCAAAACCTGTTTCAACATTTAAACACATTCTCCCCCTTTTTGATGATGACAACCAATGTTCATCTCGTGGGGTGTTAGTTTCACAGAATAATGACAATCAATGGTTATATGTATTCTCCCCCTATATGATGTAATGAATGCTAGTTAAGTTCATTGTTTAAGTGTTATTCTCCCCCTTAATCTTATAACTTATGCCAACTGTTTTAAACATATAAAATGATGGAAGCATGATATCTCTCCCCCTTTTTAGCATAAATGGCATCCTATTCTTTTTACTGATCCTTCCACTAATCTCTCCCCCTTTGGCATCATCAAAAAGATCATTATCTTAGTCATAATCTATGCCATCAACATATAAGCTCATTTATTTGAATAAGAGAGATTTAGAGCAAGTATTTCATATGGATTTCAAATCAAAGCTTAAATCATGATCAATGATACATACCATTTTATTGCATCTAGAGTCAATAAGCAATCACATAATTTATTCATCAAGTAAGCATATGATTGATTGCTAACTTATTCTAATCATGTAGTGAGTATCATTTTCAAAAACGTCACATGATTCTTTCACATATCATTTCAAGTAAGCACATAGTTTTCTCCTATTTTGGCATCATCAAATGCACAAGAATAATTTTCCAAGTAAGCATATAGTTGAGTAAGAGCATGAGTGCCATAAACATAATCATAGAGAAGTGAAATGAAGGATAATCATTCATGTGTATGCTCCCCCTTACTACTGTAATTGATACCATTTGTAAAAAGTATACCACTTATTAACATGTGAAATTGATTATACCAATTTGATCAATTTTGATATCACTTGTAGGTCAATTTAATCAAGTCTGATACCATTTGTTTACTTTTTAATGCATATGATCTCTTTTTAATAGATACCATTGTTGAAAAAATAGATACTATAATATGAATGAATACCACTCAAAGGTTAGATACCATTGCATATAACAATCCACTTGTTAATCATTTCATTAATATGGCTTGATGCATTTCTAGGTATCAGAGCAGTAATATAGAAGGCTTTTCAACAATGTATGCTTATATCTAGGTATCAAAGCAGGGATGAAGTGATATATTTAGCTCGTGAGATTTGTTATTCATACCATTTGTTAATATGATTTGTATAATTCACAAAGCATAATGGTAGAGTAACAATTCGATCATACCTTGGTATTTTGCAAGTTTTATGCCCCTTTTCACATCCTTGTATGGCATTTTGCTTCATCCATGTTGCATTCCTTGATCAATTCTTTGTTTGCCCAGTTTAGTAGTTTGATTTGCCATTTTGAGTCATCCTACATAACCTTAACAAACTCTTTGCAAAGCATATTGTTAGTGGCATTGAGTTCACAAGAGTTTGTACCAATTTTTGGGCCTTTGATGCAGTATTATAAAAATGATTTACTCAGACTTCCATACCACTTGATAAAGAGATAACATATCATCAATAAATATCAAAAGAATTGTTATGAAATTCCCCCTTAATCATGTAATTTAACAAGGATAAATATAGATGTTGATACCACTTTATTGATTAACATAATTCATATGATTCGGAGCATAGTGGTAGAGTGAGCATTAACTTCAAACATAGGCAAATAATCAAGTGTAACAATCTTTCCCTTTTAATGGATACCACTAGTTGATGCAATTTCATTTATGTCTAGATATCAGAGCAAAGATGGAGTGATTAAAACAATTTGTTGGCTTACTCATGCAAGTGTATTATAACATATGCCAATATATTCACTCTTTTCCATATGACTTTTGTATCTCAAATAATCTCTTCTTATCTTATGCCTATGATGTTACATATAGGTCTAGTCAAGCATTCACATGTGGCATTTATCAAATATGTAGGAGAAAGCATTTTGCATAGATAATTAGTAACGCATATAGATAAGTCACAAAAGCATATCATGGTCATCGTGTGTAATGCAAGTCATACTCTCATCTATGTCATACAATTTGTTATCTAGATGTTATGCATGATACCACTTGATGGATTTGCTAATTTAAGCTCTTGATATCAATTACTAACATTTAAGCATTCAACACAAGATTTTTAGCAATCATCATTGTTCATAATGTTATTCAAAAATTCTTTTCAATCTCAATGATGCATATTTTTCAAACTTCTTTTCACAGTCAAGATCATGCATCATCAAACATACGACATAGTAAGAATTATAATGTTGATCGAGATAGATACCACTTGCACATACATGGTATATGATCATAGTATGCATTATTACTTATCATATCATGCATTGTTTCTTAACATATCATCATGTTCATGCCTATGATGTTACAATCATGAAGTTAAAATCTAGGCAATCACTTGTTGTAACATACATGCTTTCTCTCTAGGAATATAATTGCATAGATTGTCAAAGCATAGATACACTTGTACATGCAATATATGTATTTATTATCAAGGCATAGTGACCAACACATAATCAAGATTATGTCCTCATGATCTCTTCCTCTTACTAATTCAATTCATACCATTGTTAAAGGAAGATGTTTGTTATTTAGATACCACTAGTTAAACAACATATAAGTGATACATCATCAAGAATTCATATTCAATCAAAAATTCATGCATCATTAAGAATCAATAATAACCAAGAATTCATGATATATCACAAAGAGTTCATGTATCATCAAGGGTTTAAACATTATCAAAGATTCATACGTGTTTGTGCATAATCATCTTTAATCTCAAGATTTTCATGTACCATGTTATTCAAACAATCATTCATCAAACTCATCATCAATTATTACTAATCATCAATTACTATATACATATACATCATTGATTCTAAGGATTTCATGAGTTTAAGGGGTCCTAAGATTATTTGTTCATCCATCTTAAGATTTCATATTGTTCATGCTCAATCATATATCAAATCAAAGTTAGATTTTTACACATCAAGATTCATCAAGAATGAGTGTTAACATTTATTATATGATAATTACTTGCACCTTTTGTTGCATCACCTTTAGTGTTGTCCATTGGATTTTGTCTTGGTGCAATCCATCTTGTGTGAATCACATTGAAGCTTCTTGTCCATTTCCTTGTTTTGAATGGTACCTATTAGATGTATGATAAGTCATCATAATCTTGGCTTACTCTATTCTTCTTTTTTGTCTTTTGGAGTGGAGATTGAAATACTTGATATCTCCTTTGGCATGAGATTTGGTCATCCATCAATGAGAAGTTGTTGCTTTGAAGTTTACCTACAAGATTTCAAAATTTTAAGGTACCCTTTGAGATTTGGGTCCTTCCTCGTTAGTTTGGGATTTCAAGATTGTTTTGGAATCCATACCTTTCTTGTATGTTTTTGACGAGATTTCTTTATAAAACAACTAGAAGATATATGACCATACATTCCACAATAAAAACATGTTGTATCCAAAGAATAAGTCATAGTAGAATTGTAATGGTTCCTATTATGTTCTTTCCTTTTAAAACAATTTGACATAGAGTCCTCTTTTCTTTCATGGTTTGTGCATCTTAGAGAGGATTTGGATTTTTCTTTGTATGAAGTACAATGGTTCTTGTAATGACCTATTTTTCTTCTATCAAGTGTATGCCTTTGATCTTTAATAGGTGCACTTAGATTCTTTTGACTACTTGTAAGCTTGCTAAGTGCTTCTTTTAGTTCTTTATTCTCATTTTCAAGAAGCATACATTTATCAATAAGCATACAATCCTCATAATTATCATTACAAGTCCTAGGAGATACATTTGAAGCTATTAACTCATCATTTTGAACTCTAAGATTTTCTTTTTCTATATGAACATCATGCAATTCTTTTTCAAGAGTCAAAATGGTTTGTTTTGAGCATGCATATTTCCTTGATAACAAGACAAATGTTTTATGGAATTCTTCAAAAGCTTCTAACAATTCATCTTTATCAATTTCATCATCATTATCATCACTAGAAGCATTTAAAGAGCATACCTCGTCATCTTGGGAGAGCTTTGTCATTAGGCATGCAAGTTCTTTTTCCGATTCATTGATTTCTTCTTTCGAACTTATTATGAAGCCTTTATCTTGGCTAGAAATGATACTAATCCTTGCATCTTTATCATCATTAGTATTCTCATAAATTGTTTCAAGAGTTTCCCATATTTCTTTGGCATTATCACAAATAATAACTCTAGAAACATCATTAGGTTCTAATGCTAATGTGATAAGAATTTTAGCTTTTAAATTAAATTGTACCTTTCTTTCTTCTTCCTTAGTCCATAAGTTCATGGGCTTTATACACTCTATATTATCAACAATGTATTTGGGAATGAAAGGACCAAATTGAATAGCATTCCATACCTTGAGATCATAGGCTTGGATAAAGATTTTGATCCTTTTTTTCCAAATAGCATAGTCTTTGCCATTGAAGATTGGAGGTCTATTTAGTGCGCCATTTTCTAAAAATGCATCATATGAAGTGGAGGCCATCTTGATCTCCTGCAGCTGTTAAGCCTTGTGGCAAGAGTCAAGCTCTGATACCACTTGTTAGCCAAGGCCTCAACGCTCAAGAGGGGGGGGTGAATTGAGTGTTTCAAATTTTCGCACGGAATCCCCTTGGAAATGGTTAGTAATATACAAATGATGCAATGATGAAGAGACAACAACTTTTATGCACATATCACACTATGACACACTTAATGTGCAATGCCAATATTTAGCTATAAGTGTGATAAACAAGGTAAGTTATTGGTTTAAACAATTTATCAAACAGTTGGAGTGCACAGATTTATTTGTCAATAATGTGATGTTTCCTATAAAGATTCAACTCATTCAAGTTATCAAACACCTTGTGAATGTGAGAAGTAATAACAATCAAGTAAGTATCACACAAGACTTAATAGGAAACAATGTATTAGATATTTGGTAAGTTATAGTAATTTCCAGTTTTGAAGAACTTCACCAAATATTGATTCAAGCAAATTATCAAACACTTGGCATGCAGAGTTAGTTTTCTACTTGAACAACAACTTTGATTCACACATTCAGCTCAAGCATTTCAACAAACAGTTTATATGCACAGTTGTATAAAGAGTTCAAGGTAGAGAGAAATGCAAACCAAATTTAACGAGTTCCACCAACCCGGTGTACGTCTCGCCTTCAAGCAACCCACTTGAAGGATTCTACTATTGAAGATTTGAGATACAAGCTTTGAGCAATTGCAGCTTCCTAGTGTCCCACACTCAAGAACTCAATCCTCACAAGCAAAGGGCAACCCACCCAATCTCACAATCTCTCAATAACCCAAAGGTTGAACCCCAACCTTTATGACCACTCAACCTAGAGTGAAAAACCTTGGTGTTTTGGTGTTTGGTTTACAAGCAATTAACTCTCTCAATAGAGTAGATACACAAATGAAAGCTCTCACCAATTCTAACTCTCAACAAGAGAGGATATGCAAATTGAAACTCACAATCTGACAACTCTTAAGCAATATGCAAGTTTAGAAACAAGAGTTACAGAATATACAAGAGAAAGTAAATCAAAAGACCTCTAGAGAAAGAATGTTGATTGCCTTGTGTTGTGCCTTGGTCTCTCTTCTTGGTGCCTTGCTTCTCTTGCTTGAATCCATGCTTCATTTATAGCCATTTTTAGGGTTTCCAGCCGTTGCACATTGTCTCCAACGGATACCTTAGCATGGGCATAAAGTGGGAGTGAAGAAATGAGCTGGAGTTCCACTTAAAAGCATTTTCCCACGTTCTGACACTATGGTAATCGATTAGCCTTCGAGCTGTAATCGATTAGCTTTTGAAATCTTCAGTATTATGCAGCAGGTAATCGATTAGCATTTCTACTGTAATCGATTAGCTATGAAACAGAACCATTCTAATCGATTATTCCTTGCCTTGTAATCGATTATGAATGATACCTGATGCTCTTAATTTGTGTCTCGCAGCATGGTAATCGATTAGGACTTCATGTAATCGATTAGGGACAAAACAGAACTTACGTAATCGATTATGCTTGACTTGGTAATCGATTATGGTGAATACCTGATGCTCAGTCTTCAAACTTTTAACTGGTAATCGATTAGCCTTTTATCTGTAATCGATTATGTTCATTCCAGAACCTATGTAATCGATTATCCTTCTTATTGTAATCGATTGTACCATAAACAGAGTTATGGTAATCGATTATTCCATTGTGGTAATCGATTAGTACATGTACCTGATACAATTCTTCAAGGTTTTTGATATGTTCTTGATATGTATTGACCCATGGCTTATTCCTTTGATCCTCATGCTTGTTTCCTTGATTCTTCTTCAACTTATGAGCTTGTTCTTCCATAGCTCATGTTTCTTTAACTCTTTGTGAGGCATCTTTATCTTTTTATTCTTGGCCATTGTCTTTGTGCTTGAACCTTCTTGTTTCTGAACCTTTGTCATTCCATCATCATCATGAATACTTTGTCATTCATCAAAACTACTTTGCATACTTACATATGCAACTTCACTTTGATTCTTGTTCATCATATGTTTATGTCTGCAAATATTCATGGGTATGGAAAGGTTCATGTTGCCTCCGCTCTCCTGCTACGTTGTCTCTCAACCCCCTGTTTTGTTTCAACTTCTGTATCTCCATCCAGAGTTTCCTAATAAGCTCGTCTCGAGGATCCGGCTCTTGTACAACTTGTATTATTCCCTAGGGTTGCTCCGTCCCTGGAGTCTCCACGATTTCGCCCCTGAACTCTAGGATCTGGGGTTCTACCCTCTGGATGACATTCTCAACATGGCCCTCAGGGGCTCCATTCCTTCTATTTGCTTCCATGACTTCTGTGATGTGGGACTTAGTTTACAGGTCCCACTGGCCGTGCCAATGATCTGACCGGTGTACAGGGTCAAAGTTGTTAACTTCTGAACCGGTGTAGAATCTCTCTCTTTTTACACCATCTTAGTGGGAGTACGGTATTGTAAACTTGGGTTCAGTGGGAACTCCAAGCCCTTCGTGTTAAGGTAGTGGAAAGTCAATTCCTGCTGTCGTCCTTGAAACCACACCGAAGGTGTGCCTACAAAAGGGACTTCGATGCTTAAGTCAGCACCGTTATAACGAAGAAATTTTGTATTACAGGATAAGCGTAAGATGGTAAGAATGTTCTCTGATTTGCTTAAGAGAGTGTTATGTGTTAGTGAATGAGCTCTTTATATAGTATTCCCTTTAAACACAAGTGGGTGATTTGACCTGTGTTAGGGGGCAGAGTCTGTAGCTTTTACAGGTGCAAGTTGCCCACTTGCCTCTTTTGACCGGGGTCACAGTCATATTTTCCGTACTGAAAAGACCTTTAATTTCGGTATGCCTGAGGGCGAGTCCGGTTCTGTTTGTATCTTGTAAATACTTGATATATATATATATATATATATATATATATATATATTATCTGGGGTAGCTAGTTTAAGGGGTCGGTATCCACACTCAAATTTTAAATTAGATCTCTATTTTTTTTAAAAAGTTAGTTAGGTCCTTTACCTTTTTTAAAATATTTCAATGAGGTCCTTCATCCATTTGTTTACTAACTTTGTTAACAAAGATATAACATGTCATTGACCCTCCTAATGTGGTCACTCAACATGTTAGTTGTTATTGACATGGAACCTGTTGATCATGGGTTGGATCCCATACAATAAAATTTTTTAATTTTTTATTTTATTCATCAACCAATAAACATTTGACACATGGAATCGTTATGTTAATGACACAATTAGCAAATAAGGATATGGTTACTGTAATGTTTATCTATCACATCATAAACGAGTTAATAAAAATTGAATGGGGACATAGCTCAAACATTTCAAAAAGATAAAGAACCTAATCGATTAAAAAAATTAAAGATCTATCTAAAAAAATTAAAAGGATAGAGGGATAAAATAGTAATTTAACCAAAAAAATAAAAAATTAGATAAGTGTGTTGACGACGATTCATCAAAAAAGGGTAGTAGCATCCCACTCTAAGAATTGCGCAAGTTGTGCAATAAGCGAGTTTAGGTTCTAATCAGTGGAAATAGTAAGCAGGTAGTTAAGTCAATAGTTTTTGAAATATAAGCGGTCCAAACTCGTGGAAATGCATACCTACAAAGCCAATACTATTCCCTAATTGCTCTTCAACCGACCAACATACACTACGTAAATAAATTATAAAATAGGTCGAAATTATATGCCTATTATCGGATCAACGAATATCACAATTTTATTTTACTGACAATCACTGTAGCTGTAGAATTTATTTATTCGAAATGAGAAAAAAAGGTGCAATAGGACTTTGTTTATTATTAATTTAAATGAAAATATTTGATAATTTCACATTAACAAAAATGTTTATGTTTGGATTTGGTCTGGGGTAGCTTATCAGTAGGCACAACGCTAAAGTGTGGCCGTTTGTGAAGAGACAGCGATTGCAGATAATTAGCATATGCATATACTTAAGAGTTTCTGCGGTCAACAAATGCCAAAGTGAATTGTAGGCGTATGACGATACCGATGACATTAGCAAGGGTCCATTTTATTAGATTGGAATCTTCTCCTGCGGTCCAGTCCATCTACCAGGGCTTTCATACCGGTTATAAATAAAATATATATTTATCCTATATATATATATATATATATATATTAAATTATTTATTTTTACACTAATGTAAAAATTATATTTTTTATATTGGTTAAAAAAATAATCATTCTGATAAACTGATATGAATATATTTTATTTTTTATTTTATTTATCCAATTATTGAGATTTGGCAACGGAATTGATGGAGAGAAGCCCTCTCGAGAGGATTCATGCTCCATTTTATTAGAAGACAAAATGGGTCAAGCCTAGTTGGGTCGGTCTACCAAAACTAGGATAAAAGATGAATCAGAATAAGCTTTTTAGTCTGTCGATTCTCTTGAATTTGGTCCGAGAGAACCAAATAAAAACAAATTAGGGCCATTGGGACCATAATATTAATAATAAAAACAAATTAGTAGTTATATTAATACATTTGTTATCATTTAAAAATAGTCTTTTAATGGGTTATAATGAAAAAATGGATCCCTAAAAAATATCTAAAAAAGTATATTTTGTATTTAAAAAATATGTTTCTAATAAAAAAATTAGAAAAAGAGTGGGAGAAGGAAACTAGGTTGGTCTAAAAACCCTCTCCTATTATACATATTGGGTGTAATTTCTTCATTTCTCTTTTACAGTTTGTCCCTACCAATATTTAAATAGGCCTAAGAGGGTTTGAACTGAACCTAACCATCTAACCTACTTTGTTATCTCTACATTTCATTATAAAAATAAAACACTTATTATTTACGATAAAATCTATACCAATATATAATAACTTTTTTCTCTATCTTTCTGTGGGTTTATCCACCTCATTATATTTTTTCTTAATTTTCTCCTTATACAAATATTATAAATATTGCTTATATCATTGTATAATTATGATTTATTTTCCTTTACAACCAACTTTTCTTTTAGACGTGATGAAATGAGTTTGGTCCATTAGGGTGACCTACTCAATCCGCTCAAAACGATGAGGTGAGTTAGAATCATAAAGTGACCCGTCTTAAACTACAGGATAGGATAAATTGACTATAGGTTTACCCACCAAGTTATATAACATGCCATATTACATTTATTTTAATATTATAACATATTTTAAATGTTTTAGCATTTTAGGTTTTCAGGTTTTAAAAACGTATACACACAACTATTATTCTAAATTAATTATTTATTTAGGGTTTACATTTTTTTATTTTGTTTACTAACTTTTACATATTTTTAAAATTTTTAAGTGAGGTCTAATGGGTCAATCTGCTAGCCGGCTGTTATATAACCCATTATACCTATATTTTTTATTTCAGAGAAGTTGGACAAACTAACCTATCATAGAGGAATGAGTTCTACTTCCTAACTAGGAAAATTATGGATTGGATTGGATCAATTTTGGAGCACAAAATTATCTTATGATCCAGTCATAAAATTACAGTTTGGTTTGAATTGGATCATTTGTAATAATTTTTTAAATTCAATCTGATCCTTTTAAAAGTGGTTTGGATTTGATTGTTCAATTTTTTAAATGTTTATTTATTATTTAATTGGAAGATAATAGATAAATTTTATTTCATTAATAAAGTTTAGTTTTGATACAAAATACTAAGCTTAAATAGTAAAGAAAAAAACTGAGACATAAAATTAAATTTCAATTGATGCCAAAATAAATACTTTTTAATACATTAAATATTAAGACATATATGAAAAAGTAAATTTAAAAATAATTAAGTAAGGTAATTTAATAAATAAATAATTATATAAATATGAGTGAGAAATTTGTTTAACAGATAAAAATATAATATATAAATATAAGTTTAGTTTGGATGGGATCATATTGGTCTCTAAATATAGATTCAAAATATAATATAATCCAATAAAAAATTTCTGGTTTTCATGATTTTTGATTAACTTAGTTATTGATTTTCTCAATTTAATTTTACAATTTACATTGAATTGAATATCGGTTTATGAACACTTATACTCCTAACCCACCACCAAAGGACAAGTCAACCCACCTATAACCCTAATTTTGATGAATCAGTATGGATTAGTCTATTTTGTCATTGTTATTTCCAAGAGTCCAAGATCATTAAGTGTAGTGTGAAAGGAAACTTAGTCTATTTCCTCTAGCTTGTTAATTTTTTGAAACATTATTTTTAAAAATCTTATTAACTTTGTATTTTAAGGTTTATCTAATTGTGGAATTTTTCATAAAATAAAAAATTACAAAAGGATAATTTTCATTTAAAATAATCATTAATGCTTACACTTTTAATTTCTAAACAACTCATATATAAATTTCAATAAAATAATTCTATTTTTGATTTTTTATCCTATATAATATTTTACAAGTAAAACAAATTTGTATATTTATCAATTAGGTTAGATTATTGTGGAATAAAAAAATGATTAAAATAATGTAATTGATGTGATTCTCTTATGAAAAGTGAGATGTGATTTTAGTTGGAATGATAAAATACAATAGTAGTTACCAATTGGAGTATCTCTAATTATAAGTTCTTGGCACTTGGCATAGACTATTTTAGAGAAGGGGGGAAAAGTGTTTTTGCACGTGCTATTAGTTTGGGCAATAAATTCCTGGCCCTACCGCGTCCCCCACATGAGTTAATCCCTATGATTAAGCCACGTGCCCACTCTTTGTACGCTCTTTGCAATCAACACGTTTAGAAATTAGACTAGACTAACTCCTTCATCTCATCCTCACTATATAACAACACTCCCCACTCTTCCATCAAAATATTTGAAACCCACCACCCTATATATACACACACACACACATTTACCAACCATATACTATATAGCATGGCCGGTGATGATTCTGCTCGTAAGATATACAAAGGTGTGAGAAAGAGAAAATGGGGCAAATGGGTATCTGAGATTAGGCTTCCCAATAGCCGTGAGCGCATATGGTTGGGCTCTTATGACACCCAAGAGAAAGCTGCTAGGGCCTTTGATGCTGCCCTTTATTGCCTACGTGGTAAAAATGCTAGTTTCAATTTCCCCAACACTCCTCTCAACTTGGAAGAGATCAATGTACTGGCTCACCAATCTCTTTCCCATCAAGAGATTCAACAGGTTGCTGCAAAGTTTGCCAACAACCCGCCTATTGGGACTCCTGCATCACAAGACCCATCGTCCCAAACTGGTGTTCATTCATTAGGGTTGTTTGATGATGATGCTACCAATGACAAATCTAAACCCAATAGCTTCCTTGATGAGAGTGCCAACAATGACTTGATGAGCATGGATTGGACATTTTTAAACATGTTGGATGACTTAAATCATCATGATTTTGAACACTATTTTGGGCCAGACAAGCTGCACCCTGGTGACTCGTTTTCTTCCACTACTCAACAACCACAAGTTGATAATGCGGGTGAAATCGATTTTGAAGGTGATCTTGATGCTTTTTCTAACCATTCATTTCTTTGGAGTTGGAACTTTTGAGCATTCATCACCTTCAACCAAGCTCGCTCGCTCGATCAGCTTTGCCAAATTTCACTATAATTAATTACTCTAGCAAAGCCTCTCTATTGTTAAACTTTCTTTCTTGTAGCCATTTAAATATACATGGCTGTTTCTTAATTATATACTAATAGTTAGGCTTATGACGAGAATCTCTATCATATATATCAACCGCATATATATACCGTTTCATAAATATCATAGAAAGTGTGGCCTTGTTTTTGTTCTTGCCATCTTTCTACTCAATGATTGGTTAGTACTAGCTCTACCTTCAAAATGTGGGCGGTAATAAGGATTTGCACTTTCCCTTATTGTTCCATTTTGAGATAAAAATTTGTACTAATATAGATCGTTTGATTACGTATACTGAATCATATATGTATAATTCTCAATGTCAACCATATCTATATCTAATATAAAAGACACTTGATAGAAAGTGGAATCTAACAGGTATCAATCTGTGGTTAATCCTTATTCCCTCTAAAAACTTTTTCCTCTCATTTTATTTTATTTTTTATTCTTTATTTTTATATTTATTTATTTATTATTTTTATATTTATTTAATTTTTTATTTTTAATTTCGCTTAAAAATAAACGTTTCAAATTCTGATTCATTCATTGCACCGTTTGTCTGACATATGTGGCCATCGCGTTTTTCAATAAGCTTTCCCCTCTCATTCCTTTTTCAAGAAGCTTTCCCCTCCCCCAATTTTCATTCACAATTTCGCGGTTTTTTTCTTCGCACAGGAAGCTGAAGGTGTTATTTGAAATTCCATTTCGCGACCTTTCAACTTAAACTGCCTTCTTAAAAGGTTTTTTTTCTTAATTTCTATTTCTGTGTTCCTTGAATCCGTGGGTGTGGTTACGCACCGTCAATAAAGTGTCGCCTTCTATGAAACCGTCTCCCTCAACGGTTGTGTTGAATTTTCAGATGACGCAAGGGGAAACTTCTACTTTTGGTGGGTCACCCAAGAAGGTTTGTCTTTTTTCTTTGTCCTTTTTTGCATGTTTCTTTAAACCTTCGTCGTTTGTTGATGTTGCACCCAAAAAGGTTTGTCTTTTTTCTATAATTCTTTTTGCATGTTTCTTTAAACCTTCGTCGTCTACGATGGTCATGTTTTTTCCCACTACGGTATGTTTTCATAAACTATGCTTTAATCATTTTGGTCTGTTCGTTGAATCTGTGGGTATACGCACTGTAATGTTTTTTCATTCTTTCATTGTTTTTTCATTGTTTCATTGAGTTGTTGTTTCATGTTATACCATTAACTTAAATTCTGTAAATGGTAAACCCTTCAGTTGCAAGATGAGAAATCTCCATTTGTTGGTTCTGGCTTACAGGATAAGGTATGTATTATTTTTAGTTATTTGAAAAAAATAGAATAGATTGGTGGTTCTTAGATTTTTGGGTTTCAATGATCATGTATGTATATTTTCTTTTTAGCTCACTTAGTATTTTGTTTTCGTTTTTTAATTTTTCACATGAATCAGGGGAAAGCTCCGTCTATTCATCATGAGCCAGCCAATATGGTATTTTTTTTCTACTTATTTTTTGTTTGATGTTATACCATTAAATTAAATTGTCTGAATGGTGAACCCTTCAGGTGGAAGATGGGAAATCTCCTTCTGTTGGATGTTATTACATGTAGCTTTCATTAAAATAATAACAATGTGTATGTTAATTGAAACAACAAGATGGACCTAAAGATGCAGAGGTCATTTTTTTAGACGATTCTGATGATGAAGTATGTCCTACTTTTAATCTTTGCACCTGTACTTTATCTGTATTCAAATTCAGCTAATGTTTGTCATGTACTGTATGCATTTCTTAATTTTAATATATTGTGTTTCATGCAATTTTGTTTTCATTATGTTATGAGTCTTTGAAAATGCTGATTTCAAAAGTATTCCAAAGTTGAATTCCAAAGTATTCCAAAGTTGAATTCCAAAGTATTCCAAAATTTTCATGATGTTATTTTAGTGGCTCCTGTACGATTTTAGTAAATTGTATTACTTTTGGGTATGTTGTTATTTTAGTGATGCTATTAGTTTTGATTTGCCATTCAACTGATGTTGTTGACCCCTGTTTGTCAATCAGAATCACATGGCAGCTAAAGATGCAAATGTCATAGTTATTGGTGACTCTGATGATGAGGTTTGTCCTGCTTTTAGTCTTTCTTCCTCTATGCCTTAAACCTTTTTCATATCATCAAATTTGCTTATTTAATTGTTATTTTAAACAGCTCCCTCCGACTGTCCATGCTTCTAAAAAAGTTATCTCTCGCAATAGACAGATTGATAACTTTTTATACTCTGCCACCAAAGTACTTACCAAGTTCCAACGGGAAAATTTTTTGGTTCGTCATCTTACCTCATCACCTTTTCATATTTTTTATAACATGTTAGTGATGTTGTTGTTTGTTTTTTAGGATCTACCCTCGACTTTAGTTCCCCTGATTTTCCCTCACAAGCCAACAAAAGTACTCGCCAAGATGGAAGGATTTGAAGACGTGTTATCCCTTGAGGTTCGTTGGACCGGGCGAAGGCCTTGGGAAGTTCACCTTGGATCCGGTTGGCCTCAGTTTTGTATGAAGTACATGTTGAGAAATGGTGATAGGATTCAATTCACTAGTGGAAAAAATGGCTTTAACCACGGTTAAAAAAGGCTTTTAATCACGGTTGAACAACCGTGGTTAAAAGTGGGCGTCATTGTATATCAGGATATTTAATCACGGGTTTGAACCGTGGTTAAAAGTGGAGTGGATATAACCACGGTTGCCTTAGGCAACCGTGATTAAATGTACTGGACCAAAAAAAAATTAAAAATCATGGTTATCATCTTCACCATTCAGAAATAGAAAGAACACAATGAACACCAACACCAGAAATAAGAAACGCAGCAAGAACGCAAGAAACAAAAACAGAAGAAAAGTAAATGAATGAAAATCAGAACAACCACAAGAAACAAGAAACAAGAATGCTACTACAACAAAGGAACGAGAAGAACTACAACAAAGGAACGAGAAGAACACAGAGTAAAATGAAGAACACATAGCAAAACGAAGAACACAAGTATAAATCTAAAACGTAAACCTGTAAATAATCAATGGCGTGCGATGGGAAACCTGTAAATGGCAACAGAAAAATAGTAAGAACTCACATAATAAACAAATCTAGAACGTAAATAATGAAATGTAAATGGAAACATGAAAACAGAGAAGAGAAACCTTACAGAGAAGAAGGAGAGAAAAGAGAGTTAGACTAAGGCGCGCTCGTGAAATTACAAAATTTAAAACGAAAAGGAAGCTATAATCACGGTTACACAAGGAACTGTGGTTATATGTATGACCTATAACCACGGTTATGCTAGTACCCGTGGTTATATGTATGACCTATAACCACGGTTACTCCAGGACCCGTGGTTATATATATGACATATAACCACGGTTGAACAAGGGACCCGTGGTTATATGTGAAAATCTTATTTTGGCATTAGAAAACACCATAAAAAATTTTAGAATTTTTAGAATTTATTTGGTATGTAAAGTAGAAGCCTAAAAATCCAAAAAATAAGCAAATAAATCACAAAAAATAAAAAATTTTGAGAAAACAAGGGTTTTTTGAAAATCTAAGCAATCCCAACTAGCGTAGCGAGTTGGAATGAATGCGTATTTTTTTCTACCCCAAAATCATATGCAGCAATAAGGATTCTAAGTTTTCTAGCTCAAGTTATGCTCGTTTGAAGTTTACCGATTTTTGTCGTCACAAAATTTTTGTATCTCTCACTCAAAAATTGATTTTTCAAAAATTCCAACTCGAATAGCTAATAAGTACCAAAAGAAGTCATGACGCAAAAAATCAGATCAAAATTCCATGTTTTCCTATTTTTTTGAATTTTTCTAAAAATAAGGTGAATAATATTTTGACATATAACCACGGTTGTCAAACAACCGTGGTTATAGACAATTTTAATCACGGTTGCCTAAAAACCGTGATTAAAAGTTTTCCCAAAAATTTCAAAAATGCCATCTCGTTTTGACATATAACCACGGTTGTCAAACAACCGTGATTATAGAGACTTTTAATCACAGTTTCCTAACAACCGTGATTAAAAGTTTTCCCAAAAATTTCAAAAATGCCACCGTGTCATTTTTAATCATGGATCCACATTAATCCGTGATTATACCCCCGTGGTTGTATCCATTTTTTCCACTAGTGATTCGGGATGCCTTATGTTAGGGCTCCTATCCTTTATTTTAGGGTTGTTAATTGAGCATGTTGGTTTGCCGAGGAGTTAATATCCGAGTGGTGATCCTTTCAAGTGGACTAAATTCCGAGTAAGAAATTGGAACAGTTATGTGTTATGTTAGTTTGCTTTATTTGCACAGGACCAAAAAAACTGAGATTTCTGAGAGTAAATAAATGGCAACTTCAGTTCTTTGTATGGTTGATAGTAACATATTAACCTGTGGTTCTGAATATAGAATCATGGTTCTTAGTATAGTATCAACCTGTGTAATAGGTAACGGTGAAAGGCTATTTGAATATAGTTTGAGTCTGCTAATATACTATAAACCTGTTAATAGTTCCGAGTGAAACCTCATTAACAAAACCATTCTGAAGAGCTAAGACATTATCCGAGTGAAAAGTCTGCGAGAGGAACTTGTCCGAATGAGTTCTTTCCGAGAGAAGTACTTATTGTAATAAGAGCTTTGATTTCAAATGGGAACTTCTCGGACCAAGATATTTCCGAGTCGTTGACCCCCGATTATAGTATATCTGAATTGAGGTCTGACTTTCTGAGTGATGTGTCTCTGACTGTGACACTCAGGAGTGAAATGATACCGAGTAACACGATTCCAAGTGGGAAGGCTTCAATTGAGAAAATACAAATTTTCGTGTGATGTGGCACCGATAGGACATACCCGTGCGGGTCTTTCCAGGAAGTGCTTTTGGAGAGACAAACTCTGAATGAGTACTTTCTGAATGAATAATTCCTGAGGAGTTAATATCCGAGTGGTGATCCTTTCAAGTGGACTGAATTCTGAGAAAGGAATTAGAACAGTTATGTGTTATGTTAGTTTGCTTTGTTTGCACAGGACCAAAAAACCTAAGATTTCTGAGAGTAAATAAATGGCAACTTCAGTTCTTTGTATGGTTGATAGTAACATATTAAGCTGTGGTTCTTAATATAGAATCATGGTTCTTAGTATAGTATCAACCTGTGTAATAGGTAACGGTGAAAGGCTATTTAAATATAGTTCGAGTCTACAAATATACTATAAACCTTTTAATAGTTCCGAGTGAAACCCCATTAACAAAACCATTTTGAAGAGTTAAGACATTATCCGAGTGAAACGTCTGTGAGAGGAACGTGTCTGAATGAGTTCTTTCCAAGAGAAGTACTTATTGTAATAAGAGCTTTGATTTCAAATGGGAACTTCTCAGACCAAGATATTTCCGAGTCGTTGACCCCCGATTGTAATATATCCGAATTGAGGTCTGACTTTCCAAGTGAAGTGTCTCTGACTATGACACTTAGGAGTGAAATGATACCGAGTAACACAATTCCAAGTGGAAAGGCTTCGTGAGAAAATACTAATTTCCGTGTGATGTGGCACCGATTGGGACATACCTGTGCGGGTCTTTCCAGGAAGTGCTTTTGGACAGACAAACTCCGAATAAGTACATTCTGAGTGAATAATTCTCGAGGAGTTAATATCCGAGTGGTGATCCTTTCAAGTGGACTGAATTCCGAGAAAGGAATTGGAACAGTTATGTGTTATGTTAGTTTGCTTTGTTTGCACAGGACCAACAAAAACTGAGATTTCTGAGAGTAAATAAATGGCAACTTCAGTTCTTTGTATGGTTGATAGTAACATATTAAGTTGTGGTTCTTAATATAGAATCATGTTTCTTAGTATAGTATCAACCTGTGTAATAGGTAACGGTGAAAGGCTATTTGAATATAGTTCGAGTCTGCTAATATACTATAAACCTGTTGATAGTTCCGAGTGAAACCTCATTAACAAAACCATTCTGAAGAGTTAAGACATTATCCGAGTGAAACGTCTGCGAGAAGAACGTGTCCGAATGAGTTCTTTCCGAGAGAAGTACTTATTGTAATAAGAGCTTTGATTTCAAACGGGAACTTCTCGGACCAAGATATTTCCGAGTCGTTGACCCCCGATTGTAGTATATCTGAATTAAGGTCTGACTTTCTGAGTGATGTGTCTCTGACTGTGACACTCAGGAGTGAAATGATACCGAGTAACACGATTCCAAGTGGACAGGCTTCAAGTTAGAAAATACTAATTTCTGAGTGATGTGGCACCGATTGGGACATACCCGTGCGGGTCTTTTCAGGAAGTGCTTTTGGACAGACAAACTCCAAATGAGTACTTTCTGATTGAATAATTCCCGAGGAGTTAATATCCGAGTGGTGATCTTTTCAAGTGGACTGAATTCCGAGAAAGGAATTGGAACAGTTATGTGTTATGTTAGTTTGCTTTGTTTGCACAGGACCAACAAAAACTGAGATTTCTGAGAGTAAATAAATGGCAACTTCAGTTCTTTGTATGGTTGATAGTAACATATTAAGTTGTGGTTCTTAATATAGAATCATGGTTCTTAGTATAGTATCAACCTGTGTAATAGGTAACGGTGAAAGGCTATTTGAATATAGTTCGAGTTTGCTAATATACTATAAACCTGTTGATAATTCCGAGTGAAACCTCATTAACAAAACCATTCTGAAGAGTTAAGACATTATCCGAGTGAAACATCTGTGAGAGGAACGTGTCCGAATGAGTTTTTTCCGAGAGAAGTACTTATTGTAATAAGAGCTTTGATTTCAAATGGGAACTTCTCGGACCAAGATATTTTCGAGTCGTTGACCCCTGATTGTAGTATATCTAAATTGAGGTCTGACTTTCTGAGTGAAGTGTCTCTGACTGTAACACTCAGGAGTGAAATGATACCGAGTAACACAATTCCAAGTGGAAAGGCTTCGTGAGAAAATACTAATTTTCGTGTGATGTGGCACCGATTGGGAAATACCCGTGCGGGTCTTTCCAGGAAGTGCTTTTGGAGAGACAAACTCTGAATGAGTACTTTCTGAGTGAATAATTCCCAAGGAGTTAATATCTGAGTGGTGATCCTTTCAAGTGGACTGAATTCCGAGAAAGGAATTGGAACAGTTATGTGTTATGTTAGTTTGCTTTGTTTGCACAGGACCAAAAAATTTAAGATTTTTGAGAGTAAATAAATGGCAACTTCAGGTCTTTGTATGGTTGATAGTAACATATTAAGTTGTGGTTCTTAATATAGAATCATGGTTCTTAGTATAGTATCAACCTGTGTAATAGGTAGCGGTGAAAGGCTATTTGAATATAGTTCGAGTATGCTAATATACTATAAACCTGTTAATAGTTTCGAGTGAAACCTCATTAACAAAACCATTCTGAAGAGTTAAGACATTATCCGAGTGAAACGTCTACGAGAGGAATGTGTCCGAATGAGTTCTTTTCGAGAGAAGTACTTATTGTAATAAGAGCTTTGATTTCAAATGGGAACTTCTCGGACCAAGATATTTCCGAGTCGTTGACCCCCGATTGTAGTATATCCGAATTGAGGTCTGACTTTCCAAGTGAAGTGTCTCTGACTGTGACACTCGGGAGTGAAATGATACCGAGTAACACGATTCCAAGTGGAAAGGCTTCGTGAGAAAATACTAATTTACGTGTGATATGGCACCGATTGGGACATACCCGTGCGGGTCTTTCCAGGAAGTGCTTTTGGACAGAAAAACTCCGAATAAGTACTTTCTGAATGAATAATTCCCAAGGAGTTAATATCCGAGTGGTGATCCTTTCAAGTGGACTGAATTCCGAGAAAGGAATTGGAACAGTTATGTGTTATGTTAGTTTGCTTTGTTTGCACAGGACCAACAAAAACTGAGATTTCTGAGAGTAAATAAATGGCAACTTCAGTTCTTTGTATGGTTGATAGTAACATATTAAGTTATGGTTCTTAATATAGAATCATGGTTCTTAGTATAGTATCAACCTGTGTAATAGGTAATGGTGAAAGGCTATTTGAATATAGTTCGAGTTTGCTAATATACTATAAACCTGTTGATAGTTCCGAGTGAAACCTCATTAACAAAACCATTCTGAAGAGTTAAGACATTATCCGAGTGAAACGTCTGCGAGAGGAACGTGTCCGAATGAGTTCTTTCTGAGAGAAGTACTTATTGTAATAAGAGCTTTGATTTCAAATGGGAACTTCTCAGACCAAGATATTTCCGAGTCGTTGACCCCCGATTGTAGTATATCTGAATTGAGGTCTGACTTTCCGAGTGAAGTGTCTCTGATTGTGACACTCAGGAGTGAAATGATACCGAGTAACACGATTCCAAGTGGAAAGGCTTCGTGAGAAAATACTAATTTCCGTGTGATGTGGCACCGATTGGGACATACCCGTGCGGGTCTTTCCAGGAAGTGCTTTTGGACAGACAAACTCCGAATGAGTACTTTCTGAGTGAATAATTCCCGAGGAGTTAATATCCGAGTGGTGATCCTTTCAAGTGGACTGAATTTTGAGAAAGGAATTGGAACAGTTATGTGTTATGTTAGTTTGCTTTGTTTGCACAGGACCAAAAAAAACTGAGATTTCTGAGAGTAAATAAATGGCAACTTCAGTTCTTTGTATGGTTGATAGTAACATATTAAGCTGTGGTTCATAATATAGAATCATGGTTCTTAGTATAGTATCAACCTGTGTAATAGGTAACGGTGAAAGGCTATTTGAATATAGTTCGAGTCTGCTAATATACTATAAACCTGTTGATAGTTCTGATTAAAACCTCATTAACAAAACCATTCTGAAGAGTTAAGACATTATCCGAGTGAAACGTCTGTGAGAGGAACTTGTCCGAATGAGTTCTTTCCGAGAGAAGTACTTATAGTAATAAGAGCTTTGATTTCAAATGGGAACTTCTCGGACCAAGATATTTCCGAGTCGTTGACCCCCGATTGTAGGATATCTGAATTGAGGTCTGACTTTCCGAGTGATGTGTCTCTGACTGTGACACTCAGGAGTGAAATGATACTGAGTAACACGATTCCAAGTGGGAAGGCTTTAATTGAGAAAATACTAATTTCTATGTGATAAGCACCGATTGGGACATACCCGTGCGGGTCTTTCCAGGAAGTGCTTTTGAACAGACCAACTCCGAATGAGTACTTTCTGAGTGAATAATTCCTGAGGAGTTAATATCCGAGTGGTGATCCTTTAACATAATGGGAGAACTCTTAGAGAATTTCCTGTTATTCCTTTCCCATTGGGTGATTTAATTTCAAATCTACAGGACAGAATTATTGCTGATGAGCTAAACTTCAACCGGGACTATTTGTCTACGCTTCTTGCTAAGTATCTATCTTCTCTTAACAGGGACCAGAAAAATGCCTATGAAGTTATCATAGAAGCAGTTCATCAAAATAAAGGGGGTTTCTTTTTCCTTTATGGATATGGTGGATCCGGCAAGACATATGTTTGGAACACATTATCTGTAGCTATAAGGTCTAATGGTCAGATATGCTTAAATGTCGCTTCAAGTGGGATTGCATCATTGTTACTTCCAAACGAAAGAACAGCTCACTCAAGATTCAAGATCCCTCTTATTGTTAATGAAGATTCAACTTGCAACATAAAGCAAGGTTCTGTCCATGCCAAACTATTGGAGAAAGCAACATTAATCATTTGGGATGAGGCTCTAATTATGAATAAGTTTTGTTTTGAAGCTTTAGACAAAACATTAAGAGACGTTCTAAGATTTTCTGCTTCATATGATCCTAATCTCCCTTTTGGAGGGAAGCTTGTTGTTCTAGGGGGTGACTTTAGACAGATTTTACCAGTAATCCCAAAAGGATCAAGGCAGGACATATTTCAAGCAACAATCAACTCCTCTTACCTTTGGTCTTTTTGTAAAGTGTTGACTTTATCTGAAAACATGCGACTTACTCAATGTAGCACCCCACATGTGTCATCTGAAATAAAGAAATTCAGTGCTTGGCTTCTTCAGATTGGAGATGGTTTGATTGGAGACTCGAGTGATGGAGAATCTGAAGTTTAAATACCACAGGATATTTTAATATCTCCCTCTAATTCTGCGTTAGATGATTTGATTTCCTTTGTTTATCCATCAAACAATACACAAATGTCCAGTGAAGGATATTTCAAAGAAAGATGTATTCTTGCTTCTACCTTGGATATTGTTTCTAATGTCAACAACTATATAATGGATCAGTTTCATAGAGAGGAAAGAATTTACTTCAGTTCAGATAGTCTTTGTATGGAGGAAAAGCATTCCAATTTTGAATTAGAAACTTTTACACCGGATGTTTTGAATGCAATTAATTGCTCAGGATTACCCCCCCACAAGCTCTCTTTGAAAATCGGGGTGCCTGTGATGTTGTTGAGAAACATAGATCAATCTCAAGGACTATGTAATGGTACAAGACTACAAGTAAAACGAATGGGGAACCATGTTCTTCAATGTCAGGTGTTAACTGGAACCCATGTTGGAGATGTAGTTCATATTCCTAGAATGACAATGAGTCCTTCCACTGAAACTCTTCCTATTAAATTTAATCGAAGACAATTCCCCATCATTGTTTCCTTTGCAATGACCATAAACAAGTCCCAAGGACAAACTCTTTCCAGTGTCGGTGTTTACCTACCCCGACCAGTTTTCACGCATGGCCAACTATACGTTGCATTGTCAAGAGTGAGGTCAAAGGAAGGATTAAGAGTCCTGTTGAAAAATCATGAAGATGTCACTCAAGGGCATACTATTAATGTTGTCTACTGGGAGGTATTTACAAACTTGATTTAGGTATAACAAATCTATCTTCTATCTTTATATGTCAAACAAGGCCCTGATAATCCACATGTCAACCTGTTGTTTTTTTGTAATTCACTCGGTATTTACAAACTTGATTATGTTTCCTGAGTGAATGATTCCGAGAAGAATAAATATCGAATTGATAAATTCCATTTAATTCCTGCTCGGATTGGTCTTCAGTTTCTGAGTGAGAATGTATACGATGCCGAGTGAATTATGATTATCTGAATGATAGTTATTCAATTCCGAGAGAAATAAGGCTGAGATCAATTCCATGTAGTGATGTTTCTGAGTGAAACATCATTACAAGAATCATTCGAGTGAAGAAACTGTGTCCGATTGAGACACATTCGAGTGAGGTAAAATCCGAGTGAAACAGAAACATCTTCGAGTGGAGTCTATCTGGACTGATGGTTTTCTGAATGAAGTGCCTCTGAGTGGGACACTTCCGAGTGAGATGACATTTTGAGCGTCTTTCCAGTAGGGTTTTGGATTTAGGGAAATAATTAAACAATGAAATTTGGAGAATCAGAGCATCACTCGCTCAAGTAGTCGTACTCACTTGAGCGAGACCGAGTGGGGCGCTTGGGCGAGCTATGGCACACGCTGAGCGAAAAGAAGAAGAAGAGTATTAGGGGTCGTCTCGCTTGAGCGAGCCCCAACTCGCTGGAGCGAGATTCTCAGAGTTCGCTCAAGCGAGCGTAAGCAAAATTCGTCCAGAATCTAGCATACGTTCTTCTTTCGCTCAAGCGAAAATGGTCCAGTGGCAAAATACCTCACTCACGCTCGGGCGAGACCCTACTCGCCTAAGCGATTTTTCTCTAGTGGGTAATATCAGATGCGTGGGCAATCTCGCTTGAGCAAGACCCACTCTCGCCTGAGCGAGAATTGGCTAGTGGCTATATACCAACACAGGGGATTCTCGCCTGAGCGAGATCCCATCTCGCTTAAGCGAGAATACCAGTAAAAACACAGATAACAGGGGAATTAAACAACTGAACATACCAAAACTCAATTCAAGTCAAATTGGTTAAATTCATCACCTCACATACATCATGTTAAGCCTTTAAAACTCATTCCAAACCATCATACCTATAAATTTTCATTCTAACTCATGAATCATGTTCTAATTAAGCTTATTACTATATATGTTCTATAAAGTACAATTCTTATAGAAACTTTCATTCATTCATTAATTCTAACTACATCATACATAATTTTCATTATCTAATCAAAGTTAAGGTCACCAATGAAAATGAGCCATAAGTACTAGGGTCTCATTTTCCATACATGACCTCCAAAAATCAGCATCATATATTCATCATCCACACCAATTATCCATATTAATTCATAGCTATACAAAATGTCATTATATCTACATATATTACAAAAGCCTAGCCATAAAATCAAACATTTGCCGGCCAAGGCATTCTTTACCCAAAATGAACTTCCTTCACACCATTTCTCCACACCAGAGCTCCATGGGCAAGCCCTACAACACAAGAGCTAAAAAGATGGACCACATGGAGAGTGGGACACTCGGAATATGCTGAATCCGAGTCGGAATTAATATATGATATCCATCCTATATATATGGCATTCTATATTTTATTTTTTGTATATTACATAGTATATTATATTATGTTACAAATATTACAACAATTAATATAACATATTAATTAATAATTTTAATCAAAGGTCATAACTTGTGCGTCCGCACGGGTACATAACTAGTTATCTGTAAATCCCAGTTAAAATAATATATTATGTATAAATCTATTATGAGATGTCTGTGGCTCTTTTATTATTTTTAATTAAATATTTTCCTTCCTTTTTTTTAACACACTCGACCTATACCAATTAATCTATTTATTTAAGGAGTAAATCTGTATCTTTAAGATATATATATATATATATATATATATATATATGAGTATTTTGTTGATGAATAATCTATAAAGTGTAAAAAAAATTTAATTTCTTTACTGTATATTATGACTATTAATTCTCTCTATTATTCTAACTTCATGTCCATGAAAGAATTCTCTCTAATATATTAATCAGGAATAATCCAAAATAGAATAATGTATTGCAATCACTGTGAGTATTTCTCAAACTATAACTCGTATCTGGTTAAGGAGCTATATTAAAACTCACAAGACTCCACTTAAATTAAAAGACTAAACTTTTGCTATTAACAAATAGGGGAAGATTGTTAGAGTTAAGAAGACTTTTGAAGAAATATTAGATTTGTTGATAATCAATGTTAAGTATTTTAATTTAATGAAGTCATGCTCTGTTAAAATCTAATAGTTTATCTAAGTGTTTCAGGATACAAAGCACGGGTTATAAAACAAATGAGGAGTCCTTTCATAACATAAGTCTGGTAACGCATCAAAGAAAGAAACAAGATCTGGGAACGCTCTTCAAAGCAAAAAGCTTATCTGGATTCGTACCAGACCAAACCTATTAAGCCATACTACATGCATCAAGTGTGTGGAAGAGTCTTCTTCTCAAGGCAAAACTCTTCATCAACCAGACTCTATCCTCATCCTTCATCAAGCCTAAAGCTGCTTGTTAAACCCAAAATACTATTAGGTCTTTTAATTGGCAAGCGTACCAATCGTTTGTAGTTTTCAAAATTTAGATATCGTTCCACTAGGATTGAACGTTTAGTGACAACAATAATTCTTTCTTACTATAGTAAAATAATAAATCAAAAGAATAATTTATACATAATTTATACAATATTCACAGATATAGAGATGAATTTGTTCATGTGGTAAAACGTAAAAATAAAGTACAATAAATTAAGATAAAATGAAATTTAAATAGCAGTTGAGAATAATTTCAATACTTAAAAAAAGAATAGAGTAACAAAATATGTTGGAAATTGGAACACTGTACTAGAACATAATGAAATAATTAGAGACATACATATTTAATTATCAAGTTCATGTCATTGCAGCTTAAATTCATTATAACCGATCCCTCATGATATAAATTCTAAATAGTTATTGTAGAGTCTGATCCCTCAGATGTTTTCTCAGTAAAAACTTACATTAAGTTTAGGCCTTTTCATAACAATGGTTATCAACCCCTATAGAATTGAGATACCAAGGGTACTCCAACTTTTATTTTCGTTAAAACTGGTTTTAATACAGCATGAATAATTATTTTCCCGTTTGATGTTCATATTAATAAAAAGTTAAAATACTAATATGCACTTGAATCATAAATATGTATAGGTCACAATCACAACATCATATAACTAGATGAGTTTACCAATTCCAACATAAATAGATTAGTTACACATGATGGAAGTTAATACAACACTTACAGATAATGAAGTTACAACACTTGATCACACTTCACAATACCAAAAGACACACAATACTCACTTTCTCAAGTAAATGGAAACTACTCATAACTACATACTCAGAACTCTGAATGGCTGAGCTAACACGAAGAAGAGAAGTAAAGAAAGGACTTCAGAAAGGGATACCTGGAATGATGGAGGATGGCCTCTATTTATAGGCTGGAATCAGGTCCTCACGCGTAGCGTCAATACTGGCACGTAGCATAAGGGTCCTGATTCAGCCCCCATTAACGCGCATGATTAAAGAAATGATTAAGCAATTTTTTATTCTAATCATGCCAGTCTTTGAGCCACTTGTCTCCCGTTCGGTTTGGCAGTTCGCAAGAGTGGATTGGCCATTATTTGGCCACTAAGCTGAGTGCTTGGCCACCTAGAAATGGAATCCATGTAACTTCTGACGCTACGCATGGGCCTGACACGTAGCGTCAGTATCCAAAGTGTGCCACGCTATGTGTGGTGTTTAATGCTACGCTTCAGCTCTCTAGTTCTTCAATTTTCTCTTTAATTTATTTATTTTTTCACCGCAAAACTAGAGAAAATTGATCAAGGTAGATTATTTCCAATAACATCTATTTATTGAATTAAAAACATAAATTTATTACAAATTAAACTAATTTTATTTAAAATAAACACACTTTTTGTTATAAAAATAAAAGTAAATTTCAGGACTAACAAATACCCCCAACTTGAGACCTTGCTCACCCTCGAGCGAAAAAAAAGAAAAATCAAAATAAAGTTAAGTCTGAAAATTTACTGCAAAAAGTGATTTATAATTTTACCAATAAAAATGAGGAATCTTATGTAACTAAGGCTTAAAGATAAAATTTTAACAATGTCATACCAATAAATCAAGCTTATTTCAAGGCTTACCTCACAAGTGTTTATCTCTATAAAAAGGAACCTGTCAATCTTAATCGATCATAAAATCAAACAAATTCAATTTTGATTTTCATCTTGTCAATGGTCATTTATACAGAGTCACACAAGAGTCACAAGGTCTTTTTAAGGGTTATAATGAGGCTTAGGCTACAAGAAATTATGGTTTTTCCTGGATTTCAACATCTCAAATAATAAAAGAGTATTTCATCATTTCTTTTAGGGTGCTTTTCTTGAACCAAACATCCCTTTTGATGATGGTAAATACCCCCAACTTGATTCTTTTCACTATTTTTGATTTGCATATATTTCTTTTCATTTTTCATTTTTATATGCATAATTTGATATTTTTGAAAAGAATCAAGTTTAATTTTCACTCTCCATTTTTGTAAGAATACTTAAAATATTTTTCTTTCTTTTAAATTATTTTATGCTCTTTTATTCAATCAAGTAAAGGGAATAGTAAAGATTTATTAAGAGCTAAGGGTACCAAGGAAACTATTTTAAGACTCAAAATTGGTTATCAAAGGATAAATACATTTTTACCATGGTAAGCTTTTTGGCCCTAGTTTTTTATGTTTACCAAAGAATTTGCCTTGATCATGCTTTTGGATCTTCTGTACAACAACACAAGTCAAAGAATTAAGCAAAATTAATTTAAAAGAAGTTATGTCAAAACCCTCAAGTGTTTAAAGATCTCTCAGCTCATCGGGTTTTTGAAATTAGCTTAATAATTGATAAACTCATTGTAATCAGTTTTACCTAAATGCCTTAGTTATAAAAAGATTTTTCTCATTTTAGAATTGGCTTATTGTTCAAAACTTTAAACGCATAAATTTTTCAGAATGTATTTTTCACAAAAATAAAGAAAATAAAATCAACCAAACAAAATAAAAATTAAACCACACAGATATAAAAAAATTCAAACTAAAATAAATACCAAATATTAAACCAAGTATAAAATAGAACTAAATATGATAAAAATAATCCAAAAAAAACATGAAGATGGTGTCCTCAATCGTTTGCCTCCATATCATCATCATCATCACCCTCCTCAGCAGCAGTATCAGCTCCCTCAGTGTCATCACCTACTCAAGAAGGTCCACTTGCCTCAGGGTTGATAGGCTGATCACCAGGCC
This sequence comes from Clitoria ternatea, assembly GCA_037962975.1. Taxonomy (NCBI): domain Eukaryota; kingdom Viridiplantae; phylum Streptophyta; class Magnoliopsida; order Fabales; family Fabaceae; genus Clitoria; species Clitoria ternatea. Next base: position 233,294,987 of record CM075670.1, read on the forward strand.
AAGCTACATGAGCTGCAAACTCGGCTAGTGTCATGAACGGTGCCCCCTCTCCCTGTATCCTGTACTGATAAAAAGAATAATGTAAGTGTACATAGGTGCAGTGAGAAGCAACCATCATCTGCATCATATGTTGATGCTCTACACTCATCCTAGCAAATCCCTCAGTAATGGCATCAGTAGATGGTGGCTGTGTAGGTCTCCTCCTCCTCTATCGGGGATGTCTAGGCTGAGCCTCCTGTTCAAGAAGCGAAAGCTCGCACTGCTAAACAAAATAATCTCTATTCACTGAAACCTTGGGGACTCTCCCCGAAGAGCTAGTGAACTCTGGTGATGGCACAATAACTCATTGCCTCCTTAGTAAGGCAGAAATGATGAGAGGGAAAGGTACAGGGCGATTCACCTTATACCCAAGGCCATAAAGGTGAATCTGCTCAGATAAAACCTCAACAATATCAATGGTGTGTCCCTGAAGGATGGAATAAAGAAGGTAGTAGCGATCAATTGGAAGAGAAGAAAGGTGGGTGACAGGAGTGATGTTATGAAGCATAAGATGAGACCACGCCTGAGCTATAAGGGCCAGCTGGGTCTTAAGGAGGTTTAATGGAGTTCTTCCAACCTTACTAAGGTTAAAGAAGATTCCATCCTTGCTCAGGAAATGAGCAACCTGATCCAGGAAGTATCCTAGATCACCATCCTCGGTAACAACCTTGTTTCTGTTTTCCTTCTAGAAACAAGTATCATTCTCGGGAGTAGGCTCCCAAGGATTACCCTAAAGGGTACTGATAGTGTCCCTATCATAAGTAATATGATGATCCCTCACCAAGCTTGTCCTCTGCTGACCTATATTCAGTAAGTCCTGGCGTGTCCTATAGGCATTAGCATAAAATTCCATAACTAGTATGGGATCCCCCTCAGTAGGTAAAGAAAATAAGGGTCCTCATCTTCTCCTTTGTATCTCATCCTGCAGCTCAGGATAATCTCCAGCACTAAGATCAAGGACCCTCTCCCAGATGAGTCTCTAGCCCTTGATCTGATGAAAATGAGCCCACTTTGAGTCAGTCCTAAATCTGGTAGATCTTGGGGTCCCAACTGCTCCTCACCTTCAAGATGAGGATCTTCAGAAGTGGTATTAGTATCTATAGTCCTCCTCTGTCTCTTGGGACCAGTTGTGGTAACTGATTTCTTAGGTTTCATCTACAAAAGAAAATTTATTTAAAAAATCACACATTTATACAAAAAATAAAACACTCATCACACAATTTTTTTGGTTTTTATATTTTTAGTAATTCATACATAAAACATAAAAAAAATTAACATGCTTATTTTTTGATTTTTAACAATATAATACTCATAAACATGCATTTTCACATACAAATTACAATTCACACAACACACATAAATTTTTTTAAAAGAAATAAAATACAACAACAAATAGATTTTAATTTTCAATTTTTACAAACAGAATTTTAATTTATTTTTATACAAGAAAGTATAACAAACAATACAAACTAAGAAATTTTATTACTTTTAAAAAACAAGACAAAAATATTTTATTTTTTTATTTTTATTTTATTTTATTTTAATATTTTATTTAAAAAGTAAAACAGACAACAATATATACATACAACAAAAAATAAAACACAAATTAAAAATAAATTCAAAATAGGGGCTGACACTACGCGTGGATAGGCACGTTACGCGTCAGCTGTTCTTCCCACGCTACGCGTTAGTGGGATGCAACGCGTGGGTTCTCAGTTCATGCCTCACGCTACGCGTCAGTGAAACGCTACGCGTAAGGCACGCAGTTTCAGAAAAACAAAATAGGGGTTGTGCAGAAGCAACCCCCAAAACCATATTCAATCAACAATTTCCTATTCCTAGCAAACAAATTCCAATGGTCTTCTAATCCTAATCCTAACCACATACATTCTAAGAATCAAAAATGTAAAAATTTAAAAAAAAGGAAAGAAAACTTACTTGGAGGTTGATGAAGAAGTGAATGTGGAAGAGTTTTAAGAGTTTAAGGGTTTTAAGAGAGAATAGGGTTCTTAAAAGAAAGGATTTGCAGAGGGAGGCAAAAATATGTTTTTAAAATTATGGTTTTGGGCCTCCCTCTGTTTCTAGTTCAGTTTTAATAAACTGAATGCAGGCCCTGACGCTACGCGTGCTAAGGGACGCTACACGTCAGGGTGAAAATTTCACCTCCACACTATGCGTCAAAATTGAAGCTAAGTGGGGCACTGTTTTTCATTTTCTTAAATTTTTCATTTCAGAACCCTTTTTTCATTTAATTTTAAACCCTATTATTTACAGAAAACTTGTTTTAATTTAAAAGTAAATAAACATTTTTTAAAAAATAAAATTAAAATAAAATGAGAATGATGGGTTACCTCCCACCGAGTGCTAGGTTTAATGTCCTCAGCCAGGCATTACCTATTCATCATAAATTAGTTAGGTAACAGATGGTAGTAATTCTGTTAATTTCACCACCCAAATATGGCTTCAATCTTTGCCCATTTACCATCCAACTTCTTTTGGAAGTTAGATCTTTAATCTACATTACTCTATATGTTTTAACTTCTATGATAAAAAATGGCCTGATCACTTAGATTTCAATTTTCCACAAAATAGTTTTAATCTTAAATTGAACAATAGAACTTGTTGTCCTGGTGTGAAGTATTTTCTTTTTAATTTCTTGACATGGTAAGCTTTTACCTTATTCTTGTAGAATCTAGATGACTCAAAAGCATTGTTCCTTATTTCCTCTAACTCAAGTAATTGTAATTTCCTTTTTTCTGTTGTTGTAGTAGTATCAAAGTTGACGAATTTTAGAGCCCAATATGCCTTATGTTCCATCTCCATTGGAAGATGACAAGCTTTCCCATAGACCATTTGAAAAGGGGAAAGGCCAATTGGGGTTTTGAATGCAGTTCTATATGCCCATAGTGCATCATCAAGCTTTTGTGACCAATCTTTTCTGGAAGAAGACAGAGTCTTTTCCAAAATTCTTTTCACTTCACGATTTTAAATCTCTGCCTGTCCATTAGTTTATGGATGATATTATGGCCATCGTATGTCTCACTCCATAATGTTGTAACACTTTTTGAAGAACTGTATTACAAAAATGTGATCCTCCATCACTTATCAAAGTTCTCGATGTCCCAAACCGGTAAAAAATGTTTTTCTTCAAGAAATTCACAACAGTTTTGGTGTCAGGATTAGGTGAAGCGACTTCTTCCACCCATTTTGAAACATAATCAACTGCCAAGAGGATATATTGATTAAATTGAGAATAAGGAAAAGGTCCCATAAAATCAATTCCCCAATAATCAAATACCTCAACCTCTTGAATGTTTGTAAGAGGAATTTCTTGCCTTCTATTGACATTACCTGTTCTTTGGCAGTTATCACAAACTTGCACAAATGAGTGAGAATCTTTAAAAATGGAGGGCCAGTATAAACCAGATTGAAGGATCTTTGCAGTTGTCCTATCATTATTAAAGTGTCCTCCATAAGGTGATTTATGGCAATGCCACAAGACATCCTTGATTTCCAAATCAAAGGCACACAACGACGTAACAAATTATCCACACTAATTTTAAATAAATGAGTGTTATCCCTGTCGCGACCGGCGAATCACGGAAACGATAAAAACAAAATGGAATAGGGAGTCGCCACCAATATTTTTATCCATAGGGAAAAAACATTGGAAAAAAACTTATCTTTATCAAGGCACTGGTTAAGAATGAGGTCAGGTTTGGGAGTCGATTACGAGTGAGGAAGGTATTAGCACCCCACTACGCCTGTTAAAAACAGTACCAAGATTAAAAAATATGCATGATAAATAGCCTTAAAATCACCTTTGTTTCTTCCTTTTTGAAAACGAGAGAGGTAAATGAAATAATTAAATAAAGAGTTTGGGAGAAGATTAACAGGACGTCACGTCTAAATTAACTGTAATTTTAGTAAGGAAACATGTGGAACATGAGAGAATACTAACAAGACGTCTCGTCTAAATTAGTCATTCTCGTCAAGAGGCAGGCTCAAAAAGGGAAAAAGGTCAACAAGACATCTTGTCCAAATTAACCTCATTTTGGGGAAGATGATAATGGCTAGAACGAAAATGGAGAAAATCAACAAGATGTCACATCTAAATTGATTTTCATGGAAATAGTAAGAATGAAAGTATTTTTGAAAGAAAGGCAAGAAAGTAAGGGAAATGGGCCCGACAGGAATTAATTCCCGGTCCTAAGTTTTCTCTAGCTTTCGAGAAATCAGGGTTACATAGTTCTTAAAAGGGATAATCTCACAGTAATGTTATAAGATTCGATGTCAGATCAGGTCTAAGAGGAAAAATGAATACAAGGCGAAGTTCTCCACACGTGTATAGGACCTAGAAATAGTATAGGCAAAAGTACTTCTACACGACACTAACTTAAAATTACTTCTGTACAAAAATATCAAAAATGCATGTTTTTGTTGTTTTGCACTATGAAACATAACAATAAAAAGAAAAAAAAGGAATTTCAATAGAAACAGAAATAAATAAAATAAAATAACAAGAAATGAAGGAATTATAACCGGTATAGGAGTACGCGCTGTGAAGACCGGGCTCGAGACTCAGGGCTGGTATGGACTAGGAAGGCCATTACCGGTGTGGAGCAATGAGAACGGGCCAGGTAGTTGCTGAATCTGGTGTGGGAGCTCTGTAAGATCTGGTATGCTAGATCGAAAAAACCTTAGGAACTGTGGATTAGATTAAAAACTAAATAGGACTGGGGGTCAAAATCCAAAGGGGATCCGATGTGGAAATGGGAACCTGGTCAGTGTCCAATTAGCTGGGAAAGGTGAGATGGTACTGCTTTTTAACACTTAGAATACAAAGTGAGTTTTAAGGGAAATTCAGGCAGAGTTTTGGTAATGAAGTCTTCTCAAGGGGGTTCAGGGTGCAAAGTTCAGACCAGTTCTTCAGGGAAAGGATTCAAAAAATCTACCCCTTGGACATCTTCAAGTGAGGAATTTATAGAGGTTTCTTCCACCTTCACCTATGCTGCTGAGTGCTGTGACAGCTAATGTTTCCATCGACCTAGGCTCGTAATGACGATACAGGCTGGCCACTGAATAGTTGTGGGGAGCAGAGAGGAGCGAGGAATTTTTTATTATTTCCTATTTTGTTCTTGTCTGCCATTCCTCCAGATTTTATGGATCAAATCTGGTAGTGCTTTGTCACGTCAGAACGAGGTTCAAGATGATGTGGGAGTGTTTTGAATCATTCACATCGAAGGAAGGTTGTATGATACCGGTTGACTGGCACCTCGATCGGTATAAAGAACGAAGATGGTGTAACAGGACTCACCGATATGGACCCCAGAAGGGCCAATGTTAGCTTCTTTGTTCATAGCCTACACCGGCTCTTTGTTTGGCCGGTGTTATCTTTTTACTATTTCTATTGGCCTTATTTTCAAAGTGAACTTGGGCCAGGCCGAAGGAGGTGTTTACAGATGCCCCTCTTTACTTTTTTTTCGCAAAAAAACATAAAGTCCCTTCATGTTCTTTGAAGCGGAAAGGAAGTAAAGACACGAACACCGACGCTGGAGTCAAGCAAATAAAGTAGCCTTCAGGAAATCAACCGATGTGTCAAATGACAGTGTTCAGCCATAGTGACCTTATGAGTGGACAGTGTCTTTTCAAAGTGACATTGAAACCTTTACACGTGTCATCTCCTGATTCATTATGTCATTTTGCCTTTTCCCGCCTTTTAGCCAGAATGTGAACCGTCACGGCTAATGGGCTTCTTTTATGGGCCTGGGCTAGAATACAAAACGATTTAGGCTCACCAGGGTTGAGGTCCCTTCATCCTCTATAAATGCAGGCACGGGAGTCAATCATTTTTACTTGTTTCCTTGTGTCAAAGTTCTGTTGCTCCAACGTTCAACTCTTCTGGTGTCTTCCTGAAATTCTGTCTCGTACTCGCAGAACAGCTCGCATCGTCTCAGCAGGTACCTCTATACCTTCCTTTTTACTTTTCAAGTTTACATAGGGTATGAGGGACAATGGCTCAAATAGTAACTCCATCAAGGTTTTGTCCGGACCTTCTTTAATCCAGTTCCGACATCAGTTGCGGGGAGGAGTCATGAGCCGGGATCAGCATCGCCATGGTGAATCCATCTCTGGGGTTTCACACCGGCTAGAAACTTCAGGGGCTAGGCTCTTCTTCCCAGCGCCTCAGGAGGAGCTAGACACATCATCTGGTTCTCTCACCACGTCTTATTTTAACTTGGGCTCTGCTAGTGATCCTGGCAGTAGTGCCGATCTTTATTTGTTTGACGATATGGCCTTTTACAGCTGCATTCTGTTTCTCTACCACACCGTTATCATGACTTCAGATGGAAATTTCGCAACCAACAACCTCGTCATCGCAACGAACACCGTTGAAACCCATATAGTCGTACATCGGATCGACTGGCTCGCTGAAAAGGCTAAGAACCCCTACTTTTGGGTTCATGATGAGCCTAGGAACATCATTTCCTGATATGCAGAAGACGCCATTGATGTGACCATCGAAGACGTTATTGTTTACTCCGGTGAGGAGTTCGAAGATCACTTTACAGTTCTTTGCCCATTGACATCGGAACGCATCTGCCACCAACCGGGGTCCAGATATCTCTTCATGCATGAGATATTATTTTTGAAAGTTGGCATTTGCTTCCCTTTAACAGAGTTTAAAATAGGGGTACTCTGATTCTTAGACTGCTCTCCCAGCCAACTTCATTCTAACGGCTGGGGTTTGGTGAAAGCCTTGGAGGTATTGGGGGAATACTTTCACTTTGTCCCCACTGTGGCGCTCTTCTTCACCTACTACAGGGTGATGCATCAGGCTAATCCAGGTGGTGGCCTTAGCTTCATCAATCTCCAATATGATGCCAAGGTTGTAAATTTTAAGAGTTTCACGGAGTCAGCCAAGATGGACGGAGTAAGTTTCAGACACTCCTATGTCAAGGTTTTGGTGAATGAAGGCAACCCGGTGTTCTGGGAGAACTCATACTTTTCCAGGAAATCCTACACCGGCTAGACTCATGAGCATTTCCTCCTGACCAACAATGCCTACGCTGTTAGTGAGTGTGTTCTATCGATGGAGTCGAAGAAGGTGTTGGACGCTCTAAGGCTTACTCCACCTTTTCCAAGATCTCCTGCAAACTCCTTTTAGGGGAGAAGGCTCACCGGGATAGCTGCCTAAGTAGGTTTTTTTTTACATCGTCCTGTTACTAGTATTAACAACGGTTTCTTTTTTTTCTAGGTGAAATGGCTCAAATTGATATTTTGAAGAAACTTAGGGAGCAAACCGAGGCCAGGAACGCTGCTGCAGCTGATGCAAAGAATAGGGTTACTCTCAAGAGGACAGTGGCTAAGGTTGTCAGCATGCCGGCTGACAAAGTTAGTAATTTGACCCTGGCTCCGGAGGATGGAGCTCATGGCAAGGGGAAGAAATGCCATAACTCCGACCAATCTTCCAAGGGTAAGAAACATAAGGCCCAAAGGACAGAAGCCGGGGTTGAGGTCGTTGTCCAAAGGGAAAAAGTTGAGGTCGATGTTGCCAACATTCTTGACCGGATGAGGCCAGCTGATGCCAATGCACCCCACTACAACTCCAGCATATCAGAGTTTTTAGACTATATCGGGGAGATTTCGGCGAGGTTCCACGTCCCCTTCCAGCTCAAGAAGGATCTTCCTGCGACCGAGGCTAGGAGCGCTGCCAAGGGAGTAATCTTTAACTTGATTGAGGCTGTTAGAGTTCTTCATTCTTTAGGACAGTCTTATTACTCCGGTCTCGAGGCCAAGAAATACCTAAACCGGATAAAAGAGGTTGAAGCCCTTCGAGTGGAGGCCCAGTCTGCTTTGGCCAAGAAAGAGGAGGATCTGACCGAACTCACGGCGGCATACACTTCGGCTGCTAACAGGGCAAATGAGGCCGAGGCCAAACGAAAGGCCACGGAGGATACCCTTAAAGTTCTTCAATCAAAATTAGATGAGGCCCTTGCTGGACGCACCGAGGTATAGAAGAAAAATGAAGAACTTTCAGTCGAGGTTGCGTCCCTGAAGGAGGCTCGAGTTCAGGAGCAGAAGGAGAGGGAAGAGGAAATGACCAAATTTTCAGAGTTGGCCGATATCACCTTTAGCACTACCGTTCGTCAAGTGGTACACTGGAATTCCGCTGTAGAGCTCAACTTGAATGGTATAGGTATCTACTATGAATTCCATGGTGGACACCTTTATGCAATGGACCGGGGTCAGGCAGTGGAACTTGAAGACGTTCCTTACATACCTCTGCCTCTCCCGAACGCCAAAGCATAGAGCTGAGGGCAGTTTCGGAAGATTCTGAAAGGACAGCCACCGTCGCCGAACAGGACTCCCCCACCACCTGAGTGTAGATATATTCGTTTGTTTCTCTTTTTGTTTGCCTTGTTCCAGGATGGGCTTCGGAGTTGACATTTTGTAAGGCCGTAGTGCCACCCCTTTTTGAATGAAAAAACTTTCACATTTTGATCATATCTGAATATAACCAAGTTAATTGAACTTTTAGACGATGTGTGACTAATTGATAACTTGAACTTTTAGCCATGTACCCTGGCATTTTGGTAAAAATGGATTGAATTCTTTAACAATGTGTAACTAACCAAATAGTTCAAAGCAACATCATCTATTGCAACATTCCCGCTTACCCCAGCACTTCAGTGAAACCAAATCAAACAAGTGGGTTGAATTCTTGACTGAAGTACGATTTTCTAACCATTCTGAAAACAACATCGTTCTTAATGCCTCTACATCGTCCTAAAAAAAACTGGTCTACTCCGGCACTTTAACATCTTGAAAATGCCAAGTGATCATGACTTTACCTGGTGTTTATATTCTAAGATCACTAAGTCCGCCTGGTTCCCTGTGTTCGACCGGTATTGGCCCATTTATCACGACTTTGGTTCTCTCCCATGGCATTGACCCCGGTGGAAACGCCCACATCAGAGGAAACCAGAACCTCTTTGACATCCGATGCCGACCTCGAATCCACAACCCTTTTTTTAGAAACTGAATAATGACCTAAATTCTAAAACTTCGACGGAATCAAATAACGGGAAAATGAAAGGATTTGGACGATACCCTTAAAATAAAATGAATGGGTTGAGGGTGTTACCTCTCATTTAAAGGAAAAACGAAAAAGTTAGGGGTGTTGCCCCTCGTTTAGAAGGAAAAATGGAAAAGCTGGGGGTGTTGCCCCTGGTTTGGAGGAAAAATGGAAAAGCTGGGGGTGTTACCCCTCGTTTAAAGGAAAAATAGAAAAGCTGGGGGTGTTGTCCCTCGTTTAAAGGGAAAAATAGAAAAGCTGGGGGTGTTGCCCTCGTTTAAAGGAAAAATGGAAAAGCTAGGGGTGTTACCCCTCGTTTAAAGGAAAAATGGAAAAGCTGGGGGTGTTGCCCCTCGTTTAAAGGAAAAATGGAAAAGCTGGGGGTGTTGCCCCTCGTTTAAAGGAAAAATGGAAAAGTTGGGGGTGTTGCCCCTCATTTAAAAGGAAAGTGGAAAAGATGTGGGTGTGTCCCCTCGTGTAGAAGGAAAATGGAAAAGCTGGGGGTATTACCCCTCGTTTAAAAGGAAAGTGGAAAAGCTGGAGGTGTTGCCCATCGTTTAGAAGGAAAAATAAAAAAGCTAGGGGTGTTGCCCCTTGTTTAAAAGGAAAAAATAGAAAAGCTAGGGGTGTTGCCCCTCGTTTATAGGAAAAATAGAAAAGCTGAGGGTGTTGCCCCTCGTTTAAAGGAACAATGGAAAAGCTGGGGTGTTGCCCCTCGTTTAAAGGAAAAATGAAAAAACTGGGGGTGTTGCCCCTCATTTAAAGGAAAAAATGGAAAAACTGGGGTGTTGCCCCTCGTTCAAAGGAAAAAAATAGAAAAGCTGGGGTGTTGCCCCTCGTTTAAAGGAAAAATGGAAAAGCTGGGGGTGTTGCCCCTCGTTTAAAGGAAAAATGGAAAAGCTGGGGGTGTTACCCCTCATTTAAAAGGAAAAATGGGATGATGCCCCTGGTTAGGAAAGAAATGAAAGGCTTAGGGGTGATGCCCCTGGTTTGGAGAGAAATGAAAGAATTAGGGGTGACCCCCCTAGTTTGGCAAGAGATGAAAAAATTAGGGGTGATGCCCCTAGTTTGGCAAGAAATGAAAGGCTTGGGGGTGATGCCCCTAATTTGGCAAGAAATGAAAGAATTATGGGTGACGCCCCTAGTTTGGCAGGAGATGAAAGAATTAAGGATGATGCCCTTAGTTTGGCAAGAAATAAAAGAATTAAGGGTGATGCCCATGCCCTTAGTTTGGCAAGAAATAAAAGAATTGGGGGTGATACCCTGTTAGGAAATCCCTAAGCATGAGCAGCGGAAAAATAAAAGGGATTTCATAGGATTTGCAAGGTTCCGTGTTTCAAAGCACAAAAACCAATTTCGAAATTATTTAGGTTACCTCTTGAAGAACTCCGAAGCAGTCGTAGCCTCGTCCTTTAGGAGTCCACACGAGCACTCCCACCAGAATCGCAACACTTGCCAACTGCTAGGTTGACGGCGTGTAGCTCTTGCAACTTTTTGCAAATTTGTGTCTCACTTGAGTGAACGGCCTATGAGCATCTTATGCTCTATTTATAGGCTTAGGTTTGACCTAATTTGTTCTCTCTAAAAGTGGGCTCCTTACTCATTCCAAATGAGTTAGGCCCAATAGCTTTATTTTAGTCCAACTAAAATAAGACAACATTTTCTGATGGGCTTACTCTATGTGTGTGACCCTATAGGTAAAATACCCGGTCATATTAATAATAAACTATTTTATTATTAATATAAAATAAGAGCGGCATCTAGCAATGCATCATTATATCCGAATATTATTATCAACATAACCTATAAGTGATAATTATTTAATACGTTTATTCCTTTTGTCACGATATCCTAATTGGGCCCAAGGCATGGTCGCGTCATCCTTGTACGGCCCAATTTATTTTACTTGATACCGGAGTAGACTGGATCCGAATAAATATCTAATATTTATTCTTTCTAGCATGGCCATGCATTTTCTTAGTCTTACTCCATCAAGTGGCCTATGGATATCACTCCTGTCACATAGGAGAGATAAATCCCATCTACATCCCTCACATCCCTCTGCATAATTTGTTCATTGCCTAATCACAACCTTTATAGTCCTCTTGTTACAAAAGACGTTTAATTGTATTAAAACAATAAACTCCTCATGTAGGAATCGTAGTGACTTCAGGTCGAAGGACTACATATACCATTATCACATTGAGAATCGTTTATGACAATCATGTAACGATCCATGCAACGTTCTCATGGTGGGTCTGTCCAGTACATCATTACTTTTAATGTGTACCTGTGTGAAGACTCGATATCATCTATATCTATGATCTGTGAGATCAGGTCATCAGTACACTCACACACTAGTCTCAGTGTATTTACATGTCCCCATGTAAATACTTAACTAGGGACATTTTAGGAATAATTTTTATATGACCTATTACTCCAAGGATAAATATGTTTAAAACAATTTTAAACTGAAATATTTATTCTATTGATAAGTAGAAAAATGATACAAATGAAAAAGCATAAAGGCTTATAGTGCATACACCAACAATCTCCCACTTGCACTAGAGCCAATCAGACATTTGCCTAATGCCTAATGATCTAGTGTGCCCCTCATGTTTTTGTTGTGTAAGAGGTTTTGTGAGTGGGTCAGCAATATTCTCATCAGTATGCACCTTACATATCTTTACATCTCCTCGGTCAAGGATCTCTCGAATGAGATGAAATCGCCTAAGTATATGCTTGGATCGTTGATGTGATCTAGGTTCCTTAGCTTGTGCGATTGCTCCACTATTGTCACAGTAGAGACTTATAGGGTCCACAATGCTAGGAACAATCCCAAGTTTTGTTATGAACTTCTTGATCCATACTGCCTCTTTTGCAGCATTTGAGGCAGCAATATACTCAGACTCTGTAGTAGAATCAGCAACTGTCTCTTGCTTTGAACTCTTCCAGCTTATAGCGCCACCATTTAGACAAAACACGTACCCAGATTGCGATCTTGAGTCATCCTTATCAGTTTGGAAGCTAGCATCAGTGTAACCTTTTACAATGAGCTCTTCTTCCCCTCCATATATCAAGAATGAATCCTTAGTTTTTCTTAAGTACTTCAGGATATTCTTGACAGCAGTCCAGTGACTTTCACCGGGATCAGACTGGTATCTGCTCGTCATGCTTAAAGCGTACGAGACATCTGGTCGGGTACATATCATGGCATACATGATTGATCCAATAGCAGATGCATATGGAATCTTATTCATCCGTTCTCTTTCTTCTTTAGTGGAAGGAGATTGAGCTTTTGATAAGCTTATGCCATGAGCCATAGGCAAAGTTCCTTTCTTGGAATCTTGCATGTTAAACCTTTTTAGCACTTTGTCTATGTATGTATTCTGACTTAGGCCAAGAAGTTTTCTTGATCTATCTCTATAGATCTTAATTCCCAACACGTAGGTTGCTTCACCTAAGTCTTTCATAGAAAAACAGCTTCCCAACCAACTCTTCACAGACTGAAGAGTAGGAACGTCATTTCCAATAAGTAGTATGTCATCAACATACAGGACCAGAAAAACAATTGTGCAGTCACTAACCTTCTTGTAGACACAAGGTTCATCCTCATTTTTAGTAAAGCCAAATTGTTTAACAGCTTCATCAAAATGAAGATTCCAGCTTCTGGAAGCTTGCTTAAGTCCATATATAGAACGTTGTAGCTTGCACACCTTCCTGGATGCTTCAGGCTTAACAAAGCCTTCAGGTTGTGTCATGTACACTTCCTCAAGAAGATTTCCATTAAGGAAAGTAGTCTTGACATCCATTTGCCATATCTCATAATCATGGTATGCAGCAATAGCAAGCAGAATCCGAACAGACTTTAGCATAGCAACTGGGGAAAAAGTTTCATCATAGTCTATACCATGTATTTGCTTGAAACCTTTAGCCACCAACCTTGCTTTAAAGGTACTTATATTACCATCCATGTCAGTTTTCTTTTTGAAAACCCACTTGCATCCTATAGGTTTTACCCCTTCAGGTGCATCAACCAAGTTCCAAACTTGATTAGTGTACATGGAGTCCATTTCAGATTCCATGGCTTCTAGCCATTTCTCAGATTCTGAACTTGCAATGGCCTCTTCATAAGATGTTGGCTCATTTTGATCCATTAGGAATACATCTCCTTCCTGAGTTACAAGAAATCCATATCTTTCAGGTTGTTGACGTATTCTACCTGATCTACACAAGTCTTGTGCTACTGGAGCTGGTGTTATCACAACATTTTGTGAGTCCTGCTCCACTTCCACCATTGGCTCTTCAATGCCTTGTGAGTCTTGAATTTCTTCAAGTTCTACTTTCCTCCCACTGATTCTTGTAGAGATGAATTCCCTTTCTAAGAATATAGCATTCCGAGCAACAAACACTTTGCCCTCAGTAGGATTGTAAAAATAATAACCCTTAGTTTCTTTTGGGTATCCCACAAAAAGACATTTATCTGACTTGGGCCCAAGTTTATCAGAACTTTGGCGTTTAACATAAGCTTCACAGCCCCAAATCTTAAGAAAAGACATACTAGGTCGTTTCCCAGTCCATATCTCATATGGTGTCTTTATGACAGCCTTTGATGGAACACGGTTAAGTGTGAAAGTTGCTGTCAACAAAGCATGTCCCCAGAATGAGTTAGGGAGGTCAGTTTGACTCATTATTGATCGAACCATGTCCAACAAGGTTCTATTTCTCCGCTCAGAAACCCCATTCCATTCTGGTGTTCCAGGGGGAGTAAGTTGAGATATAATCCCACACTCTTTAAGATATTCATCAAACTCTAGGCTCAAATATTCACCACCTCGATCAGATCGAAGTGCTTTAATTGTCTTGCCAAGTTGGTTCTCTACTTCATGTTTAAACTCCTTGAACTTTTCAAAGGATTCTGATTTATGTTTCATAAGAAACACAAATCCATATCTACTGAAATCATCAGTAAAAGTGATGAAGTAACTAAAACCTCCCCTAGCCATTGTCCCTATGGGCCCACATACATCACTATGTATCAAGCCAAGAAGATCACTCTCCCTTTCACCTTTTCCGGTAAAAGGGGTCTTGGTCATCTTCCTTAATAAACAAGATTCACATGTATCTATTGATTCAAAATCAAAAGATTCTAAATATCCATCTTGATGGAGTTTAGAAATGCGTTTCTCATTTATATGTCCTAGGCGACAATGCCAAAGATAAGTTGGGTTTAAATCATTTGTTTTAACCCTTTTAGTATTAATGTTATAGATAGGGGTTTCGAGATCTAGAACATAAAGTCCATTACTCAAATTTGCACAACAATAAAACATGTCTTTTAAATAAACAGAACAACTATTGTTCTTTATTGTAAAGGAAAACCCTTTCTTATTAAGACAAGAAACAGAAATAATGTTTCTCCTTATTGCCGGAACAAAATAACAATTGTCCAATTCAAGGACTAACCCTGAGGGCAAGGATAAAAAATAAGTCTCTACAGCTAATGCAGCAACTCTTGCTCCATTTCCAACGCGTAGGTCTACCTCGCCCTTCATCAACTGCCTACTCCTTCTTAGATCCTGCACATTAAGACAAATGTGAGATCCACATCCAGTATCTAATACCCATGATGTTGAAGTTGACATGTTAATTTCTATAACAAAAATACCTGAAGTGGAAGTCTCACTTCCCTTCTTCTTAAGCTCTTCTAGGTACTTTGGACAGTTTCTCTTCCAGTGTCCCTTTTGTCCACAATGGTGACATTTACCTTCCTTAGCCACCCCGCCCACAGGTTTTAAGGCTGATGTACTTGGCTTATCCTTGCCTTTCCAAATCTTCTTGCCATTTCCTACAATAGCCTTTCCTTTGCCTTTATACATGCCCTTTCCTTTACCTTTGCCAGAATTGACCATCATTATGGCCTTGCCCTTTCCTTTAGAAATATTGGGCTCAGCAGTCCTCAACATATTGAGTAGCTCTGGCAATGTTTTGTCCAATGCATTCATGTTGTAATTCATGATGACTGGCTTAAAACTGTCAGGTAATGATTTCAAAATGAGATCGGTAGCCAACTTCTGAGGGAAGGGGAATCCTAGCCTAGCTAGATTCTCCAAGTACCCAATCATTTTGAGCACATGAGGTCCTACAGAACCTCCCTCTTCAAGCCTGCAGCTAAATAGGGCTGAAGAAACTTCATATCTTTCTTGGTCAGCTTGACCTTGATATAGTTTCCTTAGGTTTTCGATCATATCAAAAGCCTCCATATGCTCATGTTGCTTCTGAAGCTCAGGAGACATGGTTGCCAGCATAAGGCATTGGACATCTAAAGCGTCATCCTGATGCTTCTTGTAAGCATCCTTGTCAGCTTTAGAGGCATTGTTCGCGGGTGGTTCCGGAATCGGACCTTCCAGGACATACTGCTTTTTCTCTTGTTTGAGGACAATCCTCAAATTTCTATACCAGTCAAGGAAGTTAGAACCAGACAATTTTTCTTTGTCTAGGATTGATCGCAACGAAAGGTTTGAAGGTGTGTTTGACGTCATGGTTATCTAAAACAGAAAATATGTAGTAAGTATCATTTTTAAAACATATTTAAATTATGGTCATTTAAATTAAATATGTCTCCCACTATTTTGATTCAAAACAAAAATACCCTCCACGAATCAGAAAATCCCGTTGGAAGATTTTCTAGTGGGCTAAGATCCATATTTTGCCAAGCGTTAAGTCAGCTTTGGCTGATCACCTAATACTTGGTTATTTAGGTAGGAAACTTTTTCCAATTGTATCTTTATACAACTCTTAGTCATTGGGTTAAGTAACCATTACTAATTATTCATCTTATGAATATTTAGCCCAATGTTTACGCCTCTAAGTTATATTCAATCAAATTGAAAACTTAGTTAAGTTAAAGCCCAATAAAACAGTTTGGATATTACCATTATCCCATCGCGTCTTACTAATATAAATAATAGTGCCCTGCTTTGGCAGACCCACTATTTATTGACATTAGTGTTGACGAGTGTACTTATTGGAAGGCGTTTATAACTTAATATTATTTTGAGGGATTTTAATTTATTTTAAAATTACCGTCTTTGTTAAACGCTTTAACGTAATAAAATTATCCCCAAAACATGCAAACGAAATTGTGAGATGGTTATGGTCTTCCTAGAAGAAAATAAATAAAAAAAATAAACCTAGAGGAACTATATAGCCAAGGCTTCATGAAGTCCTACTTCTTGAACCCACCATCCTCTTGGAGTCACCACTCCTTGGTTCCTTTCAAAGACAAAAGTGCTTAGAGTCACCACTCTAGTTTTCTTCTAGATCTCTACTTTGTTGCCTCGATCAAGATTACAAGATTTTTAAAGAAACTCGTTTTACATACGAGTGAAGGGTTGAGAAAAGAAATACAACAGAATGAAGAGAGGCACAGCACGCAGGCTGTATTTAAATAAAATAACTAAGACCATAACCATTCACCATGCAACGTGTTAATTAATTAATTATAACCCATTTGAAAAATTTAAAAAATAAATAAATTTTTAAACGGGCCATTAAACACGTGGGTCGGTAATAAGGCGCTACGCAAAGAATGTACGGGGGTCCCGCTTAAACCTTATCACTTAACGCCCCATAATTAATTAAGGAACGGCCATGGTTTAACACTAGATTAAGGAACGGCCATGGTTTAACACTTAAACCTTATCACTTAACGCCCCATAACATGAACCATTCATGTTCGAAGATCAACTCAATTGATTCAAAGTTTGTACGATGACAATCATATGAGTAAAACACATATCAAAATTGCATAAACTCATACATCAAACAAATTTAAACGGCAACAACATACATACTAAAATTAAGAAACTTTATAACATGCATCATATACAATTTATAAAGAATAACTCAAAATTATATGTATCATGCCAAAACAGAGGTCATACCATATACATGATTAATCATTGTAATAATATGCATCATATGCGATAACTCAAAATAGCAACATAATCATGCATGTTCATTTTCGAATCCTAATTTCACAAAACATTTTCGCAAAACAAAATTGCAAAGCTTTAAACAACGAAACGATTTCACAAATTATATTTTCCAAAAGCTCTTGCAAACGAAAACATATCAT
The DNA here is from genome assembly GCA_037962975.1 of Clitoria ternatea. Taxonomy (NCBI): domain Eukaryota; kingdom Viridiplantae; phylum Streptophyta; class Magnoliopsida; order Fabales; family Fabaceae; genus Clitoria; species Clitoria ternatea. The sequence goes on from CM075670.1 coordinate 233,312,245, forward strand.
CATAAAATATAAACAAATGCCCAAAACATGGTTTTGCAACCTGGCTCTGATACCACTGTTAGGAAATCCCTAAGCATGAGCAGCGAAAAAATAAAAGGGATTCCATAGGATTTGCAAGGTTCCGTGTTTCAAAGCACAAAAACCAATTTCGAAATTATTTAGGTTACCTCTTGAAGAACTCCGAAGCAGTCGTAGCCTCGTCCTTTAGGAGTCCACACGAGCACTCCCACCAGAATCGCAACACTTGCCAACTGCTAGGTTGACGGCGTGTAGCTCTTGCAACTTTTTGCAAATTTGTGTCTCACTTGAGTGAACGGCCTATGAGCATCTTATGCTCTATTTATAGGCTTAGGTTTGACCTAATTTGTTCTCTCTAAAAGTGGGCTCCTTACTCATTCCAAATGAGTTAGGCCCAATAGCTTTATTTTAGTCCAACTAAAATAAGACAACATTTTCTGATGGGCTTACTCTATGTGTGTGACCCTATAGGTAAAATACCCGGTCATATTAATAATAAACTATTTTATTATTAATATAAAATAAGAGCGGCATCTAGCAATGCATCATTATATCCGAATATTATTATCAACATAACCTATAAGTGATAATTATTTAATACATTTATTCCTTTTGTCACGATATCCTAATTGGGCCCAAGGCATGGTCGCGTCATCCTTGTACGGCCCAATTTATTTTACTTGATACCGGAGTAGACTGGATCCAAATAAATATCTAATATTTATTCTTTCTAGCATGTCCATGCATTTTCTTAGTCTTACTCCATCAAGTGGCCTATGGATATCACTCCTGTCACATAGGAGAGACAAATCCCATCTACATCACTCACATCCCTCTGTATAATTTGTTCATTGCCTAATCACAACCTTTATAGTCCTCTTGTTACAGAAGACGTTTAATTGTATTAAAACAATAAACTCCTCATGTAGGAATCGTAGTGACTTCAGGTCGAAGGACTACATATACCATTATCACATTGAGAATCGTTTATGACAATCATGTAACGATCCATGCAACGTTCTCATGGTGGGTCTGTCCAGTACATCATTACTCTTAATGTGTACCTGTGTGAAGACTCGATATCATCTATATCTATGATCTATGAGATCAGGTCATCAGTACACTCACACACTAGTCTCAGTGTATTTACATGTCCCCATGTAAATACTTAACTAGGGACATTTTAGGAATAATTTTTATATGACCTATTACTCCAAGGATAAATATGTTTAAAACAATTTTAAACTTAAATATTTATTCTATTGATAAGTAGAAAAATGATACAAATGAAAAAGCGTAAAGGCTCATAGTGCATACACCAACATGCCCCTCGTTTGGCAAGAGATGAAAGAATTGGGGGTGATGCCCCTAGTTTGGCAAGAAATGAAAGAATTGGGGGTGGTGCCCCTAGTTTGGGAAGAGATGAAAAAATTGGAGGTGATGCCCCTAGTTTGGCAAGAAATGAAAGGCTTAGGGGTGATGCCCCTGGTTTGGCAAGAAATGAAAGAATTGGGGGTGATGCCCCTAGTTTGGCAGGAAATGAAAGGTTCGGGGGTGATGCCTCTGGTTTGGTGAGAAATAAAAGGCTTGGGGTGATGCCCCTAGTTTGAAGAGAAATAAAAGGCTTAGGGGTGATGCCCTTGGTTTGAAAAGAAATAAAATGCTTGGGGGTGATACCCCTGGTTTGGCAAGAGATGAAAGAATTGGGGGTGATGCCCCTTGTTTGGAGAGAAATGAAAGGCTTGGGGGTGATGCCCCTGGTTTAGAATATTTGGTGATAGGTAAAGTGTCTGGTATGACAACTGGAAAGAAAAGGTGCCTTGTCTGGCAGCTGGAAAAGGGTGCCTGATTCGGCGATGGGAAAGGTGCCTGGTGTGGCGACTGGAGCAGATGGCTGGAGGAATGCAAGTTTCAGTAGTGATGATTCCATTGGGGAAAGGGTTTGAATGGTGCCAGTTTTCAGATTATAACTCTACTGGGGAAATGACTTGATCAGTACCAGTTTTGCAGCAATTGTAGTTTTGTTAGGGAAGAGAATCTGATCGAAGTCTGTTTCTGGATTGTGGTTCCACTGGAGGAAAATTTGATGATTCCACTTGGGGAATGAGTTTGGTGGACGCCTGCTCCTAGATTGAGGATCTTAGCAAACCTTCAGGAAAGTGGTGAGTAATACAGAGATAAACAAATTGACATTTTTTGATAAATTTCCTTGGGACATAGACCTAGAGATAACTTATGGATGAAATAGAGGCAATTTCTGACTTCAGAAAGCGTGTCTAGTGGAGTCGGTTATGCTTGCCTGGAGCAAGGTCAGATGCTGAGAGCACTTTGTTCCCCATGACTCTAAATTTTACCATCCCCATTTTCAATTATCTTTATTTAGGAAAACTCGTTTCGTTATAAGATTCAATCATGAACACGTATAGAAAAAAGGGTAAAGTTTTATTCATGGATATCGAGCAGGTAGAATGGTAAGGAAGGCAATTGTAAAACAAATGGAACAAATGAACTAAAACGTATAAAGAGCTGAAAGTAAGTAAAACAGGGGAGGTTCATGGATCCTCCAGTGATTTCCCTGAGAGCAACGAGGATCCTGATCCCTTGTCACGACTTCATGTTCACCTCTTGGTTCTGCCTCTGAGAAAGTAATTCAACGATGATTCATATGCCCTAGTTCGGACTTGTATATCTTGTGTGGGAGGTTTTAGTCACACTGTCAAGACTTTAGACTTTAATTTCTGCCTAAGCTGTATTTTCAGATTTTTGACTTGTCGGGTTGCTCTAACTTTTGCCTAGGCCGCCCTTTCAGGTTTTCAACCTAGCGGGTGCTCTTTTTTTTAGGCATAGTACTTTTTCACCGTATCCGCATTTACAGGTATTGGAAAATCCTGGCAATCCATGTTGGTGAGGGTTAAAGCTCCTCCAGAGTAAGCTTTTTTCACAACGTAGGGCCTTTCATAATTAGGTGTCCATTTACCTTGGTCGTCCCTTTGGATTGGCAAAATCTTCTTGAGGACCAAGTCTCATTCTCAGAATTGTCGGGGTCTCACTTTCTTTTTATACGCTCGTTTCATGCGTTTTTGATATATATATATATATATATCCATGGCAGAGGGAAGTTAACCTCTTTCCATCAATTAAGTTCAATTGATCGTACCTAGCTTGGACCCATTCAGCTTCTTCCAATTTTGCCTCCATTATCACCTGAAGGGACAGGATCTCAACTTCAAAAGGCAATACCGCTTCCATTCCGTAGACTAAGGAGAAAGGGGTTGCCCCAGTTGAAGTTCGAACCGAGGTCCGATATCCATGCAACGCAAAAGGGAGCATTTCACTCCAATCTTTGTAAGTCACCACCATCTTTTATATTATCTTCTTGATATTCTTATTAGATGCTTTGGCCATTCTATTCATCTTTGACCGATACGGATAGGAATTAAGATGAGAGATTTTGAAACCCTCACAGAGCTCCTTCATCATCTTATTGTTTAGATTCGTGTCATTGTCAGTAATGATTTGACTTGGCAAACTATACCGGTATATCAGCTCTCTTTTAACGAAATTGACGATGACATTCTTGGTCACATTAGTGTACGAAGCCACTTCCACCCACTTGGTGAAGTAATCAATGGCAACCAAAATAAAACGGTGGCCAGTTGAGGCTTTTGGCTCAATAGGCCCAATAACGTCCATACCCCACATTGAAAAGGGCCATGGTGCTGACAAGACATTCAAAGATGATGGAGGTGCATGAATGTGATTAGCATATATCTGACATTTGTGACATCTCCACACATGAGCAAAACAATCTGCTTCCATGGTTATCTAATAGTATCTGGCCCTCAAGATCTTTCTTGACATGGTGTGCCTATTCATATAAGTTCCAAAAGATCCTTCGTGGATATCTCTCATGATTTGATTTGCCTCAATAGTGTCAACACAACAAAGGAGGACAGAGTCATGGTTTCTTTTGTATAGTACATTTCCGTTCAAGAAATAACCCATAGCAAGCCTTCTCAGAGTTTGCTTGTCATTATCCGTAACATTGATGGGATATTCCTGGCACTGAAGGTACCTCAATGTCATGATACAACGGTTTCCCGTCTGGCTCTTCTTCTAGGACTCGACAATATGCCGGTTCCCACCGTTTCTTTATCTCAATGAGAGGCACTTCATGCTCATTACTTACTTCGAACATTGAAGCCAGAGTGCCCAAGGCATCAGCCATTTGGTTGTCATCCCGAAGAACGTGATGGAAGGTGACCTCATCAAACTCTTTGACCATTTCCTTAATATGAGCATGGAAGGGAATTAGTTTGTTGTCTCTAGTTTCCCACTCATCTCTTAATTGATGGACAACCAAAGCAGAGTCTTCATAGACTTCTAAAGACTTTACTCCTGCATCCAAAGCTGCTTGTATCCCTAAAGAGCATGCCTCATACTCAGCAACGTTATTGGTACAATCAAAACATAGTCGAGCGTAAATAGGGATGAACTCTTTGTCTGGTAAAATTAGGATGGCTCCAACCCCATGCCCTAGTATATTAGAAGCTCCGTCAAATCTCATAATCCATTTGTTTTCACGATTAGTTTCTTCTTTAAAAAAAGCTAAGATATCCTCGTCTGGGAAGTCATGTTGCATTGGCTGGTAGTTATCAACAGGCTGGTGAGCCAGGTAATCTGCCAAAACACTCCCTCTTATGGCCTTCTGGGTGACATATGTTATGTCATACTCAGTTAATAGTACTTGCCATCGAGCGATCCTTCCAGTCAAGGCAGGTTTTTCAAAGATGTATTTGATGGGGTCCATCTTGGAAAATAACCATGTAGTGTGACAAAGCATGTACTGCCTTAACCATCGGGCGGCCCACGCATAGCAGGTTCACTCAAGAGAGGAATATCTCATTTCACATTCGATGAACTTCTTGCTCAGGTAATAGATGGCACATTCTTTCTTCCCAGTCTCATCATGTTGACCCAACACACATCCCATGGACTCATTTAACACAGTCAAATACAAAACCAGTGGCCTCCTAGGAATTGGTGGCACTAGGATTGGTGGTTCTAGTGGGTATTGTTTTATCTTTTCGAATGCTATTTGGAAATCCTCATTCCATTGTCCAGGTTGGTTTTTGCGGAGCAACTTGAAGATCGGTTCGCAGGTTGCAGTCATTTGTGAAATGAATCAGGCGATATAATTCAATCTCCCCAGGAATCCTCGGACTTCCTTCTCTGTGTGAGGAGGAGGCATTTCGAGGATGGCTTTAACTTTGTTAGGATCAATATCTATCCCCTTTTCACTTACTATAAACCCGAGCAGCTTCCCAGACTTTGTGTCGAATATGTATTTGGCTGGGTTTAATCTGAGCTTGAATTTTCTCAGTCGTCCGAAGAGCTTTCTCAGATCGACAATGTGCTCCTCCTCTGTCTTGGATTTAGCAATGATATCGTCCATGTATACTTCTATTTCCTTGTGTATTATATCATGGAAGAGGGTTACCATTACTCTTTGATAGGTTGCCATAACATTTTTCAATCCAAAGGACATCACCTTGTAGTAGAAGGTGCCCCATAGAGTGATAAATATGGCTTTTTCCATATCTTCTGGCACCATCTTGATCTGGTTATACCCCGAAAACCCGTCTATGAATAAAAAGATGGAATGTTGAGTTGTATTGTCAACCAAGACATCGATTTATGATAGAGGAAAATCGTCTTTAGGGATAGCTCGATTCAAGTCTCGATAATCCACACACATCCTCACTTTCCCGTCTTTCTTTGTAGTGAGAACTATGTTTGCTACCCATTGAGGATACTTAGCTACGGCTAGAAAACCAGCGTCAAGTTGTTTCTTGACTTCGTCCTTAATCTTAAGGAGCATCTCTAGTTTCATTCAACGTAGTATCTATTTAATCGGTGGACATTCTGGCTTCAGAGGTAACCTGTCCAACCCTGGCATATCTGATATGACCATGCGAAGACATCACGGCATTCTTTGAGCAGTCTAACCAATTCTTCCCTACGTTTTTCACTCAGTGAAGTGCCAATCTTGACTTCTTTCACCTCTCCTTCATCCCCTAAGTTAATGGTTTTGGCCCTTTCCTGATGGGGTCGAATCTCCCTATCTTCTTGTTCCAATAACCTTGTTAACTCGGGTGGAGGCTCAAAGTCTTCCTTACCTTCTTCATTGACATAATCATTCGGATGATCATAATCGTGATATAAGATCAAGGTCTTGCTATTCTCAAGGGAATCATTTTTGGATTTGCATTTTACTGTATTATAGCGAATGAACAAAAAGAAAACAAGCAAGCTGTGACATCCCGACTCAATATCCCATTTTATTTCCACCCGGTTAATCATTTACACAATAATTTTTCACGTTTAATATAAATTCACTCGGTCTTAATATAAAAATAATATAAAATAATATTTACCTTTTTGAAATACTTTGAAAATAAATAAAGCATACTCAAAATAACCATAACCGTTTCGAAAATAAATATATTAATAAAATAGAGTTGATTAGGAACAGTGGAAAAGAAATAAAGGCGAGAGGGTCATTCACCTAAGCGAGACCCTGATTGGCTGGGCGAAATCCGAGAGGGTCGCTTAAGCGAGTGCCGACTCGCTTGAGCGAAGGCCATACATTAAACCTGGGCGGCCAGACATACAAGGAAGGCCGACGAGTCAAATTTCACTCGGAATTAGGACCACTCGGTTATCCCTCGCTCGGTAACGGCTTAACCTCGCATCACTCAGAAAAGGTTCTCTCGGAAAACTCTTAACTTCCATTCACTCAGAAATACCACACTTGACTCACTCCTAGCCTTTACCCAGGAATAGTTCACTCAACATAGCTCACTCAGGAATAGTCTAACTTCCTTCACTCGGTAAGGGTTCCTTCGGGCCACCTTACTCGAAAAATACTCTAATCTTCACTCGAAAATGTTCCCTTTTTTTTCACTCGGAACCTTCCGCTCTTTCTTCACTCGGAAGTAATTCTCTCAGCCCACGCTCGAACAAGGATAAATCCGCTCGGTACCAGACTTTGCTACAGTGACTCAAATTTGTTCAAAATAAACACTGACCACAGCATCAAGAATTGATATTTATGCCAATCAGTATACTTATTCAAATTTTAGTTCAATGCACAGGCAACATGTAACATCACACACTTGAAAAATTCATTCTGCATATATATTACACAATTTATTCAAAATCACTCGGGCCTTGGCATCGGTGCTCCACTTGGCGCGCCTCCAGGGCTCCGACTTCCTCCCTGTCACTGGTTACTAAATAGAAAACAACAGCAAGGATGAGTGTTTGGCATCATAATTAATCTAGAAGGGAATTTAAATAACAAAAGGAGTATAAACTCTGTTCGATTGCTTTATCTTCAGAATACAAGTCACACACACTACAGTTAACTCACACTCATCAAACATAACAATTTACACTCAGTAAATTTAATAACTTGCACTCAGCAGTATAACCAATCACGCTCAGTAAATATATAACAATTCTCATTCGGTAAATTTAGCAAATCATTCATCAAATGTATCAATTGCATTCTGCAAAGGTATCAGTTCATACTCAGTGAATATATCAAATTTTGCTCGGCAATATATCAAATCACACTCGGAAATGTAGCAAATAGCACTCGGTAAACATAATTAATCAAACACACACATCACAATCAATAATTCAATTGTCATCACTGACTCTCATACAAACTAACGCCTAGTATCCGGATACTAAAGGATCGGCCTTCAGCTGGGGGTCCTACTTGACACCCCGTGAACCCTGCTTGGTTCACCGAGTCCTGCTTGACTTTCCACCTCGACCACTGGGTCCTACTTGACCACTGGGTAGCTCAACTGGGCACAAAAACCATAGGAGCCGGAAATGAGGGGCTAAACATACCGTCGGCCGTCCCACACCACATAATCATACATACAATTCACATTTTTCATGTTATAAGTGGCCATCAACAACAAACACTCATCACTCGGGCGACCTGCTCGTCAAGCCCGGCTTCACATTGCCACTACACCGATTGTCACAGCATTAACCATTCTAAAATCATTCTCATAAGTCACACACACACACCCGATCCTCAACCGATTGGTGTCCTTACTCACATATGCACAAACATACACCCAACTTTCATTCAACAACATTTTCTTACCATGTTCACACAGTTCAATAACTCGGACATGAAGCATGTCCTATTCTAATTAATCATAACCCAAACACCCTCCTTACCTCGGTTCCAAGCTTCTATAATCTGCTCCTGGTGCCGATTACGCCCTCTGAGCAATGGGTTCACTGTCTCACTTCCGAATGCAGCACCAGCTTTATCACTCAGCTTTTCGGTGTTCGATCTGCTACCTACGGGTCAGAATGCAGAACTCGTTAGTTTTACACCATCCTCAACTCTAAGGACCACCTTCAAGCTCACACTCACCAGAGGAGTGGAGAACAGACCCACACACAGCCATGTATGGCCACTTGGTTAACAGAGAAATGAAAGGGGATAGGGAAACACAAATGCAAATGGATCAGTGGACTCACCTTGAGACCACGGTCACGAAAATGGGCTTATTACTCGGTTTTGATGCAAACAAAGTCTCCCCTCAGAACATGCAACTCGCTGCGTGAGGAAGGAGGAGAAGAAGAAGAAACAAAAACAGGAAAGAGGCAGTGGCTCGCGCATGAATGATGAACGAAAGGAAAGGGAAAAGAAGTCTTTTAAAGTCTAGGGGCAACGGTAACCTCCCTAACTGTTTACCACCCAATTTTCCTTTACCTTTTTGCTTAAGCATTTTCCTCAAACTCTTCTCTTCTTTTAATCGGTCTTCACTTTATTATTAACCAATCAAATAATTCTATTTATATTTACAATATTTAATTATTTATAATCTCCTAATAATTCATAAAAATATCAAATAATTTCCTAAAACAATTATTAATATTATCCAATATACATAATTTCACCAATTGTCCAGGATGTTACATCCACCCCCCTAAAAGGGGATTTCGTCCCCAAAATCAATGCACCGATTGAAAGAGATTGGGGTACATCCGCCTCATGTCCGATTCTAATTCCCAAGTGTAGGTTATCCAATCCAGATTCTGCCATTTCACTTTCACTAATGGCACCTCCTTGTTCCTTAACCGTTTGGTCTGATACTCCTCAATACTGATCGGTATAGCTTTCACCGTCAGGTCCTCCTTCAATTCAATAGAGTCACTCGGCACAATCATCGTGTCACACGGAATATAGGCTTAGAGTTGTGATACGTGAAACACATTGTGGATGTTAGTCAACAACTGGGGAAGATCCAGTTGGTAAGCAACATCACCGATCCTCTCCAGTATTTGATACGGTCCGATGTATCTCAGATTAAGCTTTTGGCTCCTCAATATCCGACTTACCCCTTTAGTCGGTGAAACCTTCAGGAACACCCAGTCGCCCACCTGAAACTCAAGCGGTCTATGTCAATTGTCATAATAACTCTTCTGTCGGTCTTGGGCAATCTTTATTTTCTCTCGGATTAGGGTAACTTGTTCATTCATCTCTTGGATCAACTCGGGTCCCAGATGAATGGCATCGCCATTCTCATTCCAGCACAATGGTGTACGACACCTCTGACCATATAAAGCTTCATACGGAGCCATTCCAATGTTGCTATGATAACTGTTATTGTATGCAAACTCCACCAAGGGTAAATATTTTTCCCATGAACCGCCCTGCTCCAACACACAGGCCCTCAGCATGTCTTCAAGAGTCTGTATAGTACGTTTCGACTGACCATCAGTCTGCGGATGATAAGCCGAACTCAGTACCCAATTCTTGCTGCAGACTTCCCTAAAATCTGGAGGTAAAACGAGGATCCCGATCGGAAATGATACTCGAGGGTACACCGTACAATCGTACAATCTCAGCAACGTACAGCCTAGCCAGTCGGTCCAACGACCATTTCATATTCATCGCCAGGAAGTGGGCACTCTTGGTTAGTCGATTAACAATCACCCAGATTGCATTACACCCAGATCGGGTACGAGGTAACCCGGATACAAAATCCATGGTAATACTCTCCCACTTCGAGATCGGAATCTCTGGAGGTTAAAGCAAACCTGGGGGTCTCTAATGTTCAACTTTGCACTTCTGGCATATCACACAGGACTTCACATACACGGTTATCGCCTTCTTCATTCCTGGCCACCAGAATTCCTTCTTTAAATCGTGGTACATCTTGGTCACACCGGGATGAATACTCAGAGAGCTCCTGTATGCCTCAGCCAGCACGGCCTGCTTGAAATCACCGTTTGCAGGCACCACCACTCGGTCTCGGAATCTCCAAATTCCATCGTTACCCCGAGTTAACTCCATATCCTTGCCTCGTGCCTTAGTGTCAATCAGTTTCAGCAATTCCTCATCGTCTTTTTGGGCAACAGCTATAGATTCCAGAAATTTGTTGGAGATCTTTAGTATTCCGACTGTCATCCGGTTTGGAGTGTTCATAACGACTCTAATGTTCATATCCCGAAAGCTCTCTAACTGCTCTTTCTCTTTGCCCATCAAGAAAGCCACATGCAATACCTTCCTGCTCAGCGCATCGGCAACAACATTTGCCTTGCCCGGGTGGTACCTCAAATCGAAGTCATAGTCCTTCAGGTACTCCACCCATCTCCTTTGCCTCATATTTAGCTCCTTCTGATCGAATAAATACTTCAAGCTTTTATAGTCACTAAACACCACAAAGCGAGATCCATATAGATAATGGCACCAAATCTTCAAGGCATATACCACTGCTGCCAGCTCAAGATCATGAGTCGGATAGTTCAGTTCATGTGGCCTCAATTGTCTGGAAGCATAGGCAATCACCCGGTCGGATTGTATCAGCACACATCCTAAACCGAACTTGGATATATCATAATACACTACAAATTCCTTTGCCATGTCAGGCAATGCAAGCATAGGGGCAGTCGTCAAACACCGTTTAAGAGTCTGGAAACTCAATTTGCATTTTTCCGACCCCACAAATAGACTCTCTTTTCTTGTTAACCAAGTCAGAGGAAGCGCTATCCGAGAAAATCCCTCAATGAAACACCGATAGTATCTAGCTAATATGAGGAAACTCCTGATTTCAGTTACCGACCTCGGCCTTTCCTAAGCCATAACCGCCTCAATCTTAGTCGGATCAACCGAGACACCTCGGGAAATCACATGCCCTAAGAATTGTACACTACCTTCCCAGAAATCACACTTGGATAATTTAGCATACAATTTCTTCTCTCGTAGTATCTGCAGGACGACTTGGAGATGTTGAGCATGTTTCTCAACCGACTTCGAGTATACCAATATGTCATCGATGAATACCACTACAAACTGGTCCAAGTACGGTTGAAAAATCTGATTCATGTAGTCCATGAAGATAGCAGGGGCATTCGTCACTCCAAAGGGCATTACAATGTACTCGAAGTGCCCATACCGAGTCCGAAACCCTGTCTTCGGAATATCTTCCGACTTTACTCGGATCTAGTGAATCCCGACCTCAAGTCGATCTTAAAAAACATAACAGCGCCTCTTAACTGGTCCAGTAAATCATCGATCCGAGGCAATGGATATTTATTTTTAACCGTCAATTTGTTCAGCTGTCGGTAGTCGATGCACATTCGCATGCTACCATCCTTCTTCTTTACCAATAATACCGGAGCGCCCCATGGTGAGGCACTCGGTCGGATAAAGCCCTTTTCGAGCATCTCATTCACTTGTTTCTTTACTTCGGCCAATTCCACCGAAGACATCCTATATGGCGCACGGGACACAGGCTCGGCCCCAGGAATCAAGTCAATAGAAAAATTAATCTCCCAACTTGGAGGCAGCTCCAGAATTTCTTCTGGGTATACATCAGGGAATTCACATACAACCGGAATGTCACTCGGCTTAAGGTTATACCGGCCCTCCGAGGCAAATAAAATGACATAGGTGGTAGAGACATCACTCACCACATTCTTCATGTCAAACTCCTGGGAGAAGACGATACTCTTCCGATAGCAGTCTACCATCACATGGTTAGCAGCTAGCCAGTCAAGACCTAAGATGACATCTAGGTTCTTCAACGGCATACATATAAGATTCACTTGGAAAGTACGATCTTCGACTTGCATCGACAACTCCCTACATATGGTGGTTGCACGAAAAGTGGAGCCGGTAGAAGTGGAGACAATAGGAGCGTTCTCCATTAACCTGATCGGTAAACCAAGCCATCGTACACAACTCTCAGAAATAAATGAATGGGTCACGCCCGAATCATAAATTACATCGACAAGATAGCCATGGATGAGGCACTTACCCTGTACCAAGTTGTCATTCCTTGTAGCCTCCGAGGCATCAAAAGCAAATACCCGCCCGGTCATAACATTCTGGGTACCGCTGGATTGGGCATCTGATCTTCCTGAGTGTTGGACTCCACGACCAGCACCGTGCCTACCTCCTCTCAGAAAATTGGCACCCCGAGTCCCAGAAGTGTTGGCTCGATTGCCCTGCCCGCTCGGTTGCTGCCTCTGTGGCAATCGGGCCTGAGGTGTCTCGGTTGTCCATATTGGAAGCAAACGATCTGATTAGCCTGACAGTATTTTGCAATATGGCCCTCCTGGCCACAATTGTAGCACGCACAGCTACCAGACTGGCTACCCGATCAGCCAGTAGAACCCCGACCGGAAGAGGATGAAGATGTAGCGGAAGATTTGCCGCCTCGAAAGAATTGGCCCATCCTCTTGAAGCTGAATCCCTTTGCCTTCAGTGGCTTCTTGTCTCTCGGCTGAGATGTCCTCTGTAACTGCACCTCTTCCATCAGCCTAGCCTTGTTTATGAAAGTCGGGTAATCCCGAATCTCCATCGACACAATTACACTATGGAGTTTAATCCGTAATCCCGCCTCGTACTTGGCACACTTGCTGCCCTCAGTTCCTTCCAATGAGAAAGGATGGTAGAAATCACATAGCTCATCAAACTTGCTGGTGTACTCGGCCACTGACATCCGGCCCTGTTCCAACTTCAGGAACTCCATTTCCTTCTGGATTTTATAGTTATCCTGGAAGTACTTGACAAGGAACCTCCTTCAGAAATTTACCCATACAAGTGGTTCACCGGCCGCGTTCATCTGCACCTTTGTCCGAGACCACCATACTCTAGCCTTATCCTTTAATTGATAGGTGTCAAACAAAACCTTCTACTCCTCCGAGCACTCAAAATATTCAAAGACCTGTCAATGTCCCTGATCCAAATATATGCCCCGTCGTAATCGTGCCCTCCTTTGTAGGCCGGGGGATTCCTTTTCAGGAATTTAACCAGAGTGGGACCAGATTCGGTCCTACTCATCAGCTGGGTAAACTTTGAGAAGAAATCATCTCCTCCACCGGAACTGGTTCCTTCGGCCATGATGTAATTCTACAATGAGCAAACACATCACCATTAATAACCAATGCTAACCAGAGAGTCGGAGATTTACCTCATACACATAAAATATAACACCGCTGGAGTGCCAAGGGAACGATGCCAAGCTGCACAAACACTCACAAACATAGTATAATAGAATGCAGACAGCCCAGTATAGGACTCACACCATCACTGGGATGACCCATACACCCGGCTCTAGAAAGAACCGCTCTGATACCAACTGTGACATCCCGACTCAATATCCCATTTTATTTCCACCCGGTTAATCATTTACACAATAATTTTTCACGTTTAATATAAATTCACTCGGTCTTAATATAAAAATAATATAAAATAATATTTACCTTTCTGAAATACTTTGAAAATAAATAAAGCATACTCAAAACAACCATAACCGATCTGAAAATGAATATATTAATAAAATAGAGTTGATTAGGAACAATGGAAGAGAAATAAAGGCGAGAGGGTCATTCACCTGAGTGAGACCCTGATTGGCTGGGCGAAATCCGAGAGGGTCGCTTAAGCGAGTGCCGACTCGCTTGAGCGAAGGCCATACATTAAACCTGGGCGGCCAGACATACAAGGAAGGTCGACGAGTCGAATTTCACTCGGAATTAGGACCACTCGGTTATCCCTCGCTCAGTAACGGCTTAACCTCGCATCACGTTGGGGGATGACCCATTGTCGATAAGCACTTTTTCCAGGATATGATCTTGACACTTCACAGAAATATGGAGGGCCTTGTTGTGCCCTGTTCCTTCTGCTGGTACTTCATTATCAGTGAAAGTCAGATAGTTGCTAGCAACGATATGTCCTACTATGCCTTGGAACTTATCAATGGGTATATCATGATTGACATATGCCTCACTTAATACTTGCATCAATGTTTTCTGGTGTGGTTCAGAATTCATCAACAGAGATAGCAAAGAAATCTTGGCAGGGGTGTGATTCAACTGATCCAGCACTTGGTATTCACTGTGGCAAATAAACTTTAAAAATTCTTAGGCTTTTTCATCAGTCATGGCCTTTTTAGTTTTACCAGTAGTTCCTTCTCCCCCCGTTTTAGCCTTCCCATCAACTTTGTCACGGGTTTGTTCCAGAGGAGCGTAAACTCTTCCACTCCAAGTCAGTCCTCCGATTCTAGCGATATTGGTGATGGAAGTTGAGGATGAGTCACTTGTTGTTGAATTGAAAACGACCATATCTGTGTGATACTTCCATGGGACTACCTTGGAATTTTTGAATGGGAACGGGGTCAGAGTTTGCACGGTGACGACCAGCCGTGGAAAAATAGGAGCTGCTGGAGTTCTCTTGCTATAAAATATAGTCAAGGGTTTTGGGGCCTGTATCCCTGGTTGATACTGGATCATGTTTATTTTACCTTCTCTGAGCCTACAAACTTGCACAGTATGGCTGTCAATAAATCCTTGAAGGATTCTACGAAAGCCTTGGCATTCGGTAGTTTGCTCCTTGTCGTCCTCCTCATCCTAGGAACCTTCAATTAATCCTTTCTCAAGCATATGAGAATGAATTGTTTTTAAAGGCATTCTTATATCAGCGACTCTTGTAATATGCTCCACATCATCTTTAATGGCATTGACCCCTGACCCTCCATGGTTAGGCAAAGGGTTCATGGACACATTTGGATTTCCCTCACGAAATTTTATCCAATCAGCCCTGATCAAATCTCTTACCTTAAACTTCAATGCTATGCAGTTTTCTATAGAATGCCCTGGTGTACCAGCATGATAATCACATTGTGTATTTGGGTCATCCTTTAGGGTAAGGAGGTTGAACAGGTCTCAATGGATAAGGCACCACTAGAGTATTCTTGATGAGGTGAGGTAAGAGATCAATATATCTCATAAGGATGGGGTCAAATTGTAACTGGGTTTAGTTATTATTTGACCTTCTAAAATTTGGATTAAGGTTGGGAGATTGGTTCACTTGTGGCATGTGGTACGGCGCTTGTTGGGGTACGGGAGGTCTTATAACGGGTGGTCAAAAATGGGACTGAGTCGGATTTTACACTGTTATGACATAAGGACCCGATGCATAGGAACTGGTAGGCCGAAAGGCGACAGCAGGGGAGATATTTGATTGGTTTCTTCGGTCATAAGAGATGGTATTAGTTTCCCCACTCCTCTTCTTACCTTCACTGGTCGTCATTCTTTTCACGGCTCCTATTCCAGGCGAGCCTTAGGCGATCTTCCTAGTTCTTAATCCATTTTCTATCCTTTCGCCAGTAGTGACGATGTCAAAAAAAATGTGATGAAACACTACCGATTATTCGATCATAGAAAGGAGATGAAAGTATATCAATGAACATGGAAACTACTTCTTTTTTTGATAATAGGGAATCTACTTGTGCGGTGACCTCCTGCCACCGTTATGCATATTCCTTAAATGTATTACTCTCCTTTTTTGTCATGTTCTGAAGCTGGACCCTATTTGGCACCATATCCAGATTATACGTATATTGTTTCATAAAGGCATCCGCCAGATCCTCCCAACTGCGGATGCGAGATGTGTGTACCAGGTCAAAACAGCCCCAGCTAGGCTGTCCTGGAAAAAGTGGATCAGTAAAGGGTCGTTAGAGGTGTGTGAGGCCATCTTTCTACAATACATGGTAAGATGATTTTTAGGGCAAGTTAAACTACGCTACTTGTTAAAATCTGGCACCTTAAATTTTGGGGGAAGGACAACATCAGGGATCAGACATAGTTCAACTGCCTTTCCTAACCTAAAATCTCCCATCCCTTCCATTGCCTTTAATCGCCTCTCAAGGATCTCTATTTTCCCATCTTGGGTGGCAGCGGCGGCTCCTAAGCCAGGGGCAACATGAGGATTCATTTGCCCATAAGGTTTGTAGATGTGTGTAGCCGCATAAGGGGGATTTGCTTGGTCTGTATTTAATATGGAGAACTGGGGTCGGCAATGGCTTGAGGGATATAGGTAGGCTGGGTAACTTGGGCTTGAGGGGCCTGTGTCTGGGCTTGGGCCATTTGGAATTCACGAAGGGGTGGTATGCTTGGTTGGGCGGAGTAGAGGACTGGTTCTTGGTAGTTTCGCTCTTCTTGTGGGCCAGTGTGGAGAGAGGGGAAATATCCTAGGGGTAAGCCATATAATAGGAAAGGTATGGCATTACCATCCACATCCACGAAGGTGTGTTGCTGGGTATATGTCGCGCCATGGCCAGGTTGCGACTTACCAACAGGGTTCGGCCTTCTGATATGGACAGTGAGGGGTGGTGCTATAGGATTGGGGACTTGTTCTGTGGTTGGGCCAGGAGGGTACCGCGGGGTAGGTGGCAGGTGCTGGGCATCCTCAATACCAACAGAGGAGCCCCCTTCTGTGACCCTTTTTTCTAGAAGCTTAGCCATCTCAGCCATTTGTTCCTTGAGTTGATTAAGCTCAACTCTCAAATTCTTGTTTTCTTGCTCTATTTCTACCAAGAGTTTCTTTTAGAGCCTAGTCTTGTAAGGATGTTTACCCGTAATGTCTAAAGAAACATAGAAATTGTTAGAAGCAAAACAATTGATAACAAAAATAGTAAGAAAATATGGCGTGGGACGTAATTCGAAACTCAGCGCGTATCCTCCGACTGTTCCCCAGAACGTCACGTTCAAAAGTACTAAGTAAAGCAGTAAATGGAAATTAACATGAGATAGTCGTAGAAGCAGAAGATTCCTTCATTCTATGTTTCCACAAGGGTACAATGTTACCATAAAGGCTTGATTACAATACATGAAAACATATTAGCCATTCCTGGCTTGGGCAATCATAACTCTTATTTTACAAATTCTCTCTACAATAACTCAAGAAAATTAAAATTTCTTTTGGAGTAGTGAGATGATTGGCCATCCCCTCAGTATGTTTCAGCAAGGATGGGAGATCTTCTAGAGCTCCATTAGCCAAGTACGCCATATTAGCAAAATGACCCATCCACGAATGAATGATTTCATCTTTTTAAGTCAACTCGGCCTCCAAAAGGTGTATGGCTTCTTGACAGTCTTGCTCTATGCTCATGGCATGTTGTTGTTCACCATTTATCTCTTGCTCGAAAGCCCATACCACTTCTTTAAGTTGCTCCTCCAACCTGTGGACTTGGGACTGCAACAGCTCCTTTTGTGCCAAAGCGTTCCGTTTATTCTCTTTGGATTATGTCAACATATCCTTCAGAAACTGTTTCTCAGCCAAGATGGTGTCACTTTGCTTGCTTCTCATTTTTAGCTAAGAGTTGGCTGCCCGAAGACATTGGTCTTGTTTTATCCTGTAGTCTTCTTCAACCTTTCATTTTTTCCTAATTTCTTCAATGGCTTGCTTATTCTCTAAATTTTCCCTTTTTTGAAGGGTGCATTCTTGTTGATATCTCAATAAGTCTTCTTCTAGCTTCTTGTTCTTAGTAGTCAACTCCTCTATCTTGGCCGTCAATGCCTCGGTTACTTTATCTTTTATGATAAGTGGTGGCGCAGGAATGCTTGCCGGTAGATAAGAAGGACTCCTGAAAGGCAGTTTAACAATAGAAACCCTATTCAAGACCCATTCATGATACTTTTCTCCTACAACATGGCTTCATGCCCCTAATTCTTTTCCCATCTTATGGACTTTTCTCCACGCATTCGCTATTTCCCAAACGACAGATGTATAGCCTTCCTTCGTATAATACAAAACGAAAGAAGTGAGCAACTCTTCATTTGGTGGTCCAAACAAAGGGTAAGCCAACTGACGCTTGGCTATAACGGGATTATAGTTGATACATCCTTGCGTACCAATAAAAGGAACATTTGGATAATCCCCACAATGATGGATGAAAGACTCGACTTCCAACCATTAGGAATACCATCTGACTTTCTCAGCTGTGAGCCCTACAAGATGATTGGCCCATTCATACTCGTTCTTTACTGACAGTTGGCACAGTTTCAGATTAGAGACGGGACACCCAGCCTTACAAATCTGATGGAAAGCATGAGATGTGAGCCATACATATAGAATAGGTAAACAATATACGACCCTCCTTCCGTCTTGCGTATGATAAAAATCCATGGTGCAGTACACATTGGCTAATACTGCTATGACGGGATTCTCCAACCTGTGCTTGAGAGCCATGAAGATAGCGATGGCATCATAATCCACGTAGTTATCAAGATTAGGGAATAAGATAACTCCATAGATTGTAAAAGCTAAAGTATCCATAAAAGCTTCCCAATCCTCCTTATTTGCTAGGATCTATATGTGTTTCTCAAGAAACTCCTGAGTGAATCTAGGAATCTGATTTCTATTCATCTGTACCCTTTTCAATGCCTCAGGATGAATTTTCAAAATTCGAGTGACAGAAGTGATAGTTTCATGATGATCTAGATGGCAATAGGGAATCTGTCCTTCCAGAGGCATCCCCAAGATTTGTTTGAATTCTTCTATGGATGGGGCCAGCTAAAAATCCCTAAAGGTGAAGCATCTGATAGGCGGGTCATAGAACTGCGTTAAGGCTGTGATCGCCTCGGTTTGCACTTCCACTTCTAAGAGCTTTAGAATTCTCCCATACCTTCTAGTAAAGGCCATCTTCTGTGTCAAGTTCAATTTTCTCCCCATTATTTAGAGACTACCAATGTCAACTTTCTTGGCTTTAACATGCAGTATTCTTCTTAGTTCAGTCACATCTATACCACAATTATCATGTCTCATGTTAATTTCCATACTTGCTCAGAGGTACTTGTTAAGTCCAATGGCTTCCTGCAGGAATAAAGATAAGGAAAAAAGATTAGTTACTATCGTGTTTTGTGAACCGTTACTTCCTACCGATTTATTAAAAATATTTTCATTTCAGGAAGTAGCGGTCAACAAAAATTCATGCTAAACTGAAGTCATGCGGGCCATAGATTTTCCAATCATCGTTAATATCTTACTTGAAGAGAAACAAAATTATATTTCACTTTTCATTTTTTGTTCCGACGGTTGGGAAAATCTACGACCCAGGACTCAAAGGTACATGACAAAGAGGGAGCAGCCTACCCGTCAAAAGATTACTAGTCCTTTTTAGAAAAGTGAGTTTTTTTGGAATAAAGTAATCCTCTAACAGGTAAGTGACTCATCAAAAGGGAAAGCGAGAATGATGTAAGGTAAAGTAAAGTCTGCCCTTTGTGGCCTAAGTCAGGTTTTTTCTGGAAGTCTTTTCTGGGCCCTATGGCTTGTCTAAGAGTGATTCCTCACGTCGGGTAGCTTGCACTAGACTTCTAAAAAGGTGACTAGAGCCAAGATCCTACTCATGATGTAACCAGAGTAGTAGGGAATCTACTAGGTGTGTACATCATGAAAGGTCAAACTCTAGTTGGGGTTCTTACGATCACCAGATGAGAAGTATATCCCAAACGACACCGCTACCAACCTCCCCTAACTTAAGTTTCATTTGGGGCCCGGGTATAGGGCGCTGCTCATAAGTGTTTGCAAAATATGTAAGTGTAGTGTATGAAAGGGCATTCAATACCTGTACCTTACCTATCCTGCACAGAGAATAAACACAGAACAACACAGAAGTCATCTACTCTAGGTCTAAATAATTACAGAAAAATAATATAGAGTCCTCTATCCTAGGGTTCAATAATCAAGCAAATGCTAATAGCGCATAAATGATAAGATACGAGTGAAACTAAAAACAAGCATCTACAATGTTAACAGAAAATAAAATAAGGAAAAAATCAAAACAGACAAAAGGCTATATAAAAAAAACACGTGCTTTCAATCTAACTGGCCTGACTCTCTTAAAAATCACTCCCCAGTGGAGTCGCCATCTGTCGCGACCGGTGGATCGCGGAAATGACGAAAGCAAAACAGAACAGGGAGTCGCCACTAATATTTTTATCCATAGGGAAAAAACATTGTAAAAAAACTTATCTTTATCAAGGCACTGGTTAAGAATGAGGTTCAGGTTCGGGAGTCGATTACAAGTAGGGAAGGTATTAGCACTACACTACGCCTGTTAAAAATAGTACCAAGATTAAAAAATATAAATAGCTTTAAAATCACTTTTGTTTCTTCCTTTTTGAAAATAAGAGAGGCAAATGAGATAATTAAATAAAGAGTTTAGGAGAAGATTAACAGGACATCGCATCCAAATTAACCATAATTTTAGTAAGGAAACATGTGGAACAGGGAAGAATACAAACAAGACGTCTTATCTAAATTAGTCATTCTTGTCAAGAGGCAGGCTCAAAAAGGAAAAAAGTCAATAGGATATTTCCTCCAAATTAACCTCATTTTGGGAAGATGATAATGGCTAGAACGAAAATGGAAAAAATAACAAGACGTCACGTCTAAATTGATTTTCATGAAAATAGTAAGAATGAGAGTATTTTTGAAAGAAAGGCAAGAAAGTAAGGGAAATGGGCCCAACAGGAATTAATTCTCGGTCCTACGTATTCTCGAGCTTTTGAGAAATCAGGGTTATGTAGATCTTAAGAGGGATAATCTCACAGTAATGTTATAAGATTCGATATCAGATCAGGTCTAAGAGGAAAAAGGAATACAAGGCGAAGTTTTCCATACGTGTATAGGACCTAGAAATAGTATAGGCAAAAGTACTTCTACACGACACTAACTTAAAATTACTTATGTACAAAAATATCAAAAATGCATGTTTTTATTGTTTTGCACTATGAAACAGAACAATAAAAAGAAAAAAAGGAATTTCAACAAAAACAAAAATAAATAAAATAAAAGAACAAGAAATAAATGAAGGAATTGTAACCGGTATAGGAGTGCGCGCTGTGAAGACCGGGCTTGAGACTTAGGGCAGGTGTGGACTAGGAAGGCGGTTACCGGTGTGGAGCAATGAGAACGGTCCAGGTAGTTGCTGAATCCGATGTAGGAGTTCAGTAATATCCGGTATGCTAGATTAAAAAAAATCTTAGGAACTGTGGATCCAGTTGAGAACTGAACAGGACCGGGGGTCAGAATCCGAAGGGGATCCGATATTGAAATAGGAACCTGGTCGATGTCCAATTAGCTGGGAAAGGTGAGATGGTACTACTTTTCAACACTTAGATTACGAAGTAAGTTTGATGGGAAATTCGGGCAGAGTTTTGGTAATGAAGTCTTCTTAAGGGGGTTCAGGGTACAAAGTTTGAACCAGTTCTTCCGGGAAAGGATTCAAAAAATCCACCCCTTGGACCTCTTCAAGTGAGGCATTCATAGAGTTTTCTTCCACCTCCACCCATGCTGCTGAATGCTGTGACAGCTCACGTTTCCATCGACCCAGGCTTGTAATGGCGATACAAGCTGGCCACTGAATAGTTGTGGGGAGCAGAGAGGAGTGGGGAATTTTTTATTATTTCCTATTTTGTTCTTATCTACCATTCCTCCAAATTTTATGATCGAATCTAGTAGTGCTTTGTCACGTCAGGACGAGGTCCAAGACGATATGGGAGTGTTTTGAATCATTCACATCGGAGGGAGCTTGTATGATACAGGTTGAACTGGCACCTCGACCGGTATAAGGAACCAAGACGGTGTAACAGGACTCATCGACATGGACCCCAGAAGGGCCGATGTTAGCTTCTTTGTTCATAGCCTACACCGGCTCTTTGTTTGGCCGGTGTTATCTTTTTACTATTTTTGTTGGCCTTATTTTCAAAGTGAACTTGGGTCGGACCGAAGGAGGTGTTTACAATCCCAAACAAAATATTTTACATCCTTGAAAAATTTCTTTCTTTACTCCCAATTTAGATCATTTGGAAGAACTCTTGCAGCTTTAAAATTAGCCATATCAGTAAACCATGGCCGTTTTGTTACTTCAAAAAGTTTTTCATCAGGAAATTCTTCCAAGATGTCTTTTCTTTGGCAGTAACCTCATCATTCATTAATCTAGAAAGATGGTCAGTGACCATATTTTCACTACCCTTTTTATATTTGATTTCAAGATCATATTCCTGAAGGAGCAGAATCCATCAGATTAACCGAGGTTTAGAATCACTTTTAGTCAAAAGGTACTTGAATGCTACATGATCAGTAAAAACAATTATTTTTGAACCAATCAAGTATGATCTAAATTTTTCTAAGGCATACACTATGGCTAGTAATTCTTTTTTAGTAGTTGCATAATTTATTTGATTTTCATTTAAAACTTTACTAGCATAGTATATAACCCTAAAAACTTTTTCATATCTTTGACCTAAAACTGCTCCCACGGCATAATCACTTGCATCGCACAACAGTTCAAAGGGTAAATTCCAATTAGGAGCAATAATTACAGGGGCAGAAACCAATTTTTCTTTCAAGAAATTGAAAGCTTTAAGACATGCTTCATCAAACTTGAATTCAACATCTTTATTTAGAAGATTTGTTAAAGGTTTAGCAATTTTTGAAAAATCTTGAATAAATCTTCTATAGAATCCAGCATGTCCTAAGAAACTTCTAATACCTTTTACATTTACAAGGGGTGGGAGTTTAGAGATTACCTCAATTTTGGCTTGGTCTACTTCAATACCTTTAGAAGAAATTTTATGACCGAGTACAATTCCTTCTTTCACCATGAAGTGACATTTCTCCCAATTTAACACTAAATTTGTTTCAATACACTGCCTCAGTACGGTGTCCAAGTTGGTTAGACATGATTCAAATGAATTCCCAAAGACTGAGAAATCATCCATGAAAATCTCAATGCTATTTTCAATTAGATATGCAAAAATAGCAAACATACAGCTCTGAAAAGTAACAAGTGCATTACATAATCCGAATGGCATTTTTCTATAAGCAAATATGCTAAAAGGATATGTAAAAGTAGTCTTTTCCTGATCAAGAGGGTCAACAACAATTTGATTATATCCAAAATATCCATCAAGAAAATAATAGTGATCTTGTTCAGACAATCTTTCAAGCATTTGATCCATAAAAGGGAGTGGAAAATGATCTTTTCTTATTGCTTGATTTAATTTTCTATAATCAATACACATTCTCCAACTAGTGATAGTTCTTGTTGGGATTAATTCATTTTTATCATTAACAATTACTGTCATACCACCCTTTTTTGGAACAACTTGTACAGGACTTACCCATGCACTATCAGAAATGGGATAGATAATACCTGCTTTCAGCAATTTAAAAACCTCCTTCTTGGTTACCTCTTTCATGGTTGGATTGAGGCGCCTTTGAGGTTGAGCAATAAGTTTAAAATCATCCTCTAATAAAATCTTATGCATGCAGTATGATGGACTTATACCTTTCAGATCTTTAAGTGTCTATCTGATTGCTTCTTAATTTCTTTTCAATACTTCTACTAGCTTTTCTTCTTCTGTTTCACTTAACAAATTACTAATAATTACTGGTTTTAGATTACCTTCTTTCAAAAAGATATACTTTAGGTTGGAAGGTAGCACTTTCAATCTAGGCCTCTGGATTTCTTTAACGGGTACTTCTTGGATTTCTTTAATTTTTCTTGATTCAGGGGAAATTTCTTTCCCTTGATCAAGGTTTTTAAGATACTTGTCTACCTATTTTTCTTCTTCTTCACTCAAACATTCCACAGAGTTAGTTAGTAACTTATTTAGAGGGTCAGAAATTGACATACCTTTGGATATGGAAAGGCAAACTTCGTCGAGAACATCCACCTTAAAACAGTCTTGTTTTGAGTTGGGATGTTTCATGGCTTTGAAAACATCAAAGTTCACCTCTTCATCATGTACTCTTACTGCTAGTTTCCCATTATCTACATCAATGAGCACCCTAGCAGTCTTTATAAATGGTCTTCCCAGGATCAGGGGGACTTCAGCATCCTCTTCCATGTCTAAAACCACAAAGTCAACAGGGAAGTAGAACTTGTCAACTTTTACAAGTACATCTTCCATAATACCATAGGGTCTCTTGATTGATCTATCGGCCAATTGCAGAGTCATTTTTGTTCTCTGAGGATCAAGATCCCCAATTCGCTTCATCATACTTAGAGGCATTAGATTAATGCTAGCCCCTAAGTCTAAAAAGGCTTTCCCAATATTTACACCTCCAATAGAGACAGGAATGGTGAAACTTCCAGGGTCTTTCAACTTTTCTGGCATGTTATATTGCAAAATAGCACTGCAACCTGCTTCAAGTTCAACAATTTCCTATCATACCTCCTCTTTTTGGTAAGTAATTCTTTCATAAACTTTGCATATGTTGGCATCTATTCCAATGCCTTAGAGAATGGGATGTTTATGTGTAATTGCTTGAAGATTTCAAGGAATCTTTTGTATTCCTTTTCCTTATCCTTCTTTGATGGCGCATGTGAATAAGGTAGATCCCTAACTGGAGGTGTCTGATCCAAATACTAATTTTTTTGTTTTTTATTTTTTTTATTTTTTTGTTTTTCTTTTTCATCATTTTCTTTATTTTGTTCTTCATTCTCTTTTTCATTTTTTCTTTTTCTTCTTTTTTCTCTTTTTCTTTTTCTTTTTCTTTACAATCATTTCCTATAACTTTTCCACTTCTTGTAAAAATAGCCTTACATTGTTCTCTTAGATTTTGAGTAGTTGTAGAAAAACCAGAGCTTTTCATATCGGCTACTTCTTTTGCTAACTGTCCTAATTGCATGTCTGACGCTTTACGTACGGCTTCATTTGTTTACATATATTGTAGCAATTGTTGGATAGATTCCTCTATTCTAGTTAGCCTTGCTATTTGATCAGATTGTGGTTGTTGTTGTTTGAATTGATTGTTAGGAGGTCTGTTGGAAGTTCCAACATCTTGTTTCCAGCTAAGATTCTGATTCTGCCAACCCTGTGGGTAATTGTTAGGAAAAGAATTACCAAGACTAATAGGAAAAATACCTAAAGGTATTCTTTGGTGAATCAGGAAATTGGCTTGTTCTTGATCATTTCCATCAGGGGCACAATAACCATATGGTTGTTTCGCCATGCAATGCACACATTGTTTCAATTGAGCGAGTGGTGGTGATGATACTTGACCAATTTGAAGTTTTTCCAATTGTTTGCTCATTGCCTTCATTTTTTGTGTTAGCAATTTTTGCTAAGCTAAAACTGCATCATTTACTCCTAACTCAAGCATACCTGTTTTCCTTGATGTACTACTTTTTTCATGCTTTGCTTGACGGTCACTGGTTGACATGGACTCCATGATTGATATTGCCTCTTCAACAGTTTTGTTCATTAAAGAACCATTTGTACATGCATCTAACATCATCTTGAACTGAGGTAATAAACCATGATAAACGATTCTTACCTTCCCGGCATCATCCAAATTATGGGGGACATTTCCTAAGAAGCGCTTTGAATCTTTCTCATGCTTCACCGAGTGATTCATCATGATTTTGTGAAAAAAAATGTATGGCTGTCATTGCTTCAAAATATTTTGAAGGTGAATAAAATCTTTCCAAAAATTTTGTTTCAACATCGGACCAGTTTGTAAAACTACCAGGTAGACAAGATTTAAACCATTCTTTAGCTTTCCCAATCAAAGAAAAAGGAAACAATCTCATGTAAACAGATTCTTCTTGATTGGGTTCGAAACCAATTGTGCTGCATAACTCATAAAAAATAGTTAAGTGTTTATAAGGTTCCTCATTATTTAAACCAGCAAATTGATTATTTTGAATAATGTTTAGAGTAGCTGGTTTAATTTCTACAGCAGCAATAGGTCCTTGGTACATCCCCGAAACACAGGGTGGTCCATTAATAGCAGTAAATTGTCCCAATGTTCTTCTTTGTTCAGCAGCCATATTTGATTTTTCAAAATTTTCAAAAGAACATGAAGTAGAAGAAGAAGAAGTTTTTGTTTTTTTAGATTTTAAAGCTTTGAGTTTCTTTACAAACTTCTCAATCTTAGGATCAAAGAACACTTTCCCTGTAGAAGATCGAGTTTGCATAAATAAACTAAATACAGAAAGTTAGTGTAACAATATTAAGAAAAATGAATAAATAAATGATTAAAATAAAATTGAAAATTTAACTAAGGTAAAAAAAATTTACCACAGTAATTAAAAATTTATTGTTTTACTGAATGAATTCAATCCCCGGTAACGGCGCCAGAAAACTTGTTAAACCTAAAATACTGTTGGGTCTTTTAATTGGCAAGCACACCAATTGTTTGTAGTTTTCAAAATTTAAATATCGTTCCACTGGGATTAAACGTTTAGTGACAACAACAATTCTTTCTTACTATGGTAAAATAATAAATCAAAAGAATAATTTATACATAATTTATACAATATTCACAGATATAGAGATGGCTTTGTTCATGTGGTAAAAAGTAAAATTAAAGTAAAATAAATTAAGATAAAATGAAATTTGAATAGCAGTTGAGAATAATTCCAATACTTGAAAAGAGAACAGATTAACAAAATATGTTGGAAATTGGATCACTGTACTAGAACATAATGAAATAATTAGAGACATACATATTTAATTATCAAATTTATGTCATTGCAGCTTAAATTCATTATAACCGATCCCTCGTGATATAAATTCTAAATAGTTACTGTAAAGTCTGATCCCTCAGATGCTTTCTCAGTAAAAACTTACACTAAGTTTAGGCCTTTTCACAACAATGGTTAACAACCCTTATAGAATTGAGATACAAAGGGTACTCCAACTTTTACTTTCGTTAAAACAGGTTTCAATACAGTATGAATAATCATTCTCCCGTTTGACATTCATACGAATAAAATAAGTTTTAATACACATGAATCTCCCATTTGACGTTCATATTAATAAAAAGTTGAAATACTAACATACACTTGAATCATAAATATGTAGAGGTCACAATCACAACATCATATAACTAGATGAGTTTACCAATTTCAACATAAACAGATTAGTTACACATGATGGAAGTTAATACAACACTTACAGATAGTGACGTTACAACACTTGATCACACTTCACAATATGAAAAGACACACAACACTCACTTTCTCAAGTATATGGAAACTATTCACAACTACACACTCAGAACTCAGAATGGCTGAGCTAACACGAAGAAGAGAAGTGAAGAAAGGACTTCAGAAAGGGATGCCTGGAATGATGGAGGATAGCCTCTATTTATAGGCTGGAATCAGGTCCTCATGCGTAGCGTCAATACTGGCGTGTAGCGTGAGGGTCCTGATTCAGCCCCCATTAACACGCATGATTAAAGAAATGATTAAGCAATTTTTTATTCTAATCATGCCAGACTTTGCGCCACTTGTCTCCCATTCAGTTTGGCAGTTTGCAAGAGTGGATTGGCCATTATTTGGCCACTAAATTGAGTGCTTGGCCACCTGGAAATGGAATCCATGTAGCTTTTAACGCTACACATGGGTCTGACGTGTAGCGTCAGTATCCAAAGTGTGCCACGCTACGCGTGGTGTTTGATGCTACGCTTCAGCTCTCCAGTTCTTCAATTTTCTCTTTAATTTATTTATTTTTTCACTACAAAAGTAGAGAAAATTAATCAAGGCAGATTATTTCCAATAACATCCATTTATTGAATTAAAAACATAAATTCATTACAAATTAAACTAATTTTATTTAAAATAAACACACTTTTTATTATGAAAATAACAGTAAATTTGAGGACTAACACTGCTCCAAGACATCTTGCATTTTCTTCAACAAGAATCTGATTGCTCTTCACTTTGATTCTCATCATCAACATCTTATGGAATCACCAGACCGTGAATTATTTTCAAAAGTCCTCCCTGATCAAGATAAGTCTGGTCCTCATCTGATGACTCACAAGTTAGCTAACTCCATCAACGCATGAATGTGATTTTCCTTTAAAGGAAGGAAAATAATAAAGCAAGGCAGATCAAGATCCCTCTCTCAAATGAAAACTTTCCATCTTAGTGAAACTTATACTATCCCTCTTTGTCTCTACCTGCACAAATCTCAAAGGCTCTTTGTTCTATGCTTAGTATGCAGAACGAATCTCTCTGACCCAAAAAGCACATATCCATTAAGTAAAAATCTCTCTGTATTAGATGTATCATTCTTCAATGATCATCCAATGGGTCTCTCTCTCTGTTGCTCATCTTGAAGAAAAATCATATAAATTACAACTCTTCTCTTTATAGAACTGGCAGATGATAAAAGAGAAGAAATGAGAGTCGAGAGAGTTTGTAAGTAAAAAGATAGAAAGAAAAACAAAAACAAAAAAAATACCATATGTCAACAAAAGAAGAAATGAAATCAGAAAATGTCATTAAAGAAAAGGAAAGATCACTATGTGCATATCAATCTCACATTTTCAGAAGCCATAGTATCCAAGTCATAAGCATAAAATCATTGCATCTCATCTGAGAGATCATTGTCTTTGACTTAAGCTTTCAAACTTAGTACCAATTTCTCTTTTATTTCATCATCAACTTATACTAAGTTTTATGTAAAAATAAGCCTTTCTTCATTTGTATAAGTCGGCTGACCAGACTCATCACTTGGCTCAGCTAAGTCAAAAGGCTTATTAATCTTGTTGTTTAAATTCTTTTAATTCTTTGTAAGTATAGGTCTGGTAGACCTGTTGGGAAACATTGTTGGCCTGAAGAGACTTTGGAAAGAATACTTGGATGTAAGCCATGAGTGGCTAGTGAAAGAATACTTGGGTCTATCCCAAGAGTGGATACTGTAAAAGAATACTCAGTTTGAGTCAGGAGTAGCTGGTGTCAAGAATACTCAAAGGCCCGTGAGGTGCTTAAGCTAAGAGTGGCTGGATTCAAGAATACTCAAGGGCACAGCCTATGCTGTTTATGTAAAACAGAAAATTTTACATAGTGGAAAAACCCTTCAAGTCTGAAGGTACTAGATGTAGCTTTTATGTTGAAAGTGAACCAGTATAAATCTCCTATACGCTGTTTCCTTCCTTATCTCTACAAAAGTCTGATGCTTTTACATTCATCTTCTCTAAATTGCAAAAGTATGTTCTGTTGTGCAAAAGACCTTAAAAATGATTGTATATCATTTTTGGTTTGAAAAAGTGAACAGACTTATTTAACCCCCCCCTCTTCTAAGTCTGTTCTCCGAACCAACATAATGATTATTTTCTTATGCTACATATTAAATATTAAAACATTTATATTAACTATTTAGGTCAATTGGGTTGATCGTTAGTCATATGTACTCAATAAGCCTATTTAGACTACCATAGGGATTGATATGAACTCATATGAATGGATACCGTCCTTGACCTATTTTGGAATGATTAGTTCAAAATAAGCCACTTTAGAGATGTTAGTCCTCAAGACACCAAATCAAATTCACGCCTCCATATTCTTTCCTATCAGGATTCTTGGCATTTGAGTCCCTATTTTGGGAATAAAAGAGATTGGGTTGAGGAAGGTCCAACAAATGGTATCAAAGCCCCTTTTTATTGTTAGATTATTGAGTTTTAAGGTTGTTTGATTCTTTCTTTTGGGATCAATTTAGACTGATTTAATGTGTGTGAAACTCATTTATCATAAATCAAATGAATTTTACATGTGCATGAATGTGAATGGTTAATTATATGCCAAATAAGATGTATATACGTGCATGAATGATATATATGTTCGCCACATGAACTTTATATTATATATGTGCCACTAATTATATTCATATGGGTAAATTGTATATACTATTCGATAGACGATATATTATATGAGAAAGACTTTTTTAAGTAAGAGTGAGAGAAATAAATCTGAATTGTTATATTTTATCATGAATGGTCAGGATTAAAATATATTGATCATGTGATTCTTTTAAAAAGTCATGTGACTTTTTTAATTGGTCATGTGACTTTGAAAAACTTTTAACCATGACTATCCAAGTATCATTGTAGGCCCAAATTTGTTACTCTCACTTTCACCTAAGAAAACCTTTCTCATAAGATACATCGTCGTCTACATCATCTATATACATACATATATAATGTATATATATATAACTTTGGCTTATTCAATATATATATATATACGCTTTATGAGAAAGACTTTTTGATATGAGATTAAGAGGATTAAATTTGACTCATTAGATCTTATCATGGATGGTTGATATTATAATATATTAGTCATGTGAGTTTTTCAAAAAGTCATGTGACTTTTTAAGTGATCATATGACTTTAAAAACATTTTAATCATGATCATCCATGTATGATTGTACAGCCTAGATTTGTTGTTCTTACTCTCACCTAAGAAAATATTTCTTGTAAGATACATACACACACATATGTGTGTTTATTTGGACACATGTAAGTGTCATAATTGAGAATGAACTTGGCAAATTATAGAGACCCCCCCCCCCCTTTATTTGTATTTGTCTAGTTCTTTTTAGTTAAATTAGATGATGCAATATATTTCCAAAGCAATCTCTATTTATGTTTGATCGTTGCATGGGAGTACCATTTACAAACCAACTTGCATGGGTTGGTGAAGTGCTTGGAATCTTGTTGGATCTATAATTATGTATGCATATTTTGTGTGTATGCTTAACCCCTGCTTGTTGTATAGAACATGTAATTAAATGTATCTATCTTCTATTACATTTGTTGTTGTTAATGCTAGTTGCTAACATGTTTGCTCAAATTAATTGCATCCTCATGCTTAATGGGACAAACTTTCAGGTCTGCAAGGAAGCAGTCGAGATAATTCTCGATTGGGTAGATCTTGATCTGGTACTTTGGACTGAGAAACTCATTTCAACTCTAGGAAAGTCAAAGGAGAATAAGGTTAAGAAGTGGCAACAATCAAACCGAATGTGCCTAACTATTATGAAGTGATCTATTCCAGATGTTTTTCGGGAATTTCTGAGTCAGAGCGTAAAAGACTTCCTTATGTTGTTAAGAAGTATTTCACTAGTAATGAGCAAGCTGAAGCAACCAATTTGCACAAAGTTAATTTTCAAAACCAAAGTCACATCCATGAAACTATGTAACTGAGGTATCAAAGTTCATTTTCAAAAAGACCCTACACATTGGTTGTCATTGCACAAATTCATGTTGTACTTGAGAACACAAAGTAGTAGTTGCCATGTGTGTAATAAAAATAGGAACTTAAAGAACACTTAGTTTTAACCAATACAAAAAAAAAAAAGCCCTCTACACAACATTGCCTTTTTTTTTCAAAACTCAATCATTCCTCTTACACCATAACAACCGTAAAAAGAGTTGGCAAGACATCATCAATATTTTTACATAAACATTCATGCATCCAATGCTTAAAAGACTCATCCTCACCAGTTGGAATATGAAAACTCAATGAATTAGCAAACCAAAATCTTCTCAAATGAGAGCAAAATAATACCAAATGAAAAGTAGTCTCTTCATTCTCACTGTACAATAGGACTAATAACACCATCAATAGTACCCCTACACAAATTAGTCCTCACAAGCAAATTTTCTAAACAAACGCTCCAAATAAAATGAGACATTTAGAAGGTATTTTAACATGCCACAACTCAACCTCGTGAATAAAAAAGGATGAACATGTAGAATTCATTTCTTAAGCACACAACCAAGCATGAGCC
The DNA here is from genome assembly GCA_037962975.1 of Clitoria ternatea. Classification (NCBI taxonomy): domain Eukaryota; kingdom Viridiplantae; phylum Streptophyta; class Magnoliopsida; order Fabales; family Fabaceae; genus Clitoria; species Clitoria ternatea. The sequence continues at coordinate 233,344,189 of CM075670.1, forward strand.
CACTTGCCAAATATGCACATAACGTGTAAAAATCAAACTTACGACCACCTGATTAATCATTGTTATAACTTTTTAAGACAATGTTTGTTAGAATATATGATTTTTAACTCTTTTAAGATAGGTTTTAACCTACCTGAAAATACAAATCTTTTATATTTTGAGTTTTCTCGTAATTTAACTTATTTGATAATAACTTTTTATAACTTTTATTAAATAAAGACAAGTGTTCTTTTTAACTTATTTTTTAATAAATAAAAAAGATACCTTCCACTAAACACTTTTTAATAGTTTTATACATGCCTGTGTGACTAAACTTTTTTTTTTCCAACTCATGTTACCAATATTTAAGCCCTTACAATTCCCAAAAGAAAAAAAATTGTTTTCATCTCACTGGTGAGTCATTATAGGATATAGTTGGGATTATATTTTCATTTTACAAGTTGGGCTTAATTTGAATAAGTTTCTCTCGTTCAATTTCTTTAGATATTAAAATATGCAAGTTACTTTAAATGTATAGAGATAATTTAATTTTTCTATATTTTACTTTTTTTTTCTCGTATAAATTCTATTAAAAGAGTTTATCCAAGTCGAGTCATAGGTAAAACTTTGCTAAACAATCACCTATTTGGACGTTGTGCTTTTGGCATAACATATTGACATAAACAGTTCCCAGAGTTTCTTCCCTCACCAATGCTTTTTTTAATGACACCTCCTCTTTATAATTTCATTGTAAAAGACATATTTATCTATATATATATATATATATATATATATATATATATATATATATATGCATAAAATATATGTCAGCATTATAAAATCCAGATGAATTCTAAGGTTGTTTTTTCTTATTCAATATGCTATATCATACATTATACTACTCTGTTACGACGTGACTCTATTACCCTACAACACCATCTTGACATTAGAACGATAGTCCATTAACTCTTTTTTATTATTATTGATCATTGTTGAACTCTCATCAAATTTCTCCCTCTTCATTTAGTGTCATTATGAGCTTAACGATTACAAGTTGTGTCATTTTTTATTTCTCATATTTGTTCATGTAATGTTGATTATTGTATTGAATCCAAATTTGATGATTAAAAAAATGGTGTAGGTTGGCATGATTTGATATTTGCATCATTGACAATAGAGAACATTATGATGTCTGCATGTTGTTCTCAGTTTTCTACGTTGTTTTGTTCACCTGTTTAATAATTCAGTAGTTGGTAGGGAATTAGTTTTGTGACATCGGTTTCTCTTTTCAATATATAGAGGCAAAATATAATATGGTTTCATATTATTAGATTATAAATTCTTGTCGCATTTAAAGGATGTTTGGTTTGCAGTTGGGAAAATGTAGTTATGAAAATGGAAAAATCTAAAGGTTAATACTAATCATTTATGTCATTCGAGACAATTAAAACTTCATTTGACCGATTAATTTTTTCCTACTTCCTACCTCTTTTCCGTTCAACGGCTGCCCAAGCATGCTATTAGTATCTTAATGTTACCAATACCTACATTTTTTTGGACATAGAATACCTACTTGTGGTTATCAACTACAATGTCTGATTGCCTTTTTGTTGTATTAAACCCAGTTTATTATATCTCAATGTTATGAGGTTATGATTTCTTTCGGCTTATAATTTTCAGACTGACGGTTCAATTGAATTTGTATTCCCTTTTAAGAGTCAGTCTAATTTCTTTGAAACGTAAATATATCTTGAAAAACAAGATTCGATTCAATAATTAGTTTTCAAGTTTTGATTTGAGAATCTAAAAGAATAAAAAATCATGAGTCCCAATCATATTTTAACATAACTATGTTCCTAAAATTCAAATTCCACTTGCCATGGAAAAAAGGACTTTGCACAGCATTGCATACATTGTGGTATCGCAAGCATTCATTGCCAATATTATTCACGACTCTTGTGTTAATTAAGGTTCGGTGGCTAGTTTGAGGATGTTTGGTAAGTGCTGTTGAACGGAGAATGGGCCGTTGGAACCTCCGTTGCCCTCAAAGCAGCTCCTACTTGCTTCCTAGCCAACGGAGAAAATCTCCGTTGGTCTCCGTTTCCTAGCTGCACCAAACACCCTTTTTATCATCTTATTTTTCTCGTTGGCAACTACAAACTTATATGGTACGAAACCATTCTCCTTTTAAAAATCATAATTGAATTATGTGTATTACCATCAAGCAAATAAATCGTCTTTAAGATCGAGTTCTAGAAATACAATACTATAAAATCTTACTAGGAAGAATTTTCCCGCCTATAAATATTCTACCAATTTAAACCCGAGTAGAATATATCAAACCAAAAAAAAAGGTGTATGCGCATTAGTGAACTCTATAGGAAGAGGCCAGAACCAACTTAGAATTTAACTTCGATCCCAAATAGTTTGACATTCGATCTCCAACCGTTGTAGTAATTGATTGTAAGTATCAAAAGGATGAATATCTGTTCTAATTGGCAAAGTGAATTGTTCTATCATGTAATTGAGTTCTACCAGGTTACATCTGAATAAAAAAAGGAATTTAACAAAAATGATAGGGTACAAAATTAACAGATTGAAAATGCTGACTAATGTGATCAGACCTGAGTGAAACCTTAATGGTACAATTCTTGCTACAACCCTTCTCTTCTAACCTCCATTTTTTTTATCATTTTCTTCAGGCTTGGCCATTGCCATTACTTCCCATATACAGATACAAGAATGACTACAACAATGTTGTTCTACATGTTCATGGATTTTTACCGTGTCAAAAACTTGTATACCTCCTTGTGGTTCAATATATCACAACACGAATCAGACCTGGCTGTGGTTCTGTGAAATCAAGGCCTTCTTCTTCAAGTAGATAATGCTGTACAGCCAACGGAAGCCTTGCGGGCGTGCGGGAGCCCCTCGTATGGTGGCCGGTCCCAACGCATATATAAACCTGCAGACGCTGTTCAGCCGCTCTGGCTGTGCTTCTTAGCACACTCAGTTCATGTTTCAGCACGTGGATGGCTTCACTTACATGCAGCCCGTGTAAGTCTATCATTCTCTCATACCCTCTTCCATTAACCTGCATCTCTGGAGCAACAGGATTCCTGAAAGATCAACATTCACAATGACTACAGCAGAAGCAAACACACAGAATTATAGAACAATGAAAACAAACTTCCTAATTCTATACTAATACAATATAATTCCAGAAGAAAATTTTAGATAGCTTCTTTTAGTAAATGAAGGAAAAGGTGCTGCACTTTTGGACAGTAGATGTTCACAAAAGAGTAGTGTTACGCTGACTTGGAACTTAGCTACTAAATTCTTCTCTGAATATGCCAATCGATAACAATCAGCATGTGCCTTTTATAACCATTTGGGGGCTGTTTGATTTGAAAATGTGTTTCCACTGTTTTATCTTTTTGCTTTTACTCTTATTTACAAAAATGCCTCCTTGTTTCCATTTCTGAAAAGCTTGTATACCTCTATATAAACTTTTAAAAATAAAATAGAGTGAAAAAATGGTGACATTTTTTTAATTAAATTTGAAAAATAAACATTTTCTAAAATCAAATGTTAAAGACCCCTTTATTGTTTCACACCACTCACAGCTAATGTGAGACCAGCATACTTATCAACGGTCAGCAGTCGGTAAAAAAATCAATAGTATAATAAATAAATAAATCAAATAGCGACAGGCAAAAATATGAATAAAAGGTAACAAATAGAGCCAGACTGTTAAAAGAAAGTCATCATTATCTGCAGTTTGTGTAGAGGTGGAGAAATATTTATGTAGTTGAAGCTTAAAACTGGACTGAACAAAAAGCCAAACGCAATGAGTCTAACCATGAATCAGACACCTACTAGTTATGATTCAATCTTTAACAAAATTGATGGTTAGACCACCATTGGATGAATCAATTCAAAACCGATCTCATAAATAGTCATATTTTAGTTGAACCAACCAACATAAATTTAAAATTAAAAAATTTGTTCACATTTAAAAAATGTTAATATATATTTTATTTAGATTATTCTTAATAAGTCATTTAGCTCAACCAATCCATATATGTTGATGAATCTGAATCAAAAGTCTGACAAGTTCATCATCTGCTATAGTATTAACAGTGTGTCATTATTACATCAAACAAATTTTGCTTTCTACCAAAAGTCACGTGGATAGGAAGATTTACAGAAGAGGGGAACAACAAACCTCTGGCGGTAAATAGATTCTTGAGCTTTTCCATGAGCTGCTTTCATATGCATGTTGTGCAGTTGCCCCTTAACACTTAGTTCTTTTGCAAGAGCCTTGTTTCCTACAAGGTAGGCTTGTCGTGCCTGTTTTTATATTATGAATAATTAAACTTAAGTTACAACAATTAGAATGTGTGATCTCCCAATAAGTCCTCATTGCCCAGTTAGTGGCATAAAGCTTGGTTGTTGAAACTTAAGAAAATGTTAGCCGGACAAATTCCATTACAGCGAAAAATGTGAAAAAAATCCAAAAGGTGGCACAAAAACAAACTAAAGAACAGATGTTTCTGGTAAGGATCTTGCCAGTCACACAGCAAATGTTCCTGGACTTTGTTGTTAGTACATATTCAATTCTAACAACTCTTTTCTTAAATCTACGCACCCTACACAGACACAACTTGCTTGCCCAAGAGTTAATGTGAACTGCAGACTAACTCAGAGAAAGAACATATAAGATTAGAAATGTAGGTGAAGCATGTTGATATAAGCCAACCGGGAAGTGTGTAGCCAAAATCATTACATCATACTCCCTCATGAACTTTTCATAAGACAGTTTTAAAATTCTTAGTGGTCATTTTTATAAGACAGGGTTACAATTTCTAAAATAGTTATTTCTCTTATCCTCATTTACCCTTATTAATTATTTTATTTGGTTAGTGATCCGGTTTGGATACCGGCCCTAAGACTAAGAGATCATTATCTTAGCCGGCCTAGAGTTCAATCGGTATCACAGGACAATGATCCAGTCGGCAAAAATATTAGCTGTCCTAGACATCAACCGGTAACACAGAATACCGACCCGGTCTGCAACTATATGATGTAAGTCTCTCCTACACCGGTCATCCGAAGTAGTGTCTGAGACATTGGATACCTCATCCGTTCTCATTTCACCCATCACTTATAACCGATTGCCTCAGTCATTTTGAGAGGTTGATCCGGACCGATCAACCGGTTTCCATTATATCACATGAAACCGGTGTCATCGGTATACATCCGGACTGTAATTCCGAGTCAGGCATTCTCCCTGCACCGGTTAGTCCAGGATAACACCATGCACACCAGATAACATACATATCACCCGACAGAAGACGATGGGCATTTCTACAGGGACCGATCAATAATTCCCCACACTACGAGCCATAATCTGCTCCTGGGAATGATCAACTTGTCCCCTAAGTCTGGCCCCATTCTCCCTACGCTCAATATAAAATAGCCACTTGCCTCAATCATGCTGGTGAGTGCGCATTAAACAATAATATACTTGCTTAATGGAGGTTAGTGGTTTCCCACTAACAGGTCCTCGTATATCGAGCTAAACAGGTATAAGAACTCACTTCAGTTTACTGGAGAGAGGTTCTGAGTTCTGGTTCCGGGTTTTCCATCCATTACATTCCACACTTGGAATATATTACTGACTTGAGCGTCGGAGAATCTTCGCAGGTGACACCACCTTTCGCCCACACCTACGCGTGAGGTCGGTGTGAAGGATCTCCAGGACGCCAAGACCGGTCTCTTCATACAGATACACCGGATACACACACCGGATATTCACAGAACCGGCCTTCAGACATATACTTTTCTCACTATTTGTGACTGGCCCAACACCGGATCTCTTGGACCCCGGTGCAGGACAGATCAGTTAGTAATAAATTGTTTAAGAGGTAGCCACCCAAACCAACAAACTAAAAGAAGAGAGATATTAATATCTTCATTATTATCAAGCGCGTTAAATTAAGCTCATGGGGGTAGAATTGAAATGCCATATTATCTTGTAAGAAACCAATAAACTTAACTACCAATTAACTACTTTTATTGATCTAAGTGATTTGGTTAACTTAGCCATATGAAAAAACCAGAGGGAGTATTTTCATTCAAATTCCCATTTAACTTCACCAATGCATGAATCATAGACCCACCTGCTCAAAATATGCATTACGCAAGCGTGCATGACCACGAGCCTCCTCCCGCAGCTCAGAATACATATTTGCTGCCATTCAAAATTGTTAAAGGAAAGACAGTATAGAAAGAAGTCATCTCACAGTTGAAGCACATAAACTTAAATATTTACCGACTGCGTCACCAGTTTCAAGCCAAACAGGAGCTGCCCGAGCAGAACCACGGTTATGTAATCTATCACCAAAGTTAGCTCTCCCCTGTCCACTGTTGTAGGCACTAGCTAGAACATTTAAACTCCTGCTTGAGCCAGTGGAAGCATCACCAGAGCCATTTCTATCATACTTCCATATACCAGAATCCTGAGACACCAATTTCCTGACAGCTGAAGCAAAGTCGGTAGCACCTCTAGATGGAATAGAAGAGCTAGATTTGAACATGAGCATTTCTTTCTCAGATGACAAGTAAGGGTTTCCACTTTGCTGAACATTATCTGTAGTATACTTTGCAGAATTTGGCTGGCCATTTGATGAAGTAAGCGTGGGAAAGTCCATTGCACTCAGATCAGGGGCTGATAGAGTCTTTGGAGTCGGATTCTGATTAAAACTACCATCAACTTGAATCTACAAATTTGGAGGGAAACAAGAGATAATCAACATAAACATCCCCGGTTAAGAAGAATGACAGAGAAATGAGTACTATTCATGAGATAACGATGACATGCACAAAATGAAAAACAAAATCTAGAGACATATTTGTACTTTGGATTACTGTGTTCTATACCGAGATAAGACTTTATAATAAAAAAAATACGCTAACAAAATTCCCAGGGTTCCTTCATACATGAAGCATCGGGTATCAGGAAACAGTAGATTAGAAACCGGAAGCTGGGTTGCATTACAGTTTCCTCATAGGGATGCCAGCAAGGCACAAGTATTTCTCTCACATTTATCCTCCATTCCTTCTGATTTCATAATGTACCATAGCATATTGCAAGACGGGCATTTCCAACCAATAATTGCATCACAACATGCTAAGAGAAAGATATGACACAAATCTAACTGACAATGTATAACTTCTACAGGAAATCCTATAAAAAGAGGCTGTATAATGAAAATAGTTTAACTAGAAATCAGTTACGACATAAAGATCAACCTACCTCCAACTGCGTAAGCATCTCAATGGTCAGATGTAGATCACATCCATTGGCAAAGTAAACTTCAGCAAGGCTTTCTGAAGCAAAACCAGGGAATAGAGAAGCTAAAAACTCCAATGGATTCACATCAGTATCATCCATAGCATTCTCAGCCAAAATATCATTTAAGAATCCATGTCTAGAGTTGTCATCATAAACAAGTGCCTCTCGACCACTGCTAACATGTAGGTCAGCATTCCCAATTCGCCTATCCCAAGGCTTTGCTAATGGACTCAAAAAGCTTGCTGAAGATGGTTCCTCGTAGGTGGAATTGGAAAACCTTAATTTATCAGCAAAGGCATTGCCATTAAGGTGCTGTTGAGATAATTCCTGCTGCTCATTTAACATGTATCTACTTCCCTTAGAAGAAGGAAACATTGAAGATTCATTATCATCATGTATAGATAAGCCTGCTAAAGAGAGATTGTTAAGACCTTGGGATTCATCTTCTCCCATAACCTTGAAGTCAGGGGTGATATCATCAGGAAGCTGACAACGCCAGTACTGGTGGGCCTCGTCATCTGAATTATTTGAAACAGATGATTCTGATCGATCTAAAACCGTTTTCCCTAGAGATCCGGCAGTAGGCAACCTCGCTGTTGCATCTACTGAGCTGGTGCTTCCGGATGGCAATGATCTGAGGGAAAAAGGAATAAACTCTGCTGCATTTGGATTCAAAGTGGTTGCTTTGCTCAGCAAGCTCAGTTTTGCATCTGTTTGGGATCCTTGCTTGGATAAGCTCATTATTAACAAGAATATGGACAAAAAATTAAAACATAGATCAGCCTTAAAAACAGTGACAGAAAAATTCGAGACAGCTTCAACCAAACCCTGCAAAACAATTCAATTTGAGCATACTCATTGATCAACCAGACCATCATCCAAAAAACAGGAACATAATAATCCCACAAGTGTCATGAATCATGTACTATACAAATGAATTCAACAGTATACAAGATCACAATACATGTGAATGTGAAAATAATATTAAAAATAAAAAACAACTCGATACCAAACTCCAGTTACCAGTTGAAATTGGCAGATTAACAGCACCATGAAGCATTCGTTAAAGCTGATTATCACCACAAGAAGCTATGAGATGCCCATTTTCAAAAACAGTAACTTGGAAGTGAATACCAAAGCTTAATTGAATGACAGAGGGACTACATATGAGCTACAGACACAACTTTTAGCAAATCTTATGAACGCAAAAAATACATTGACCAATTCCACACCAAGTAAAAAAAAAACAGGAAAAAGGGTTAAAAACCCTAAAATGTTCAGGAGCAAATAATTGTTAACAGTGAGTAAACAATTGAAAGAATTGTTCAATAGTACTACACAGAAAGCCAATTAAAACCCAACAAAAGTTCCAAGAATCTCAAACCCCAATCTCGTACGAACAGAAAAAACTGTGACAAATTAAAACCAGCTGAAGACAAAAAAAGAGTCAAAGCATGAACAAACCAATAACATAACCTTCCATTGTGAAGGCCAAAAGCTTTACAAGATCTTAAATAATTCAAACCATCAAAGAATCAGAAAAAACAAAGAGAACCCCAGAAGTCCAATCAATCAAACACAACAAAAGCTGGTAATTACATAAAATTTAATGAGATGAGTAAGTGAAAGATCTGAAATTTATGAAAGAGTGTGGAAGAAAAATTATACCTTTGCGAATCAAATCAAAGGGATCCATAGGGGAAGATTGCATAAGATCAAGGGGTAAAAAGGAGAAAAATGCAGAGAAAAAAAGAAGCAAGTTTTTATTTTTTTGCAGAGAATTAGAGCTTGGAACTCGCTCCAGTATTGTTATCTCAGTTATCAGTTTTTTTTCTTCTTCTACTCTCTCTTTCTTTTCTTTTTCTTTCTATTTTCTCTTTCTCTCTCTTCTTTCTTAGTTTTTGTTTTTTTTTTTGTTTGAAACCCTCTTAGCTAATAATATCAGCACCACCACCACAAAAATATTAAAGAAGACACCCAACCTTTCGCCCCTCGATTTGACCCCTCTCTCTCTACACAAACTTTATGTCTCTATTTGTGTCTGAGCTTCTCTCTGATCCTTAACTATACAGTGTTTATAATTAATTAATCAACATGATTGGGATTTGGGAAGAAAGAAAAAAAGGGTGAGGAACCATTTTTTTTCTTTAACTAGTTTCCATGAATTATAAATATTTAAAATATTTTTTAAATGTATAACTTAAAATATTCATCCTCCATCCCAACCCCTATTTATAGACACCTCAATAGTTAAGAGTTAAAATAATTAGATCAGAATTTTAAAGTTTTTTTATCTTTAAATAAGAATTGAATCTAGATAATTTTTTAATCTATTCAATGTTGAACAGCATAATAAATCAAAAACATTGAAAACTTATATTAAAAAAATTCAAAGTCAACACATTTCTAATAAAAAGGTTTGCTTATTCTTTTTACGGCCAAAGTTAGAAAATCGAATTCAGAAAATATTGTGTTAATAATTCAGAAAATATTCTTTTTACGGCCAAAGTTTGGAATTAGTTTGGAATTTCATACATAAGTTGTAAGTTTGGAATTAGTTTTAGTTTCTAGAGAGTAATCCTAGTTTTAGAGTTTTTGGTAAAGTACTTTAAGGAATTGCGAAGAGACATTCCTACCTTATCTCCTTCCTCCATAGGTTTCTTTGTACTCTCCACCACCATGAGTGAATAGTCATTTTACTCTTAGGGACGTAGGAGTAATATCAATTAAAGAACTATGTATCTATTATTTTTCTATTTGATGTTATGTTTATGTTTATGTTGTATTGTGTTAGATTTCATTAACTTCTAATAAAGAATTATGACAACCTTAAAAGAATTAATTAATTTTGTGGGAATAACTCTGGTAAGTGAACCTTAGGGAAAGACGCACCTAAGAGCAACTTAAGTAATATGATTCACTTAGTTTCATGAATTACTAATTCAATAATTGAGATGAAATGAAACTCCTAAGAGTGTTTTAATTAATTGAATTTAAATCGTTAAAGTACTTTGCTGATTCTTGTTTATGATTAAGTCCTTAAAAACCATAATATTTGCTTTGCTCAATTTAAATCGAAGTCTTGGTAGGGTTCGAAATGGAAAAATTAACTGAAAATAGGTTTTCGGTGAGGGATATAAGGGTGGCGTGTGTTAAGAAACCTTGTAAGGATTTTGGAATTTTATGATTGAACTAATAATCTGTATTAAATGATGGTTGAGGCACTGAATTGAGAAGTTATAAGAAGAAATGAAAAGATTCAAAAATCTTTGTCCTTAACTGTGATTGGTGACGTTTTAAGGGTAAAAACAGATTTTTCGAAAGAGAAATCAGGTATCAAGGGAAACTTAAATTCTAGGTTGAATTTAAAAAATTATTTGATGATAAAAATATAAGACTTTAAGAAGTTATTCATTTTGGACTTTTGAATCACCTTGATTTGAGTTTTCTAGTAAAAAAATATAGTAGCAACGAAGTTTTAGATAAAATCGACAATAAATTGGTTTAAGTGATTTAAAAAGGATTTTGGACAGATGCTCCACGTAATTAAAAGAGTATTTTTACACCTAAATTATTACAATGAAATGAATTCAAAAGGGTTTTTAATCCTAAGAACAAAGGGATAAAGTTCTATGGCTGAAAAAGTAACAGAATGACGTCCGCTAACCTACTTTAAAAATTCAACATATAAATAGAACCACTTTAACAAAACCTCAAATTTTTGTAACTCTGTTTGCAAAAACCAGTGTCAACCAAGCTACACCAACATTTAACCAATCACACCTTAAATCAATTGTTTTTGGTGAAACTTTTAAAGCATTAGTTTTAGTCTAGTGGAGACATGGTCATTGAATAGTCAATTAAATTTTTTTGATGTATGGCTGTAGTTGTATTTGTATTAGACGGTGTTGTTTATGTAAATGTGTTGTGGCTTGTAATTTTGTATTTGGGGAAGTTTTGGCTTATTAGGTTTATTGATTTGTGTTGTGAAGGGATCAAACATGGTTGAGTTTGAATAACAATGATGCAGTTTCAATGGAAGATTAAAAATGAGTGATGTTCATGGAAGCAATACCCACAAAGGTAAACAGGTTTATAAATTATAATATTTAAGTGAATATTCAATTTTTATAAAACCGATGATCAATAGCCTAATGTTAGGTATGGTGAAATTGCAGGGTGTCCATGAGGAAGACGAAGAATTGAGAGGAAACAAGATTGAGAGTGTTGACCTTCTTAGCCTAACTCTGGTGAAGTTCAAGTAACAGTCTAAAGTTACTTGGATCATTGTAGAAGGCACCATGAATTTGGGTTCTCAACTTATGTTTCTTTCGAAGCACATCACAACCCTCAAAGCTCTTCTTAAATTCTACGCTCTTACTATCACTACTGGCAATTCCACAAACCTCTTCGTTGCTTCCAAACTCATCTCTCTCTACGACTTTTTTGACTCCCACTCTCACTCTTCCACCCTTTTTCACTTTCTTCCTTCCAAAGACACCTTCCTCTAGAACTCCTTCCTCAAAACCCTCTTCTCCCGCTCTCTTTTCCCTCAAGTTCTATCCTTTTTCTCCCAAATGCACGCTTTCAATGTTTTCCCTAACCACTCCACACTCCCTATTCTCGCTTCTTCCTCTGCCCACTTCATGTTCCCCCCTCATGCCATGTCCCTTCAGGCCCTGGCCTTCAAACTTGGCCTTTTTCCTTATACTTCCGTGGTGGGGGCTTCGTTTGTGTCGATGTATTCAAGGTGTGGCCAAATAGGCCTGGCCTGCAAGGTGTTTAATGAAATTCCTATTAGGAATGTGGTTGCTTGGACTGTACTTGTTATTGGGTATGTGCACAATGGGGAGAATCAGAAGAGTTTGGAGTCTCTCTATGAGATGCATAGGATTGGTGAAGATAATCAGAAGCCCAATTCTAGAACTTTTGAGGGTGGTTTTCTTGCTTGTGGGAATATGGGTTCTCTGAGTGAAGCAAGTGTTTACATGGGTTGGTCATGAAAAATGGAATTGGATGTTGGCAAGTTATACATTCTTCACTTCTGTCTATGTATACCAAATGTGGGGCACCTAAAGATGCTTATAGTTCCTTTAGTGAAGTGATCAACAGAGATCTCCTGTCTTGGACATCCATTATTAGTTTGTCTATACTAGGTTTGGGATGGTTGAATGTGTAAGGTTCTTCTGGGAAATGCTGGATGAACAAATATATCCAGATGGAATTGTTATAGCTTGTATCCTCTCTAGTTTTGGTAATTCCATGAATTTATATAAAGGGAAAGCTTTCCATGGATTAATCATATGGAAACATTATGTTCCTGATGAGAAAGTTAATAATTCACTGTTGTTTATATACTGCAAGTTTGGAATGTTGAGTTTTGCAGAAAGGCTTTTCCACGTGTGTCGAGGGAACAAAGAGTGCTGGAATTTTATGGTTTATGGGTATGATAGAACAGGCAACAAGATGAAGTGTATTAAACTCTTCAGGGAGATGAAAGTTTCAGGTATTCATTCTGAATCAGTCAGTATAATATCAGCAATTGCCTCATGCTCCCGGTTAGGAGCAATTGATCTAGGAAGGTCAATTCATTGCAATGTGATAAAAGGTTTTCTGTATGACGATGTCTCAGTCACCAACTCACTAATAGAAGTGTATGGAAAATGTGGTAAGATGGCCATTGCTTCAAGAATATTTAATAGGTCAGAGAAGGATGTTATATTATGGAACACTCTGATGTCATCTCACATTCATGTCAAACATCATGAAGAGGCTACAAATTTATTTGATAAAATGGTCATAGAAGGTCACAGGCTTTCAGCTTGTGCCCACATGGCATCTCTAGAGAAAGGAGAAAGAGTTCATAACTTCATAAATGAAAGTGATTTTAAAATCAACTACCTCTCGGAACAGCATTGGTTGATATATATACTAAGTGTGGGCAGCTAGATAAATCAAGAGAGGTCTTTGACTCCATAGTAGAGAAGGATGTAATATGCTGGAATGCTATGATTTCCGGTATGGAATGAATGGATATGCTGAATTTATTGTGCAGATATTCCAACATTTGGAGGAATCAAATATGAAGCCCAATGAAATTACCTTCCTCTTTCTTCTCTCTGTATGTGTCCATGTTGGGCTTGTTGAAGAAGGGAAATTTGTGTTTAGTAAAATGCTGAGTTATTCTGTGAAACCCAATTTAAAGCACTACACTTGTATGGTAGATCTTTTAGGAAGATCAGGTAATCTACAAGAAGCAAAAGATTTGGTGCTCTCTATGCCCATTTCTCCAGATGGCAGTGTCTGGGCAGCTTTGTTAGGTCATTGTAAAACTTACAATCAAACTGAGATGGGAATAAGAATTGCCATGCATGCTATTAGCTCTGAACCAGAAAAAGATGCTTACTATATAACGATGACCAATATGTATAGTTCCACTGGTAGGTGGGAAAAGCAGAAAGTGTGAAAAGGACAATGAAAGCAAGGTGTTTCATTAGAAAGAAAGCTGGCTAGAGTATGCTCTGAGCTAAAACTTCTATTCTCCTAAGTCTGAATTTTGAAAAGGTCAAAGAAAACCTATGGACGTTTACCAAGTGAGGTTTGATCTCAGCTTTGCTTCATTCATTAGCCATTTATGAGCTTGTGTCATTGTTGACTTGTTGCTCCCTTTTTATCATGCTTCAGATAAAACTTTGGTTATCTTAAAATATCAAATGGTATGGATGTTCTTGACTGTCCTGTTCAAATGGCCAAGGATGGAACACCATTTTGCTTAAACTCCATCAATCTTATAGAGAGTACAAGTGTACAAAGTTGCCCAATCAAGCTTTGGGACATATGCCATGTCTATCCCTGAGATCAAATCTGGGAATGGCATATCTATGTTCAACTTGACATGGAATGATATAAAAAGCTTGACCCATAAGTCAAAGAAAGTTCTCTAGTTATTTGTTATTCCTGTGCTCTAATATTCTTTTGCATTTATGCATCTGAATGGAGGTAATCCAGACTTATCACAGTGTAATTGACTGATACCTCAATTTAACTAAAATTCAGAGTGAGAGAGATTTACGGACATGAACACAGGTTTTGCTTTAGCCTTTTGTGGCCTTTAGGTTGCGTTTCATTGATGAATTGCCTTGGCAAAGCTTTCCCTCCCATATCATTTGGAGCTTTTCAGTTTCAACGTAGCATCCTACTCTTTTTATTGATTTATGTTGTAACAAATATTTGACATATTTTTTCTTCTATATTTTTTCTGCAACCTCAATATTGAACCCTTTTGCAACTTATAGATTGTACAGGAATCCAAAATGTAAGCTTGCTGGGGCATTTTTGACATTATCAGATTTCTTGTCCTTGACCAAGAATCAGGCTTCCCTATCTGGTGCTGTGACTTGTGAGCATTGTTGAGGTGTGTTCTTCCATGGTTATTTCCCATTGTTGTGTTGGATCCATTCTGTTGGCTATATTTGAACATAAGATCATGTTGATAAGAATTCCCACCAATAATATTGTTGATAAGAATTAGGATCGCTTTAGTAAATTATTAATTCATATGAATGATTTCACCTTGGAATAATGGGGGAAATAAAATAGGAAATATTACATTATCATGCAATATTTTTTGTCAAATTACGACACCTTCACTCACTTTTTGTAGCCATATTATTCCTATTCTCATTTCCTTCTAAAGTTCTGGACAACTGTAAAACATTATGAAATATTTTTTATTTCATTCTTTGGGGATTGGGTTCTTTTTGTACTTTATGCTGTTGATTTCTCTCTTTCAAAGCCAAAAGCCAAATGACTTGCCTGCCTCAAAAATCATATCTTGTGAATTTCACACTAAATATTTCTTCACAAGGAAATAATTATATGGTTCCTGTTTATTGTTATGAACAATAGTTGCATGCTCCTAGCCCATAAATGTTTTTTCTTCTCTTCTCATTCATTTTCTATTGATTAATATATATTATGTTCTTCTTAGCAAAATGCAGCCTATCTTGCCCAAAAATAAGAATTGACTGATACAGTCATATAGATGCTTTGAGGAAAGAAGGTTTTTGACAAATCAACAGCACAACAAGTGTACATTCAATCCAGAGAGCTCTATGCTGCAGAAGTTCAAGGAGAAAGCCTATTATGAGCTTGTCTACAAGATTGACGAGACAATTGGTGATGTTGTTAATGCAGCTATTAAGCATATAACTTAAGGGCTTTACTAGCAAATGCTAAAACTGCTGACGAATACAGACGTAAGTTCTAGCAAATTCTACTACAACAGAGTCCCGTGTAAGCCTTTTAAATTGCTAATATGATTGTTCTCCATTCTAATGCAGGGAGCAAATGCTTGAGAGCAGGTATGAACACAGATATTAAAAGCTTCTCGGGAATTCCTCTCTCAGGTCATTAAATGTTCTCTGTAACCTGTGGGATGTTATGTACGTCCTCATTGTAATGCGAAGTTACTTTTGAATGTAAATTGCTGAGGTGGATACTTTTACTTGTCCTGTCTGTAATTGTTGTATCTGTAAAGAATTGTAAAATAAGATGGTTCCTGAGTTGCAATTATCTATTTGTGGGCAGTGTCCTAAGTCATATCATCACAAATATTTGACAAGGTTATTTCACTCTTGTTTCTGTGTTTTTTTGTCTTTATTTTATGATTCTAATTGATAATGTCTTCAAGATGGATTCTAGAGTTGCTTTTATCAAAGAAGTTGCTTTTGACGACAAAGAAGATGAAGATATGGTACTGAGGGCGTGAACAGGTCTTTATCAAACAATCACATTCATACATACTGTTAGTGTTTTTTTCTTTCCCCGTACACTTGATATTTTCTCCTCCGTTTTGATATTATATCTTTCTACTTCATTTTATATAATCAGGATATGTTTGGTTAGGGATATGTGATGATAAGTTTGGGCCCGTGGAAACATGAAATAAAAATAAGAAATGAAAATGGAAACTAAACACACTCTTGTATATTCTTTGTCATGGAAGTGTGTTAGTGTTACTGAGTTATATGTCGTGAATAAGAGAAATAGTTAGTAAACCCTTGTTATGTAGGAAAGTCTAATGGTATGTTTCCAATACTTAGTATTATTTCTAATTAAATTTCATTCGCATGTGTATTCATTCCATATTTAGATGTAGCATTGCTTAAAATGGACTTTCAGGAGGGATTTTCAAACCAAAATTCATGCGGTAAACCAAAGCAGTTTTGAGTTTATTCCTATTGAAGGTAGGATAAAATTGCTTTTATCTGCATTGATGATTAAGAAGATTCAATGGTTTTAAAATTACCTCATCCTCCGTGGCACACCTCCGGCACGAGATAGATATACAAAAAACCATGGTTCCATTTTTTGCGACATTGACTTCCAAAGCTATGTGTTTGGTTAATATTTTAAAACATTTCCAATGAAAATATTTTCTAAAATAGTCTAAATAGTGGAAACAATAAATCCATTTTTTCATTTCCTAAACTCATTTCCAGTTAAAACGAATAGTGACATGCTCGTAACATTTAAAACAATGTATTTTCCATTCTCTTATAAAACATTTTGTTTACCCTTGAAAGCTCAAACACAACCCCTCTGTGACACATGTTTCTTCTCTCAATACTGAAAGCTTGAAGTCAAACCCGTGAATACCCTCTCACTGTCGTTCGTCAGAAGTTATTCACTGCTACCTGAGTATGTTTCGATTTTTAGATTTCTCTTATTAATATATTATTATATTAATTTGATGGATTAGTATTATTAAATTATTATATCTATATTTGTTGATTATTTATATAATATGTAAATATTATGTATATAAGTAGATTTAACTATTGGGCTCTTTATTTGAATGGGTCGTGATGGGTTGACCCATTTTATGGGCCAGTGAGAGGTTGTGGTTGCCTATATAATCACTATCCCATTAGGTGATTCTCACAGAGTCAGTAACACATTGAATATAAGGCACTCAGATTGATAGTAGTACGCACTCACTATTGGGATTCATGGATCGCTTGTATTTAATTACGCTTTCAATCAAACTTTGTTGTCATGATATGTGTTACATATATTGTATGTTGAAATAATAATTATATTGAATAATAATTATTCTGCAAATGGTATCAGAGCCTCGTTAATACGTATCATGAATGTTAAATATTAATTGTAGAATTTAGTTACCCCACTACGTTTCAATTTTTGTAACTATTTTTCTGCAATGGTGTTGTGTTTTTTTCCACTCAATAGAGAATTTAATATCAGCGGCGTAGGAAGTTTTTTTTCCCGCATAATATGTTAATAACTTCCACCTGCTTTATCCCTTTTAGAAAGCTGTTAGCACACGTTATGCGTAAATTTTAAATTCTTTAGTGTTATCTGTTTAATATATATATATAATTAAAATTGTTAATTCGTTAACATTATATATATATATATATAAATTTCCATTGTTGTTATCGGTTTTGATCTGGTTTGGATACTGGCCTCCAGACTGAGACGTCATCCTGACTGTTCTGGAAGGTCAACCAGTATCACAGGTCAATATTCGGACTATAAAAATACCGTGCTGGGAGCTATTCCTTCACCGATTATCCGAGATAGCACCTAAGACACCAGATAACCTGATCCGTTCTCATTTTTCTGTTACGTATAACCGTTCGCCTATACTACGATAGGATAAATGGCTTTACTACTTATCACGATTGATACTCTGCACAGCGGAAGGTGTCTATGTCACCCGTCAAAAGGTGCAAAGTACAGCTATAAGAGCGACATACAGAAAAGGTGGATCTTCCCCATTCCTGTGTCAGAATCGTACATTGATCATTGAACTACCCTCAATCGTACACTGAGTATTGAACTACTCTGAATGGTACGCTACACACGGCATCAGAGCCTCCTGGTGTAACATCCCTGTTTTTAGTAGCAGTCTTATTTAGTAAAAATTGAAGTTTAGAAGGTCTGTAAGTGGTAATAAGTGAATATACACCCCGTTGATAGTCTGTGGTATCTCAGAAATGTCATTTTTGTACATAATAATGGAATTTTTATGGACCATTAGTGAAATTATGCAAATTCTGAGTGAAATAGGCTCTGATCCGAGTGACAGAGTGAAATTCCGAGTGAAGGATTAGCAATTCCGACTGAAGGATGAAATTCCGAATGTAAGGTTATGTTATCCGAGTAATATATGACTAAGAAGGTTACTACCGAGTGGATTCTTGATCACAGAGACAGCTGGAGTGAAGTGGGTTCAAGAAAACCACTTCTAGGTGAAAATTCTGAGTCAAAACACCCTTGATTCTTTGTTTCTGAGTCAAACCTTGCTAAGTACTTCCATTTCCGAGCAAAACCTCTCTGAAATATAGAATTCCGAGTGGAATATAGGAATGAGAGCCCAATCCGAGTAGAATATTTAAGGTTTAGAGCCATTATTGAGTGAGGCTATGTTTATGACTCTTTTTCCGAGTGATAAAGACCTTAAAGGATTCCGATCGAAACACATTTTGAGGAAGGATAGTGTATGTGTACCTAAGAGATGAGTATCCGAGTGAAAAATGAGTGGGGAAGGACTTAAATGCTCCTGAAAGGTAAAATCCGAGTGAACCTCTTATGAGGGAAGAGTTGTTATAATGGTTTGGATTGGAAATATATTCTAAGTGTATGATATATATATATATATATGAACCGAGTGAATGAATACATGTAAACGTTTTATGTTGATTTGATGCTTCTTACCGACTGGAACGTGTTATGGAAGTATTTGGGAAAGATTCCGAATGGTTTCGTAAGAATATGATTAGTAAACCGAGTGGAAAAAGTGGAAGGAGCCATTCCGAGAGAAATATAGAGAGGCTGAACCATTTTCGAGTAAATCTATGAGTATGACTCCTCTTCCGAGTGAAATATACTCTATTGGACCAATTCCGAGTGAGACTTGTATGTGTAAGTCTTTTCCGAGAAGTGAGGGCCTTAATATGTTCTGATTGGAATTGTAGTTGAAGAATTTGGTTAAAACCGAGAGAGAAATATGAGTAAACCGAGTGAGTAAAGTTTGAGTATTTCTGAGTGGTAAATCCGATTGATTCCTTTCTAAGATATGAATTGTTATTGGAATATATCCTAAGTGATTAGAGTTTGAATAATTCCGAGTGATTGACTAATTAGGAGAGAGAGTCGGGTTCTAGAAGAAACACTTCCGAGTGAGAATTGTAAGTCTATACCGAGTGATGAATGTGAAGTACATTCCCGATTGTGTTGAAGTTAAACACACCGAGTGGTATGGAAAGTAGTATTCCGAGTAAGTGGATGAGTTTTATCGAGTGAAACAGTGTATGTAGAGATTCGGATTTGGAATAAAAATTTCGAGTAGAAGAAAGATAGGAAAAGAATGTAAGTGAGTCAGTTTTTGAAGGACATTACAGAGTGATAAAGGACTAGGCTTGGAATGATTTAACCGAGTAAGAACCATCAGAAATGACCCGGATTTGGAATATAATACCGAGTGAAAGGCCAAGCAAATTAGGAGTCAGTGTGAGGGTGAATTTACCGAGTAAATGATGGGAAAAATGAGTCGGTTTCATGGGAATGCCGAGTGAGGATTGGCTGATTCGCTCAAGCGAGCAAGCCACGCTCAAGCGAGCCTTACAATCATTGACTCGGAAGTAGGAATTCCAGTCGGAATAGTTCTTAACCGAGTGTAATTTCACTCGGTATTCAGTGACAGAAGTGCGTATTGACTTCAATTTTGTCTTTTAATGATATTTAAATTCAATCGTGCGCATTATGGATAGTGGACGACCAGAAATGGGCACTGACTCAGCATATATCTTTATTTAATCCCTAGTGACCCTTCCATTAGCAATCCACTAACAGCCCACTCAGAAAAGCTATCCCCCACTTGTTTTTCCACTCACTTCCTCCCTATTTAAACCAGCTCAAGGTTCTCAGGACTCACACTGTAACACCCCGATTTTCCAGACTCGAATCCCGATGTGATCGTCATAATTAATAAAATTGTGAATAAATTTTTCGCGTTACAAAATAATTACCAGAGTCACACCAAAACTCGAATCATAGAAAATCAAAGTGTACAATTAAATAAACTAAAGCTGGATCGATAAATTAATGGCCCATAGTGGTATACGAAAATAATATAGTTTACAGCGGAAGAATATGTATACCGGGCAAACGCCTAGTCCCATATATAACGATATAAGAAAAGGCTAGGCTAGCATGCAATGACATATCATGAGTCTATCAGACGACTATTATCATTCTACAATTAGTCCTATAAGCATGCTAAGCCTAGGGCATAATCGCGTATATATGAACCTGTATATACGGGAATCTTCTCCCGACTATCTCAACGTTTAAGAGCACCGTCTAGTCTTAACCTTTCTAATATGCATCAAATCATCTCTTATATTCTCCATATATATATTTATTATCTATCAATTCTGAAAGGATCAATCTATACATGTTCAGATTCATTAAAACATCTATACTATCGTAAGTAATATATACATTACATAATTTCAATACATAATAATCTACAAACGATGCCGGCCAAGGCACTACCTCTACCACTATTACCTTCACTAAGCTTTGATTCAAAATCCGAATTCCTCCCATGACAACCTGCATCACAATGCTAAAAAGGAGACCACATGGGAGAGTGAGTTATACATTCAAAATGACGAATAACAAATATTGTGATCATGTGTATATGCATACAAACATCATGTGTGCTTTGCTACAAAATTATTTAATTATTATCCATTCATCATTTCATTATTATGTTAGGCATACAGACCTCATAACTACAATTTATATCATAAATAAACACAAGCATATACACAGTCACCTATACAGTTACTTTGCCACTTACCATCAAGGGCATCCTCAATTATTATCATCATCAATTTATTTATCATTTAGTCAATACATCCTTACATGGGGTTTTTCATCACTCGTGGTCATCCTATTTAAAAATAAACAATAATTCAATTCTATATCAAAGGGTGATCGCAACCACCATAAACAAACATTCATAATCATAATGGGTGATCGCAACCACCATAACCAAACATTCATAATCATAATGGGTGATCGCAACCACCATAACCAAACATTCATAATCATTGGTTTCCCGCCTCGCAAGGGGTACTCCCTAAAGCAGCCTCGCAAGGAGCTTTCTCGTGATCGCAACCACGTTCAATAATCCACATAGGTTTCCCGCCTCGCAAGGGGTACTCCCGCCTCATGATCGCAACCATGGGCATCATAGGTGCTCGCAAGCCCTTTATCATATCAATAGATTTTCTCGTGATCGCAACCACGTTCAACAATTCACATAGGTTTCCCGCCTCGCAAGGGGTACTCCCGCCTCATGATCGCAACCATGGGCATCATAGGCGCTCGCAAGCCCTTTTACCATATCAAATACTAAGTGATCGCAACCACTGGCTCATCATCATATACTGGTCCCCGCAGGGCCTTTCACATTTCCCAATCTCGGTGATCGCAACCACCGGTACAATATCACATCATCATCACTCAGGGCTTCACCCTTCGTGGTACCCCGCAAGGTGATTCAATTCTCAATAATTATCACAATACCATCATCACTCGGGGATACACCCCTCTTGGCACCCCGCAAGGTGATAAATTCGACAATATAATGCATATCTATGCCATGCTAAGTCATAAATATAACAATGCAATAATGCATATGCTCAACAATCTTACAATGATTTCTCACCCTCTCAAATTAGGGTATATTATTTGGCATCTTAATAATCATTCATAATCATATTCAAAGCCCCTCAAGGCACATTGTTCATATAAATGGACATCTCAATGGCCACAAGATCATTTCATATAAATGGGCATTTCAATGGCCATAACATCATTTCATAAAAAAAAATCTACACATGGATATCAAATGGCACATCAATCATTAGAATATTATTCTACACTTGGAATTATCCAAGACATGTTCATCATTCACATATATGGCAATCACACTTATGCCCAACACAATCATGTTCTTTACTTTGCATCTCAACACAATACATTTCTATATTTCTCATCATTTAATGGATCAATATCCATATTCAACCACAATGGTTTTTACTACAAAATCATCAATAATACGATCATTCTGCACACAAGGGAATTATCCGAAACATTCTTACGTATTCCATCATCCTTGGTAACCAAGATTTGTGTTTCTCATTGTATGTATCATGGCATAATCATGTCATCTCAATAATTTAATTATTGTACGACAACACTATATAATTGTCTTCTTTATATACCCCTTTCATTCCCTCAGGCATCTTATAATATAAGGGAAAGACTTATCACCATTAAAATAAGAAAAGAAAATAAAAATTCCATCAGGGGTCACTCGCTCAAGCGAGACCCTACTCGCTTGGGCGAGAATCACATAGCTCGCTTAGGCGAGCCTCCTCGCGTAGGCGAATATTATCCAGCAGCGTTTTCACGCCCACTCGCTCGAGCGAGACACACTCTCGCCTGAGCGAGATTAAAGTGGGTCGCTTGAGCGCCCAAAAATTCTTCTTAAGCGAAGAAGTAAGGAGCATCAGGTCATTATCTCGCTTGAGCGTGTCACTCTCGCTCAAGCGGAATTCTTCCAGTATCCAATTTCATAATCGCTCGCCTGGGCGAGATCCAGCATGCCCCATCGCTCGCTTAAGCGAATTCCCCACAGAACCAAATTCTCTCACGCTCGCTCAAGCGCGGCCACGCCCGCTTGAGCGAGATTTGCCCAGTGTCTCTCCTGCTCAATTCATACTCAACTCGCTTGAGCGAGTAACTTACTCGCCTGAGCGAGAATGGGCCAGAGGCCATAATACTGATACAGGGGATTGTCGCTTGGGCGAGAATCCATCTCGCTTAAGCGAGATTATCAGTACATGCGCAGAAAACTGGAAATTTCTCAACTCAACATGCCAAAATCTATTCCAAATCAAGCTAACTCAATTTCATACTCTATATACCTCACAATGGGTATTTAAAACTTGTCCTATATGTTTATACCCAACAATTTCCTTTCTAATCCATTTACCATATTAAAACTAACTCCTTTTCATTACACATACTATTCTTAATAATCAATACTCTTACATTCACATTTTCTCGATAACTAATTAAAGTTTAACTTATCAACATCACACACAAAGGTATACATCTCCAAAACAATCATCTCCTATTTTCATATACCATCCTCATAATCAACAAATTGCCTTCCATATTAATTCAATATACATATATACATGGCAAGACAAGCATGAGTGTAAAACATACAACAATCACTATAAATCTACTCATGCAATTTGAATATATAACTCCTCTCCTACCTTGAGGGAAGAGCCGAAATCCAATTGCTCCGATCATTCCGCACCATCACCCGGAACATGATCTACATAACACACATATGCATTCATTTAATCATAAGCCATCACAAGGCTTTCATCATAATTTCAACATTTGCTAGCTTATCATAAAACCCAATATCAAGTCCTAGACTTGATAAACACCAATTTATGTGATTGGGTTAGGCTTCGGGAATTCCTTTCCCAAAACCAAGATTCTCTAGGTCTTAAAACTACCAAAACTCAACAACATCATCATCTCATCCATATATTCTAAATGGTACATGCTATAGTCTAAGACTTTATCAACTACTCTTCCAAATAATTGATCCATCACCACACTATGACCTTAATATCAACATTCATTCTTGCACAATTCCTAACAACACTCACCCATGAGCTTCTTCCTATAAAATTTGACATTACTATACTTATCCATCACTATAAACAACAACTTACACATTAATCATCATAATTAACCATCTTTTATCATTAATATCATTCTCTATTGCCATAAAACATATTTCCTACTCATATTCTACACATCCTCACTTTATAAAAATTAGGGTTCCATCAAAACCCCATCATCACTACAATTAATCAATCCTAATCTTCCCAAAATCCATAATCATCAATTCTAACTACCTTCATGCCTTATTTCCAACATCTCAAGACTAGCAATAATACATTTCATTATTATCAACACCAATAGCAATCCTCAATGGCTTCCCCACCTAGGATTTGGTTTCAATATACCATCATCCACCAAAACAACACCCCAATACATACAATAATACCTCTATAATTCAAAAACTATTAATAAAAACCTTGGGTGATCAAAATATACCTCCTTCTCCAAACTTAAGCTCCAAAATGAAAATTGAGAGGGAAGGAGGGGAGATGAGCCAAGCTTTGCCTCCATGAGCCATTCTTGCCTCATAATTCCATTAATTCTCAAACCTTGAATGAAAAATAATTTATGGAGGGAGAGAGAAAGGAAACGGTTTTGGAGAAGAAGAAGTGGAGAAGGAGAATGAAAAGAAGAGAATAGAAGAAAAGAGAAGAGGCCAACGGAAATATCAAAGAGAGAGGAAAGTTTCATTTTAAAATCTTAACCTCTCATTAAAACTTTACCGTTTTATAACATACAGGCTCTCGGTTTGGGCTCAATACATATTCTAAAAATTATTCCGAGTATAAATTCAGAATCCCAATAATTTTATCTACAGCCCTGACCAATGGCATCTCCATCGGAGATACTTGGTCCGACACTCATATTTTATCCGGGTCAGTTTTTAACTCATCTGACCACCATAATTCATCAACAGTTTTGAAAAGTCTTATTTAAGTCATTTCAAGAATTTTGGGATATTAATTAGCCCGCATGTAGTTATCCAACATTTATTTTCCTAATTTATCTTCTTATTTTAAAAATTCGGGGTGTTACAATTCACCCCTCCTAAAAGAATTTCGTCCTCGAAATTCAGTATCGAGTTACACACCATAATGCCACATTTAGGGCCGCACCTCAACAAGGTTCAACGATATCATAAAATATCTTTGGATTTATCAAAGTCCATCAAGTCATGATCATCATCATGTCATCATTCTCAATATAAATTTTTTATATCAAGTATGTTATATATATATCAATTACAACTCATCCAATAGAGCTCACATGTTCATACTCGGTATGACCAGATAGGTTCAACACATTCACCATAAGCAGCTACAATCCCTACACCTGCCCGGCCTATGTGTTGTTGCATCCTACATACAGGAAGGCGTCCCAATCCTGTAGTGGTTACTTCAAACACATAAAGTCGGCGCATATGTGCATGGTGCCACAATGCCTATGGCATGTAAGACCTTATCGAGACCAATACTTCGTATTCCCATGGCTCATATTGGTCACGCATATTCAAGCAATACCAGTTCATATAAGACTTGGTGACAATCCTCACCAGTCCACAACTAACATATTCATATCTCATCGTCATTATATAGTAAATCTAGCATCCATCATGCCATATCAATCATCAAATTTCAATTATCTTCACCATCAATCAGTGTACCAACCATAAATTTTAAATCATCACAGGGTAAATACCCCATCCTTGGGTTTCATCCTTCCAAATACATGTTTAAATAGTCCAAAATTCTTATCTCACTTACATATTTATTGACTATAAATCAATTCAATTCTTAAAAGATTCACCACACTCTTATCAAGTAGGCCTCATAATCAATTAATGAACTTCCACATTAGGCATTCTCCTCATAAATAACAATTAAGGCTCATAAATTAAACATATAGCTCATATCATATCACATCACTGTGTGATTTTTATCATCAATACAACACCCTTCAAATAAAATAGGGGTAATGACATGACCATATTTCTATTTGTCAACTCATAATCATGCATGTTATCTCCGCATCACACTATCATTCATAGTTAATCCAATAGTCATAATCTCAAGGATACATAATTTTGTCCAAGATCACTTCATAAAATCATATACTATAATCAATTTTCAATTTATATCCCAAATTAAACATTATTATTCATCATTCGTCAGGGATTATCTAGCTCCCCTTGTAGAATTTCTCACATACTATAAAATCATTTTTGGATATAGCTCATAAAGCAACATAAAGCCTAGACCGCTATAGAGGCTATTAAGTTAATTCTCTACAACAATTGATCATACAAGATCATACCGATCAATCTAGGTTAGGTCGTTATACCTAGTGAGTCAAAATTAAATCAATCATTCACTCGGTTTGCACACACCAAAACCGAGACACAACTTCAATCTGACATACATTCAATTTCATATGTAATCACTTATCACATATTCAAATTTCCAATCTAGGAATACAATAAATTTTTTTTTTATCATACAACACACATAGGATTCTTGTGTCCAAGGATATAAAAATTCTTCCTTCACCAAGGGCACAACCAATCATTTAAATTCGAGAATACCCACACTAGGGGGTTTCTTCAATATTATTCATTCAATCAACTCAAACATGAGTTTCATTTCATTCAACAAGAACCCCTTGGCTAAACGCCACAGGCGTAATGCATATAAGAGACCTAATCACAATTCATATTTCAAGTGTATTTGCACATCAAGGTCTCAACATATATGGTCTACCACCATATTAATTCCTTTCTCAATATTTTCTATTCATGATCAACACATGGCGTAGAAATCATCATCATATTAATTCATTCTTCATATTTCATATTCATCAACTCATCTTTCATATCTCTTATTCATCAATTTCAATATTTCATTTCTATGATTAACATTCTATCATGGATTCATCATCAATCAATTTGCATTTCATATATCGACATCAATACACAATAACAATTTATTCGTCATTTGAAGGTAATAAGGTAAGGTACTTTGGCCGGACTTACACAATACATACAACCATCAGATGTTAAGGAATTTTATTCACTTATATTCAATCACATAATTCATTCATAATTATCAATGAGCAACTAGGCTCCATCAGTACATCATATAACCTTAATGATAAAAAAAAAAAAGGTATACGCCCAATAGACAGCAACCACATCTTATGAATCACAATCTCATAAAAATCTTCATTAAGCATCAGACCCAATTCATCTCTAATGATTCACAATAATTTCTCAATAAGTATTAATGTCTCTATAATTCATCCGTAATCCTTAGACCACTAGTTACTCACAAATCCACATAGGGTAATTAATACCCACTCAATATTAATAATGCACAATAATCCTCAATATACAAATATGCCCTTAAGATCAATTCATAATTCTTAGCCAATTAGTCATCCATAAATCCATATAGGGCAATCAACACCTCGACATATCATTATCCTCATATCTATACCAAACAACCATATGTCAATAATGAGCATCCAGCTCCAAAGACCACCATAAACATCTCACTATTGAGCAATCATGCTCCATTCATCCTTAATATCAAATTCTCACAAAGCAGCCATGCTCTGGTAATAACCAATAACTCTAATTCAGAGCAAATATGCTCTGATACCACCTTTGTAACACCCTGATTTTCCAGACTCGAATCCCGATGTGATCGTCATAATTAATAAAATTGTGAATAAATTTTTCGCGTTACAAAATAATTACCGGAGTCACACCAAAACTCGAATCATAGAAAATCAAAGTGTACAATTAAATAAACTAAAGCTGGATCGATAAATTAATGGCCCATAGTGGTATACGAAAATAATATAGTTTACAGCGGAAGAATATGTATACCGGGCAAACGCCTAGTCCCATATATGACGATATGAGAAAAGGCTAGGCTAGCATGCAATGACATATCATGAGTCTATCAGACGACTATTATCATTCTACAATTAGTCCTATAAGCATGCTAAGCCTAGGGCATAATCGCGTATATATGAACCTGTATATACGGGAATCTTCTCCCGACTATCTCAACGTTTAAGAGCACCGTCTAGTCTTAACCTTTCTAATATGCATCAAATCATCTCTTATATTCTCCATATATATATTTATTATCTATCAATTCTGAAAGGATCAATCTATACATGTTCAGATTCATTAAAACATCTATACTATCGTAAGTAATATATACATTACATAATTTTAATACATAATAATCTACAAACGATGCCGGCCAAGGCACTACCTCTACCACTATTACCTTCACTAAGCTTTGATTCAAAATCCGAATTCCTCCCATGACAACCTGCATCACAATGCTAAAAAGGAGACCACATGGGAGAGTGAGTTATACATTCAAAATGACGAATAACAAATATTGTGATCATGTGTATATGCATACAAACATCATGTGTGCTTTGCTACAAAATTATTTAATTATTATCCATTCATCATTTCATTATTATGTTAGGCATACAGACCTCATAACTACAATTTATATCATAAATAAACACAAGCATATACACAGTCACCTATACAGTTACTTTGCCACTTACCATTAAGGGCATCCTCAATTATTATCATCATCAATTTATTTATCATTTAGTCAATACATCCTTACATGGGGTTTTTCATCACTCGTGGTCATCCTATTTAAAAATAAACAATAATTCAATTCTATATCAAAGGGTGATCGTAACCACCATAAAAAAACATTCATAATCATAATGGGTGATCGCAACCACCATAACCAAACATTCATAATCATAATGGGTGATCGCAACCACCATAACCAAACATTCATAATCATTGGTTTCCCGCCTCGCAAGGGGTACTCCCTAAAGCAGCCTCGCAAGGAGCTTTCTCGTGATCGCAACCACGTTCAATAATCCACATAGGTTTCCCGCCTCGCAAGGGGTACTCCCGCCTCATGATCGCAACCATGGGCATCATAGGTGCTCGCAAGCCCTTTATCATATCAATAGATTTTCTCGTGATCGCAACCACGTTCAACAATTCACATAGGTTTCCCGCCTCGCAAGGGGTACTCCCGCCTCATGATCACAACCATGGGCATCATAGGCGCTCGCAAGCCCTTTTACCATATCAAATACCAAGTGATCGCAACCACTGGCTCATCATCATATACTGGTCCCCGCAGGGCCTTTCACATTTCCCAATCTCGGTGATCGCAACCACCGGTACAGTATCACATCATCATCACTCAGGGCTTCACCCTTCGTGGCACCCCGCAAGGTGATTCAATTCTCAATAATTATCACAATACCATCATCACTCGGGGATACACCCCTCTTGGCACCCCGCAAGGTGATAAATTCGACAATATAATGCATATCTATGCCATGCTAAGTCATAAATATAACAATGCAATAATGCATATGCTCAACAATCTTACAATGATTTCTCACCCTCTCAAATTAGGGTATATTATTTGGCATCTTAATAATCATTCATAATCATATTCAAAGCCCCTCAAGGCACATTGTTCATATAAATGGACATCTCAATGGCCACAAGATCATTTCATATAAATGGGCATTTCAATGGCCATAACATCATTTCATAAAAAAAAATCTACACATGGATATCAAATGGCACAGCAATCATTAGAATATTATTCTACACTTGGAATTATCCAAGACATGTTCATCATTCACATATATGGCAATCACACTTATGCCCAACACAATCATGTTCTTTACTTTGCATCTCAACACAATACATTTCTATATTTCTCATCATTTAATGGATCAATATCCATATTCAACCACAATGGTTTTTACTACAAAATCATCAATAATACGATCATTCTGCACACAAGGGAATTATCCGAAACATTCTTACGTATTCCATCATCCTTGGTAACCAAGATTTGTGTTTCTCATTGTATGTATCATGGCATAATCATGTCATCTCAATAATTTAATTATTGTACGACAACACTATATAATTGTCTTCTTTATATACCCCTTTCATTCCCTTAGGCATCTTATAATATAAGGGAAAGACTTATCACCATTAAAATAAGAAAAGAAAATAAAAATTCCATCAGGGGTCACTCGCTCAAGCGAGACCCTACTCGCTTGGGCAAGAATCACATAGCTCGCTTAGGCGAGCCTCCTCGCGTAGGCGAATATTATCCAGCAGCGTTTTCACGCCCACTCGCTCGAGCGAGACACACTCTCGCCTGAGCGAGATTAAAGTGGGTCGCTTGAGCGCCCAAAAATTCTTCTTAAGCGAAGAAGTAAGGAGCATCAGGTCATTATCTCGCTTGAGCGTGTCACTCTCGCTCAAGCGGAATTCTTCCAGTATCCAATTTCATAATCGCTCGCCTGGGCGAGATCCAGCATGCCCCATCGCTCGCTTAAGCGAATTCCCCACAGAACCAAATTCTCTCACGCTCGCTCAAGCGCGGCCACGCCCGCTTGAGCGAGATTTGCCCAGTGTCTCTCCTGCTCAATTCATACTCAACTCGCTTGAGCGAGTAACTTACTCGCCTGAGCGAGAATGGGCCAGAGGCCATAATACTGATACAGGGGATTGTCGCTTGGGCGAGAATCCATCTCGCTTAAGCGAGATTATCAGTACATGCGTAGAAAACTGGAAATTTCTCAACTCAACATGCCAAAATCTATTCCAAATCAAGCTAACTCAATTTCATACTCTATATACCTCATAATGGGTATTTAAAACTTGTCCTATATGTTTATACCCAACAATTTCCTTTCTAATCCATTTACCATATTAAAACTAACTCCTTTTCATTACACATACTATTCTTAATAATCAATACTCTTACATTCACATTTTCTCGATAACTAATTAAAGTTTAACTTATCAACATCACACACAAAGGTATACATCTCCAAAACAATCATCTCCTATTTTCATATACCATCCTCATAATCAATAAATTGCCTTCCATATTAATTCAATATACATATATACATGGCAAGACAAGCATGAGTGTAAAACATACAACAATCACTATAAATCTACTCATGCAATTTGAATATATAACTCCTCTCCTACCTTGAGGGAAGAGCCGAAATCCAATTGCTCCGATCATTCCGCACCATCACCCGGAACATGATCTACATAACACACATATGCATTCATTTAATCATAAGCCATCACAAGGCTTTCATCATAATTTCAACATTTGCTAGCTTATCATAAAACCCAATATCAAGTCCTAGACTTGATAAACACCAATTTATGCGATTGGGTTAGGCTTCGGGAATTCCTTTCCCAAAACCAAGATTCTCTAGGTCTTAAAACTACCAAAACTCAACAACATCATCATCTCATCCATATATTCTAAATGGTACATGCTATAGTCTAAGACTTTATCAACTACTCTTCCAAATAATTGATCCATCACCACACTATGACCTTAATATCAACATTCATTCTTGCACAATTCCTAACAACACTCACCCATGAGCTTCTTCCTATAAAATTTGACATTACTATACTTATCCATCACTATAAACAACAACTTACACATTAATCATCATAATTAACCATCTTTTATCATTAATATCATTCTCTATTGCCATAAAACATATTTCCTACTCATATTCTACACATCCTCACTTTATAAAAATTAGGGTTCCATCAAAACCCCATCATCACTACAATTAATCAATCCTAATCTTCCCAAAATCCATAATCATCAATTCTAACTACCTTCATGCCTTATTTCCAACATCTCAAGACTAGCAATAATATATTTCATTCATTATCAACACCAATAGCAATCCTCAATGGCTTCCCCACCTAGGATTTGGTTTCAATATACCATCATCCACCAAAACAACACCCCAATACATACAATAATACCTCTATAATTCAAAAACTATTAATAAAAACCTTGGGTGATCAAAATATACCTCCTTCTCCAAACTTAAGCTCCAAAATGAAAATTGAGAAGGAAGGAGGGGAGATGAGCCAAGCTTTGCCTCCATGAGCCATTCTTGCCTCATAATTCCATTAATTCTCAAACCTTGAATGAAAAATAATTTATGGAGGGAGAGAGAAAGGAAACGGTTTTGGAGAAGAAGAAGTGGAGAAGGAGAATGAAAAGAAGAGAATAGAAGAAAAGAGAAGAGGCCAACGGAAATATCAAAGAGAGAGGAAAGTTTCATTTTAAAATCTTAACCTCTCATTAAAACTTTACCGTTTTATAACATACAGGCTCTCGGTTTGGGCTCAATACATATTCTAAAAATTATTCCGAGTATAAATTCAGAATCCCAATAATTTTATCTACAGCCCTGACCAATGGCATCTCCATCGGAGATACTTGGTCCGACACTCATATTTTATCCGGGTCAGTTTTCAACTCATCTGACCACCATAATTCATCAACAGTTTTAAAAAGTCTTATTTAAGTCATTTCAAGAATTTTGGGATATTAATTAGCCCGCATGTAGTTATCCAACATTTATTTTCCTAATTTATCTTCTTATTTTAAAAATTCGGGGTGTTACACACACCACACACACGACCCAAACACCCTTCATCACTCTCTTTCCAGCAAGTTTCTTTCTCTCTTTTCCCTTCTGTTTCACTCGGATTTGAAGCAGGACAGTGAAGGGAACCTCTTTCTTCTCCTCCAGGAACTTCATTGAGGTAAGGGAGTATATTCTTGAGTGCTCTGTGGGAAAACCGAGTGGAGGACAGATTCAGTGTTATGTGAATTAAATGCTTTAATTATATACATATATATATATATTTGTTACTAAATGCTTATAATCAGTTCAGAGTTGTTTGATTAAATGTTATGGTTATTGTTTTATATTTGAATATATGTATAACTAATTGATAAAAATATATGCTGGTTGTTGGACTGAGAAGATATTAAAGATCCTGGGTGTTCATGTGAGTTCCAGCAAGGAATTATAAAATAGAAGTCAGATTCAGTGAGTAATAAGCTCGGATTTTATGAAAAACCGACCTGAATATTCTGACAGAACATTTTACTCGGAAAAATACATTATTTCCAGTCAGAAAGTTACTTTCATCCTAATCCTACTCGGAATCTTATTTTATTTCACTCAAAAAAATGTTTCATCATTCTGTTTCACTCGGAAAACGTATTATTTTTACTCAGAAAACATCTCAGTTTGAATTTCACTCGGGACACATCTTATTTCACTCAGAAATTATGTTATTTTCACTCAGAAAACCCATCCAGTGACTTTACTCGAAAAATAATTTATTTTACTCAACAAAGAGTTATTTTCACTCGGAAAACTCCTTTTAGTTTAATTTCACTCAGAATATATAGTTAAATTAACTCAGAAAACTCTTATCAACCTGATTCCACTCGGAATCAGGATTATTTCATTCGGATTTACTTTACTCGAAGGTATTCTAGTCAGCAGAATGATTTTTCACTCGGAAATTATATAAATTTTACTCAGAAACCTTTCTGTTCAACACTTTTAACTAGGAAAAATATTTTTAACTTCCCTGAGAAAACTTTTGACCTGATCTCACTCGGATTGATGCTTATTTTATTCAGAAACTCACTTCAGCCTGAAATTACTCTGTATCTAAACTCATTTCACCCAGAAAATTTATTTTTCACTCGGAACAGACTTATTTTACTCGGATAATTCAGTTTCACTCGGTATTCAACTCATCTCACTCGGCAAACTCAGTTTCTCACTCGGTATTAAACCTAATTTTTCTCAAAAAGTTTGGAAATCAACATTTCTACTCGGATATAATTTATTTTTAATCAGAAAAATCATTTCCACTCGGAATCAGACCTGTTTCAGTCAGAAAACAGCTTAGCTTTATTCATGAAACCCTCTTCCAGTGATTTAACTCGGTAAACACATTGATTTCACTCAGAAAATATAATTATCTTTTACACAGAACCCTTTTTTAGTAAATTCACCCGGAAACACTCTATTGCTCTCGGACAGTAGCTTCCCAGTATTATTTCACTCGGAAAACACTTTATTTTACTCAGCAAGCAGTTATTTTACTCGGATTTGCAAATAATGCTACTCAGGGAACCATTTTCCTACTGACTTCACACGGATTTATATTTTAATTCACTCAGAAATTTGTTTCACTCAGAATTCAGGATAATTAATTAAGAAAATCATTTTTCAGCTTCTGTTTCACTTGGAAAAAGTATTAATTTCAGTTAGAAAACTCTACTCAGTTTATTTCACTCGGATTCAAGCTGTTCCAGTCGGAAAACAGCATTCCAATTCATTTTCACTCGGACCCAAACTTATTTCACTCGGATAACAGTTTTCCAGTGTCATTTCACTCGGATTTTTAACCAGAACGTTTAGAGAACCCTTCTCAGTATGATTCCACTCGAAATCATACATATTTCACTCGGATTTGCCCCTGTTTCACTCAGAAAACTCTATTTTTAATGGTTTTCGCTTGGATTTTCATTTAGAAACTACTTTTTAATACTTTTTAAATTAATGAGAAGTTATAATTATTATTATTATCCTTATTCTATTATTATTAATCTTAATATTGTTATTATTATTAGTATTTTTATTTTTATAAACCTTGTTAACATTTTAATTATGCGTAATTATATAAAGAATAAATTATTTTACTCCTTATGGAAAATACTATATATAATAGATATACTTACAATGTTTAAATAATTGATAGAATCCAAAGAACTTGGAAATGATATGATGAGACTGGAAATACATAAGATACCCAAGGAATCAATTGATAAGATAAATGCATTTCGCATCATAAAAATATTTTTAAAGAAGAAAAACCTCTAGAGCATACACTTGGTACAGTGGAGGACACTCACGTTCGATCTCCATGAAGAATCTTGGGAGTACAACTGGAACGGCAACCCAATGGCATCAGAGTCGCGCCCTGATAGCCGGGTGAGATGAATAATTCTGGTGTACTTTGACTAAATGACGGAGTGTAACTATGATCGTAGGGATCCAAGTCTCAAATATATATATAAATTAATGATGAGAACCAATGAGTTCATTTGTACCAGAGCTTGGGCGGACCCTGATCGCTCTAGAGAATTGGAATGGTGATATTCCAGAGAAGAAGATATAATTTCTTAGGCCCACATGCATTATGAGACTTAAATAAAGATAAATCATAATAAATTTGACTCATGCATTTCATGACCATATGCTTGAGTGTTATGATTGTGAATATGCTAATTGTACGATTTATATGATAACAACATGCTTGATTGCTATGATTATGAATATGCTAATTGTATAATTTATATGATAATAACATGCTTGATTGATATAATTGTGAATGTATGATCTATGTGACATTGTATGTTAACTGGATTATGTCCGCACCGGATTAACCAATTAGGGTCTTGGGTTATACTCACCCTTACTGTTGACCATTTTTCAGAGGAATTAGAAACTCAAGAACCCGAGTGTGAAGATCAGTAATACGCTGAACCCATTGAGAACAATCATTAAGGATAGAATATTTGTTATTAATAATCAGACACCGGATGACTGTATAATATTTAAGGGTGCCTGCGTGCCCCATTCTATTAAGAGTACAATTACTTACAGTTGTGAATGACTATGTAATAAATACATTATTGCTTCCACTGATCTGCCACGTATTTATATATAAAAAAAAATTCACTTTTTCTTAAAACTGTTAACACTCTCAGTTAAATAGGATGAACCTACAGAAGGATTTGTCTTATCTAACCGAGGGTGTTACACCTGGCCCACTTACACCCAACGATTCATTTTCCACGCCCAACTATAAATAGTATATTCTCATACACATGCAATGTTACGTTGTTCTCACTTTTAACTTACTATTGCATCATTCAAGTTCTTGGTGTGCTCAGAATCTTCACTAACTTGAGCGTCAGAGAATCTTCTTAGGTGACACCACCTTTCGCCTCCATTAACACGAAAGTCTGGTGAAAAGGATCTCCAGGACAACAAGACCGGTCTCTCCCACTGAGAGGTCATATTACAATACCGGATACCCACTGTACCGGTGTATAAATGCTTAAATCACTAACTTTTATGGCTGGTTCCTAGTCTGGATCCTTGACCCCGGACTAGATCAGTTCATTGGCACGCCCGGTGGGATACGATAAAGTTATTCCCACTTTTCGTAGAAGTTCAGTAGTTAGCCATGGAGGAAGATGGACGTGATTTCGTCGATGATCATGTAGAGGATGTGACCCATCAGTGTAACAGCCCAATTTTTTAAACAGTAAATTAAATAGTGAAAAAATTAAAATTTCTCAGAGAAATAAGAAATGAAACCTAGAAAATAGGAAATTTAATTATGAATACAAGGATATTTTCAGTTTGACTTAAAACGGAAATAAACGAGAATAGAATGTAGAATAGAATAATAAAATAAAATAAAAATCTGCTACAGTAAAATGCTACAGTAAAATGCTACAGTACGTCACATGAAAAATGTTGTAGAATGTAGAGAATTCGTGAGAATTCTCCAAATTTCCACCGCCTCATGTCAATTTCGAACTGCTACAGTGATTTACTACAGTAATTGCTACAGTGATTTGCTACAGTAATTTGCTACAGTAACCGCCATTGAAAGCCTATAAATAGATCCCCAACCTCCCACATTTCCTCAGACCACAAACCTCACAGATCCTATAACCTTTCATCTCCCTCTTCAAGCTCTCAAAACCTTCTTTCTTTAATTTTCGCATAAGGAGAAATTACGCAAACTTGAAGATTTGAAGAAATACAAAGGAGTTTAGCATAAGGAAAGTTTAACGATCTTCACTTGAGGTAAGAAAGAGGGGATAGGATATTAAATACATAGAAATTAAGTTAGAATTGCTTGTTTAATTGTTTAGAAACTCATTTAGTTAGATTTTAATTTAATTTGAATTAAATTGTGAAATTGATGGTTTGGAATATGATATTAAACAATTACTATAACATGGAAAATGTGTTTCCATATTCTTTGAAATATGAAATATTATGGAAAATATGATTTCATATGTTTGAAATATGATATGAATATTATGGGAAATGTGTTTCCGTATGATTGAATTATGATATAAATAATATGGAAAATGTGTTTCCATATTCTTGAGTTATAAATAAAGTATGCTTAATTGATTGTTATAATAATTTTATTGTTAAAATTAGTTATAAAGGAATTTGATAATGTAATGCATTCATGCATCATATGCATTGGCCGTTCAAAGAATCCGCAGAGGGGTTCTTTGAGGGGGTTCCCGGTGGGGGAACGCGCTCTGTTGAGCACAGACCTCTGCGGTGGTTTTATACCACGGCCGTCTTAAGGGCTAAGCAGTGTGTCCTTAAGGGGGGTCCCGCAACACTTGTTATTGATATTATGATATTGTTATCCGATGTGGTGTTGCATTATGGGGCGCGGTATCGGTTGGATATCCGTAAAAATGTTATTATTGGAAATCACTGCAGATGTTCCCACCAGAATGGATCCATCATGCATTTTCATTCATATAAAAGAACGTAATATAATACAAAACACTTGTTTGGCATCTGCATCGCATAGCATCCTACTTGTGGTTGTGTTTGTTCTAATTTGATTTCTATTTATTTAGTATTTTATCTCACTCTTTCTGTTATTTGTGGCAACCCTTTAGTGGTTAACCAGGATGATATGTGACAAAGTGGATGATGCTTGATGTGGATAAATTATGAAGGCTTTTGATGCTGATGCTTGCTTGTGTGACTACTATGGTTGTATTATGTGTATGCTATATTTTGGTACTTTACATCTTTATATTTTATAAAATCTAGGTGCCTGTCGTAAAATATAATATGCATGAGACTCTGATATTATGTATAATAAAATAAAGTTAGTTATGTAAAAGTTTCGCACTCTGATATTGTATTAGTAACCTCTGGAATCAAGTTGTGAATCACTTGATAATTACCAGGCGAAAAATAAGTTATCCAAGAGATTTTATATGGAGACGGTAATTATCTTGGGATTTGCAAGTTGGCTCCAGGGCGTTGAAAATCAGCATGCTGGCAGGAGACTTGTTTTCAAATCTCCTGGAACCAACTCGAGGAGGATGATACCAGTTGTAACTCCAGATCCTCGAGATGAAGTTATAAGGAAAATCAGGGAGGAGTTGATGGAGTTGAGAAGAGAGAAGAGGGTGACAGGAGATAAAGCGACGTCTCAGGCTGAAGAGACTCACCATACATCCGGGAGGAAGAAGTCCACTACTCTCCAATATTTGAAGATCCCCACCTATGAGGAGCGAGAGCAAACTCAAGACTCTGGGGACAAAGTCAGCGGAAGAAGGAAGGAGCAGGCGGTGGTGACCTCTGGGACGTATAGGCTCAATGTTCCTTTCTCAAGGAGACTCATGAGTGTGTCTATCCCCAAGCATTTGTAAACAACTCAACCACTTTCGATCGGAAAGTATAATGGAGAGACGGATCCCACTAAGCATCTTGATGCTTACGTGTACGAAGCCATGTATCTGGGAGCAGACAAAGATATAATGTGCAGGATGTTCCCACGAACACTAACGGAAGAGGCTCTTAGCTGGTTCAAGAGTCTACCCTCAGGTTCGATAAACTCCTGGGAGGAAATAGCAGCTACGTTTGAGAGTCATTTCATCATTTCTAGAGATATCTCCAAGACCTCTCATACGTTGTCCCAAATCAGGTAAGGGGAGAATGAAACTCTTAAAGAGTTCCTGAAGAGGTTTTACAAGGAGGCAGCTATGGTGCCTAATCTTACAGAGGCCATTCAGCTCCATATTGTTATCGAGGCTCTGTAGCCTGGATCAGCCTTTGCCCTGTCTCTAGAAAAGAGCTCTCTGACGATGTTTGAGGAATTTCAGAGGAAGGCCTCAAAGTATGTAGGCATACAGATGCATTTGGAAGCCACAACAGCTAGGCTCAAACCACCAGTGCCTCCCCCTCAGCCACGGAGAGATAAGGAGAGGGTGAGACTAAAGAGGCATGTTCAAAGAGATGATTTTAAAAGCCCTCGACCTCAGTAACAAGACAGGCGTGTAGCCTCTTTCACCAACTATGCCCCGTTGAACTCCAGACATTCCCAGATTTTGAGGGAGGTTGGATAGCCCACACTCAGCGTGTACGGGATAAAGAAGCCTGCTCCAATGAAACAACATGGTAATTCATGAAAGTATTATGGTTTTCACGAGCAGGCGGGCCACGCCACGGATGAATGCAAGGCGTTGAAGAATGTTGTGGAGACCCTCATCAGGGAGGGAAAGTTGAAGTAATACCTATTCAAGGAGAAATCCTTGGATGAACCAGACC
The DNA here is from genome assembly GCA_037962975.1 of Clitoria ternatea. NCBI lineage: Eukaryota > Viridiplantae > Streptophyta > Magnoliopsida > Fabales > Fabaceae > Clitoria > Clitoria ternatea. The sequence continues at coordinate 233,383,706 of CM075670.1, forward strand.
AGATTGAGAATAGAGGAAGAGATCGCGATGATGAGGGTAATAACGGTCGTAATCTGATCAGAAGATTTTCAACCGCTAAAAAATAGAAGGGGATTGTTATCAGCAAGGGCACTCAACAGGACAACATGCCCCAGCAGCAGAGGCAAAGCTGGCGTGAGGTGATTGATATGATCACTGGAGGGTTTGCTGGGGAAGGAGCGTCGATCACAGCTCATAAGAATCATCATCGAATGATTCTATCTATACAAGGGAAGCCTAGGGATAACCGCCTTTTCATAGACGGCGTGGCAGCATAGGTGATGTAACATCCCAAATTTTATAAAAATGAATAATTGATGAGAATAAATAATAAATAATTGTATATGAGTTGATTTATTTCCCAAAAATAATGAAATGATTAAATTGGGATTTATTATGGGTATTTATAATTTATTGAGCTTATATGAGATAAGATTATACCCGATTGGAAAATGGGTGTCGGACCAAATATCTCTGATTGAGATGCTGTTGGTCAGGGCTATTAAGAATATTATTGGGAATCCGAATATATCTTCGGAATAATTTTTGGATATAGTATTGAGCCTAAACTGAGAGCCTGTTTGTTATAAAACGATAAAATTTTAATGAAGGGGAACCAAGTTAAAAATAAAACTCTTTCTTCCCCTCCACTTTCACGTCACTTTTTCCCTCTTCCTTCCACACTTCTTCTTCTTCTTCTTCTTCCATCTTCTTCATTCTTCTCCACCTTTCTCTTCAAAAACCTAAGCCAAGTGGTGTCTTCTTCATCCTCCACCATTTTCGCTTGAGGGAGCTTGAAGGAGAAGCTTGTGGTAGGATCCTCTTCCCCTCTTCTCTTCCATTTTCGTGTGGCCCTCTCCCTCTCTTGGAAGCTCATGGTCGTCTCTTGGTTGAGGTAAGCTTCTCATCATCTTTCATGAGCTTATGCCTTAGGTTTTGGGTTTTGGGTGTTGGAAGAGTGGTTTATGTATGTAGGTTATTGGTAGAAGCTATTATTATGGAAAACCCTAAGGTAGGGTGGTTTAAATGCAAGTTTTATGAGCCTTTAGTGGGGTACACGAAATTAGTAATTTGAATGGTGAAAAATGATGATGATACATGGTATTATTGAATTTTTATGGAAACCCTAACTTTAGGAATTTGGGGAAAATATGAAATATGAATGGGAAATATATTTAATGATGATAGTGAGTGATATTGATGTGGGAGAATGGCCATTGATGATGGTTGATGAATATTGATAATGGTCATTGAGTTTTAGTGAAACCCTAAGTGTGGTGATTTGGGGGTTTTGGCTAAATAGGTGATTTTGATGATTTTTGATGTCTTAGAATGATTTTATGTAAGGAGATGAATCTTTGAAGCATTGGTATTGATTATGGAGGTTTTAGAGATGAGTGCATGTGAATGTGTATGTGATTAGAGGAGTTGAACCCCCTTGAGCATTGGCAACTATGATGATGAAAATGATAATGATGGTGGTGGATAACCATTGATGATGAATAGATGAGTAAGATGAGGATTTGATGAGGCCTTAGACCATAAGGTGTGTCACTTGAATTTTGTGAATTGTTGATGGCTTTGAGTAGAGCTAAGAGGGCTTATAATGAATTTGAGTGACAATGATGATATTTGAAGGATTGAAGTAATATGGGATTGCATTGTGGAATGGATGAGATGATGATGTTGTTGAGTTTGGTTGGTCCATAAGATCTAGAGGATCTTGGCTTTGGGGAAGGAATTCCCGAAGCCTAATACAATTGCATAACTTGGTGTTTAGCAAGTCTAGGACTTGAGGTTGAGCTTTATGATAAGCTAACAAATGTTTAGAGTTATGATGGTTATTGATTATGTGTATACATATATTGGTATGTAGATCGTATTTCAGGTGATGCAATGGAGTATTCGGAGCATTAGAACCGTTTGGCTCTTCCCTCGAGGTAGGAGAGGAGTTTACATTCAAATTGCATGAGTTATATAATTGATGATTATTGTATGGCTTGATACTCATGCTTGCCTTGCCATGTTTATAGTGAAATGATATGAATGACAAATTGTTGGCTATTAATGATAATGTATGTGTATATATGATGATGAATAACCCATGAAGGGTTGAAATATATACATGTTAATGAACCATCATTGAGGGGATGAAGTATATCTTTTATGAATTGAGAATTTATGTGGATGATTGGCATTGAATATGATGGTATTGGTGATAAGTTTGAGGTTTATGCATAATTGAGGAACTCATAGAGTCAAATAGAGTTTTATGTGAATTTGTTGGCTTGGGTTAGTCCCAATAGCCCATATATGTAGTTTGTGACTTGTAGGAATTGGAATGGGCAAATTTTAATGAGAATAGACCCTTGTGTTGCATAGAAACATCTTGAAATATTCTAAATGCACTTATATGCATAAGTCCCTCAATTTGGAGAATTTTTGAGTGCGGTCGGTGGCCACACGTCTCAAATAATATATTTTAGCTTGTGTCAAATTTTGATGGTCATTGGACTTGAATTGAATGATATAGGGTGATTAGAAGTTGAAATTTTGGTGTTGTTCTGCATAAAAACAGTAGCAGGGCTGTCTTGAATCGATTCGAGACCCTTTGAATCGATTCAAGAGGTGCTGTTTTCACTATTTTGGGTTCCAGGGGCGTTTGAATCGATTCATACGAGTTTGAATCGATTCAAGGCCCTCTGTTTGTCAAATTTTGAGATTTTAGGATGCTTGAATCGATTCACACGAGCTTGAATCGATTCAGAGCCCTGTTATGGCCACTATTGTGCTGTTTTTCCAACTGGTCTGTTTTCTTTGCTGTTTTTGGCCCGTTTGGGCACCTTAATGACATTTTTGGCCTCCGAGTTCTTCATGAAAGTTGTAGGTAATTGTGTTACGGAGGTGTGAGAATTGGTCTCACATTAATTGGAGTTTTCTAACTCTCATTAGGCAGAAAATACCGAACCTATTGCGTTGAAAAATTCAAGTTTAAGGAGGTTTTAAACCCAACTTTTTATGGTGGCCAAATAGGGACTAATAGGTGATATTTGTGACATGTACCACTATTTTTAAGACTAAAAGTAAGCTTTCTTCATGTCTTATTGTTGAAATTTATCATGGGCTCATTGTTGCCCAAAACCCCTCTTATTATGTAAAAACGAGCGAATTCACTAGGGGTACATGTGTGGTGTGTCTTTGTGGTGATTGAGGAATGGCTTAAGGCCTTGGCTAGGTAGATGCATACCTATGCTATGTTACGAAAACATGTATGCTTTCCCCCTTCTATTGATTATGTTATGAATCTTGATTAAAAGTAAATGATGTGATTGTATGACACACCATAATTGACGATGAAACTAAAGAGGGGATAATTGAATGGCAATGAGTTATTATAACTCAATGAAGTTTGAAAAAGTATCAATGGTGATTAAAAATGGATGATGCTATACATATTTCATAATGATCAATGATGTTAAATGAAAAGGGACGTTGTTGTTGAACATACCCTTGAATACGCAGTGTTTGCTATTTTGGGATGAGTGGGGTGCCAATATGATTAATCCAAGTATTGACTTGAATGCATGAGACGCAATGATGATTGCTGAAGGTATGTTGAATTATATTGTTGAAATCCATGTGTGGGTTGTTATGATTGATGTTGTGGCCATTGAGATGCCCATTTATATGAACGATGTGCCTTGAGGGGCTTTGTAATTGATTATGAATAATTATTAAGAAGCCAAATTAAGATATATACCCTAATTGAGAGGGTGAGAAATCCTTGTGATAATTATTGTGAAATATATCACCTTGCGGGGTGCCACCAGGGGTGTATCCCTGAGTGATGATGGTATTGTGAAAATTATTGTGAAGAGAAACACCTTGCGGGGTGCCACAAAGGGTATATCCCGGAGTGAAGAGGACGTTGTCCTATTATTGTTGAATAATTCACCTTGCGGGGTGCCACGAGGGGTGTATCCCTGAGTGATGATGGTATTGAGTTATTTATTATTGAAATGAATCACCTTGCGGGGTGCCACGACGGGTATGACCCGGAGTGATGATAATAATATGATTGATGATTATAACACCTTGTGAGGTGCCACGAAGGGAATAAGTCCCGGAGTGAGGATAATAATATGATTGATGAATATAACACCTTGTGAGGTTCCACAAAGGGTATATCTCTGAGTGAAGAGGACGTTGTCCTATTGTTATTGAATAATGTTGAATATATCACCTTGCGAGGTGCCACGAGGGGTGTATTCCCGAGTGATGATGGTAACGTGATAATTATTATGAAGAGAATCACCTTGCGGGGTGCCACGAAGGGCGTAGGCCTGAGTGATGATGACATTGATGTATATATGGAAATAATTCACCTTGCGGGGTGCCACGACGGGTATGACCCAAAGTGATGATAATAGTATGAGTGATAAATAATTCACCTTGCGGGGTGCTACGAAGGGTGAATCCCTGAGTGATGATATTATTATTAGAATTATTGGGAATAAATATTATGGTGGTTGCGATCACCCATGGATTTGAAATTAGATTTATTGTATATTTGAGAATGGATGACCATGAATGATAAGAAACCCCTTGCGAGGAGGTGCATAAGTAAAACTTAAACAAATTGAAGATGCTAAGGATTTTGAATGCCCTTGTTGATAAGTGGCAAAATGATTTGGATATGTGATTGTGTATGTAATATACTTATGTATGATATGAGTTGTGATTCATGAGGCTTATATGCCTATTATTATAAAGAGTAGCTAATGAATTATAATTTTGATGATTTAATAGCAAAGCACACATGAAGTTTGTATGCATTTACACATAATCATAATATATGTTATTCGTCATTTTAAATGTATAACTCACTCTCCCATGTGGCCTCCTTTTTAGCATTGTGATGCAGGTTGCCATGGGATGATTTTGAAGTTAAAGAATCAAGTTTCGGTGAAGGTAAATAGTGGTAGAGGAAATGCCTTGGCCGGCATCATTTATGAACTATTATTTATTAGAATCATGAAATGTATGAATTATCTATAATGATATAGATGTTTTAATGAATTTGTACATGTATATAAATATAGTTATACCTTAGGCTTTGCGTACTCAGGTTGATGATTATCTAATAGGCTCATGCTATGTCATCGCATGCTAGCCTAGCCTTTTCTCATATCGTCACATATGGGACTAGGCGTGTGCCCGGTATACATATTCTTCCGCTGTATACCTTATTATTTTCGTATACCACTATGGGCCATTATTTTATCGATCCAGCTTTAGTTTATTAATTGTACACTTTGGTTTTCTATAATTCGAGTGTCGGTGTGACTCCAGTAATTATTTTATAACGCGAAAAATTTATTCACAATTTTATTAATTATGACGATCACATCGGGATTCGAGTCTGGAAAACCGGGGTGTTACAAAGGTGGTATCAGAGCGTATTTTGCTCTGAATTAGAGTTATTGGTTATTATCAGAGCATGGCTGCTCTGCATTGAATTGGTATCAAGGATCATGGGAGCACGATAGCTCAATATTGAGACCTTTTGGTGATTAATGGAATAGGATTGTTTTGTGTAGAGTAAGAAGGATAATTATCTAGAGGATAATGATATGTTGAGATGTTGATTGCCCTGTGCGGATTTATGAATGACTAATTGTCTAAGAATTATGAATTGATCTTAAGGGCATATTTGCATATTGAGGATTATTGTGCATCATTAATATTGAGTGGGTATTGATTACCCTATGTGGATTTGTGAGTAACTAGTGGTCTAAGGATTATGGATGGATTATAGAGACATTAATGCTTATTGAGGAATTATTGTGAATCATTAGAGATAAGTTGAGTTTGATGCCCAATAAGGATTTTTATGAGATTGTGATTCATAAGGTGTGATTACTGTCTATTGGGAGTATACCTTTTTTTTTATCATTGGGGTTATATGATGAACTTGTGGAGCCTAGTTGCTCATTGATGATCATGAATGAATTATGAGATTGAAAATGAGTGAATGATTTTCCTCAATATGTGATGGATGTATGTATTGTGTAAGACCGGCCAAGTTCCTTACCCTATTACCTTCAAATGACGAATATATTATTATTGTGCATTGATGTTGATATATATCATGCAAATTGATTTGAAAATAGATCCATGTTGGATGTTAATCATGGAAATGAAATATTGAGATATGAATATGAAATATGAGATATGAATCGATATGATGATGAATTTGTACCATGTGTGATCATGGATATGGTATGTTAGTTATGCATTGATTTAATGATGGACCTATGCCGTGTGTTGATACGGATAGGAGGTATTGAGAAAGAAATTGATATGGTAGTAGACCATACCTATTGAGACCTTGATGTGCATGCGCACCTTATATATAAATTGTTGTTTGGGTCTCTTATATGCATTATGCTTGTGGCGTTTAGCCAAGGAATGCTTGTTAAATGAAATGAAACTCACATGCTTGAGTTGAATGAATAAATAATATTGAGTAATTCCTTAGTATGTGTATGTTTGAATCTAAATGATTGGTTGTGCCATTTGTGAAGGATGGATTTTATATCCTTTGGCACAAGAGCCTTATATATAAAATGATATAAGTGATTTGTTGTCTCCCTTAGATTGGGAATTTGAATATGTGATAAATAATTAAATGTGAAATCGAATACATGTTAGATTGGGGTTGTGTCTCGGTTTTTGGTGTGTGAAAACCGAGTGAATAATTGAATTGATTTTGACCCACTAGGTCTGGTAACCCCAGATGACTTGATGCGATCTTGTATGATCGAACCTTTTGGAATTTGACCCTATGGCGGTCTAGGCCCTACGATGCTCCTATGAGCCATGTTAAATGATTTTATTTGTTGTGGAAGAATTCCACAATGGGTACTAGGTAACCCTTAGACTTCCTAAGTCTAGTGATTGATCGAACCTTATGAATGGTTGAGCCATAACGAAATTAATTGTGAAATACGTTGTTGAAGCTAAAGTCGGTATGTAATAGAATGTGAAAAATGAATGTAAACCCTGATGATTAATGAATAATGATGTTGAACTTGGGGTATAATTAGAATTGATTATGGTATATGAATTTATGATGGGCTCTCGAGCTAAATTCTGTGCCTTAGAAATTATGATCAATGGATCAAGTATAGATGATGATGTGATTTAGAGATGTCAATTGTGATCGTGAGTTGATGAATGGAAATTTAACCATGTCAATACTCCCTATTTTATTTGAAGGGTGCTATATTGGTGATAGAGACCACATAGTGATGTGATATGATGTGAGTTATATGTTTAATTTATAGACTTTAGTTATGATTTATGAGGAGAATCCCTAATGTGAAGGCTTATTATGCGGTTAAGTAGCCTACTTGATAAGAGTTTGGTGAATCTTGTAAGGCTTGAATTGATTTATAGCCAACAAATATGTAAGTAGACAAGAGTTTTAAGCTATTTGAGCATGGATTTGGATGGATGAAACCCAAGGATGGGGTATTTACCCTGTGATGATTGAAAATTTATGGTTGGTACACCGATTGATGGTGAAGATAATTGAGATTTGATGATTGATATGGCATGATGGATGCCAAATTAATTGTAAAATGACAATGAAGTATGAATATAGAAGCTGTGGACTAGTGAGGATTGTCACCAAGTCTTATAAGGAATGGTATCGTTTGAATATATGTGACCAATATGAGCAAATGGGAATACGAAGTACTGGTCCTGATATGGTCTTACATGCCATAGGCATTGTGGCAACATGCACTCATGCGCCGACTTTATGTGTTTGTGGTAACCACTACAGGATTGGGACGCCTTCCTGTATGTCGGATGCAGCAACACATAGGCCGGGCAGGTGTAGGGATTGTAACTGCTTATGGTGAATGTATTAAGCCTATCTGGTCATACCAAGTATGAACATGCGAGCTCTATTGGGTGAGATGTAAATAATGATATATGACACACTTGATATGGAAATTTTGTGTTAGGAATGATGATGTGATGATGAACATGTCTTGATGGACTTTGGGAAGTCCAATGTTATTCTGTGATGTTATTGAACCTTGTTAATGTGGGGTCTGAAGTATGGCCTTGTAACATGTGTATTGGTGCTGAATTTCGAGGACGAAATTCTTTTTAGGTGGGGTGAATTGTAACATCCCAAATTTTATAAAAATGAATAATTGATGAGAATAAATAATAAATAATTGTATATGAGTTGATTTATTTCCCAAAAATAATGAAATGATTAAATTGGGATTTATTATGGGTATTTATAATTTATTGAGCTTATATGAGATAAGATTATACCCGATTGGAAAATGGGTGTCGGACCAAATATCTCTGATTGAGATGCTGTTGGTCAGGGCTATTAAGAATATTATTGGGAATCCGAATATATCTTCGGAATAATTTTTGGATATAGTATTGAGCCTAAACTGAGAGCCTGTTTGTTATAAAACGATAAAATTTTAATGAAGGGGAACCAAGTTAAAAATAAAACTCTTTCTTCCCCTCCACTTTCACGTCACTTTTTCCCTCTTCCTTCCACACTTCTTCTTCTTCTTCTTCTTCCATCTTCTTCATTCTTCTCCACCTTTCTCTTCAAAAACCTAAGCCAAGTGGTGTCTTCTTCATCCTCCACCATTTTCGCTTGAGGGAGCTTGAAGGAGAAGCTTGTGGTAGGATCCTCTTCCCCTCTTCTCTTCCATTTTCGTGTGGCCCTCTCCCTCTCTTGGAAGCTCATGGTCGTCTCTTGGTTGAGGTAAGCTTCTCATCATCTTTCATGAGCTTATGCCTTAGGTTTTGGGTTTTGGGTGTTGGAAGAGTGGTTTATGTATGTAGGTTATTGGTAGAAGCTATTATTATGGAAAACCCTAAGGTAGGGTGGTTTAAATGCAAGTTTTATGAGCCTTTAGTGGGGTACACGAAATTAGTAATTTGAATGGTGAAAAATGATGATGATACATGGTATTATTGAATTTTTATGGAAACCCTAACTTTAGGAATTTGGGGAAAATATGAAATATGAATGGGAAATATATTTAATGATGATAGTGAGTGATATTGATGTGGGAGAATGGCCATTGATGATGGTTGATGAATATTGATAATGGTCATTGAGTTTTAGTGAAACCCTAAGTGTGGTGATTTGGGGGTTTTGGCTAAATAGGTGATTTTGATGATTTTTGATGTCTTAGAATGATTTTATGTAAGGAGATGAATCTTTGAAGCATTGGTATTGATTATGGAGGTTTTAGAGATGAGTGCATGTGAATGTGTATGTGATTAGAGGAGTTGAACCCCCTTGAGCATTGGCAACTATGATGATGAAAATGATAATGATGGTGGTGGATAACCATTGATGATGAATAGATGAGTAAGATGAGGATTTGATGAGGCCTTAGACCATAAGGTGTGTCACTTGAATTTTGTGAATTGTTGATGGCTTTGAGTAGAGCTAAGAGGGCTTATAATGAATTTGAGTGACAATGATGATATTTGAAGGATTGAAGTAATATGGGATTGCATTGTGGAATGGATGAGATGATGATGTTGTTGAGTTTGGTTGGTCCATAAGATCTAGAGGATCTTGGCTTTGGGGAAGGAATTCCCGAAGCCTAATACAATTGCATAACTTGGTGTTTAGCAAGTCTAGGACTTGAGGTTGAGCTTTATGATAAGCTAACAAATGTTTAGAGTTATGATGGTTATTGATTATGTGTATACATATATTGGTATGTAGATCGTATTTCAGGTGATGCAATGGAGTATTCGGAGCATTAGAACCGTTTGGCTCTTCCCTCGAGGTAGGAGAGGAGTTTACATTCAAATTGCATGAGTTATATAATTGATGATTATTGTATGGCTTGATACTCATGCTTGCCTTGCCATGTTTATAGTGAAATGATATGAATGACAAATTGTTGGCTATTAATGATAATGTATGTGTATATATGATGATGAATAACCCATGAAGGGTTGAAATATATACATGTTAATGAACCATCATTGAGGGGATGAAGTATATCTTTTATGAATTGAGAATTTATGTGGATGATTGGCATTGAATATGATGGTATTGGTGATAAGTTTGAGGTTTATGCATAATTGAGGAACTCATAGAGTCAAATAGAGTTTTATGTGAATTTGTTGGCTTGGGTTAGTCCCAATAGCCCATATATGTAGTTTGTGACTTGTAGGAATTGGAATGGGCAAATTTTAATGAGAATAGACCCTTGTGTTGCATAGAAACATCTTGAAATATTCTAAATGCACTTATATGCATAAGTCCCTCAATTTGGAGAATTTTTGAGTGCGGTCGGTGGCCACACGTCTCAAATAATATATTTTAGCTTGTGTCAAATTTTGATGGTCATTGGACTTGAATTGAATGATATAGGGTGATTAGAAGTTGAAATTTTGGTGTTGTTCTGCATAAAAACAGTAGCAGGGCTGTCTTGAATCGATTCGAGACCCTTTGAATCGATTCAAGAGGTGCTGTTTTCACTATTTTGGGTTCCAGGGGCGTTTGAATCGATTCATACGAGTTTGAATCGATTCAAGGCCCTCTGTTTGTCAAATTTTGAGATTTTAGGATGCTTGAATCGATTCACACGAGCTTGAATCGATTCAGAGCCCTGTTATGGCCACTATTGTGCTGTTTTTCCAACTGGTCTATTTTCTTTGCTGTTTTTGGCCCGTTTGGGCACCTTAATGACATTTTTGGCCTCCGAGTTCTTCATGAAAGTTGTAGGTAATTGTGTTACGGAGGTGTGAGAATTGGTCTCACATTAATTGGAGTTTTCTAACTCTCATTAGGCAGAAAATACCGAACCTATTGCGTTGAAAAATTCAAGTTTAAGGAGGTTTTAAACCCAACTTTTTATGGTGGCCAAATAGGGACTAATAGGTGATATTTGTGACATGTACCACTATTTTTAAGACTAAAAGTAAGCTTTCTTCATGTCTTATTGTTGAAATTTATCATGGGCTCATTGTTGCCCAAAACCCCTCTTATTATGTAAAAACGAGCGAATTCACTAGGGGTACATGTGTGGTGTGTCTTTGTGGTGATTGAGGAATGGCTTAAGGCCTTGGCTAGGTAGATGCATACCTATGCTATGTTACGAAAACATGTATGCTTTCCCCCTTCTATTGATTATGTTATGAATCTTGATTAAAAGTAAATGATGTGATTGTATGACACACCATAATTGACGATGAAACTAAAGAGGGGATAATTGAATGGCAATGAGTTATTATAACTCAATGAAGTTTGAAAAAGTATCAATGGTGATTAAAAATGGATGATGCTATACATATTTCATAATGATCAATGATGTTAAATGAAAAGGGACGTTGTTGTTGAACATACCCTTGAATACGCAGTGTTTGCTATTTTGGGATGAGTGGGGTGCCAATATGATTAATCCAAGTATTGACTTGAATGCATGAGACGCAATGATGATTGCTGAAGGTATGTTGAATTATATTGTTGAAATCCATGTGTGGGTTGTTATGATTGATGTTGTGGCCATTGAGATGCCCATTTATATGAACGATGTGCCTTGAGGGGCTTTGTAATTGATTATGAATAATTATTAAGAAGCCAAATTAAGATATATACCCTAATTGAGAGGGTGAGAAATCCTTGTGATAATTATTGTGAAATATATCACCTTGCGGGGTGCCACCAGGGGTGTATCCCTGAGTGATGATGGTATTGTGAAAATTATTGTGAAGAGAAACACCTTGCGGGGTGCCACAAAGGGTATATCCCGGAGTGAAGAGGACGTTGTCCTATTATTGTTGAATAATTCACCTTGCGGGGTGCCACGAGGGGTGTATCCCTGAGTGATGATGGTATTGAGTTATTTATTATTGAAATGAATCACCTTGCGGGGTGCCACGACGGGTATGACCCGGAGTGATGATAATAATATGATTGATGATTATAACACCTTGTGAGGTGCCACGAAGGGAATAAGTCCCGGAGTGAGGATAATAATATGATTGATGAATATAACACCTTGTGAGGTGCCACAAAGGGTATATCTCTGAGTGAAGAGGACGTTGTCCTATTGTTATTGAATAATGTTGAATATATCACCTTGCGAGGTGCCACGAGGGGTGTATTCCCGAGTGATGATGGTAACGTGATAATTATTATGAAGAGAATCACCTTGCGGGGTGCCACGAAGGGCGTAGGCCTGAGTGATGATGACATTGATGTATATATGGAAATAATTCACCTTGCGGGGTGCCACGACGGGTATGACCCAAAGTGATGATAATAGTATGAGTGATAAATAATTCACCTTGCGGGGTGCTACGAAGGGTGAATCCCTGAGTGATGATATTATTATTAGAATTATTGGGAATAAATATTATGGTGGTTGCGATCACCCATGGATTTGAAATTAGATTTATTGTATATTTGAGAATGGATGACCATGAATGATAAGAAACCCCTTGCGAGGAGGTGCATAAGTAAAACTTAAACAAATTGAAGATGCTAAGGATTTTGAATGCCCTTGTTGATAAGTGGCAAAATGATTTGGATATGTGATTGTGTATGTAATATACTTATGTATGATATGAGTTGTGATTCATGAGGCTTATATGCCTATTATTATAAAGAGTAGCTAATGAATTATAATTTTGATGATTTAATAGCAAAGCACACATGAAGTTTGTATGCATTTACACATAATCATAATATATGTTATTCGTCATTTTAAATGTATAACTCACTCTCCCATGTGGCCTCCTTTTTAGCATTGTGATGCAGGTTGCCATGGGATGATTTTGAAGTTAAAGAATCAAGTTTCGGTGAAGGTAAATAGTGGTAGAGGAAATGCCTTGGCCGACATCATTTATGAACTATTATTTATTAGAATCATGAAATGTATGAATTATCTATAATGATATAGATGTTTTAATGAATTTGTACATGTATATAAATATAGTTATACCTTAGGCTTTGCGTACTCAGGTTGATGATTATCTAATAGGCTCATGCTATGTCATCGCATGCTAGCCTAGCCTTTTCTCATATCGTCACATATGGGACTAGGCGTGTGCCCGGTATACATATTCTTCCGCTGTATACCTTATTATTTTCGTATACCACTATGGGCCATTATTTTATCGATCCAGCTTTAGTTTATTAATTGTACACTTTGGTTTTCTATAATTCGAGTGTCGGTGTGACTCCAGTAATTATTTTATAACGCGAAAAATTTATTCACAATTTTATTAATTATGACGATCACATCGGGATTCGAGTCTGGAAAACCGGGGTGTTACAGGTGATGTCATTTACAGATGATGATTTTGGCCCAACCATCCTAGGAGGTGATGACACAATGGTTATCGTTGTAATAGCTAACAAGGACATAAAGAGAATCCTCGTTGACCAGGGAAGTTCCTGTCATGTTATTCTTTAAAAGAATAGGTTTTAATGACTCAGATTTATAGCCTTACACACAGGAACTAACGACCTTCAACGGAGCAAAGTAACCCACTAAGGGGTACCTTGACACGTTTGTGTCTTTCGAATGTGAGCTTGGAGCAAGAACGATGAAATCCAGGATTTTAGTGATTGATGTGGAGTCGCCCTACAACAGGATTATAGGTCGTCCTACGCTGAATGCCATAGAAGCAATTGTATCCACTCTACATCTCCTTATCAAGTTCATTGATAAGGATAACGGTGTATCTTCCCTCCGAGGTGATCAAGAGATGGCCAGGTACTGTTACAACCTAAGCCTGAATATGGTGAAGCTGGAGGCATTTAACAAGAACAAGAAGTTGAACGATGGAGGAACAACGGCTGGGTCTATTAGTTTGATTAATCTTGATCCCAGAGCGGAGTTGAAGATCGATCTGCTTAACCCCTCAAAGCCCATGCCGGATGGAGGTTCCAGGGACGTCGTCTTAGGAGATTCCCCAGAAAAGGTCACTCACATCAACGATAAGCTAGAGTCGATTATGGAGCAGCGTCTGCTAGCACTCCTCCAGGAATTCAAAGACCTTTTTGCATGGACTGCTGCAGACATACCTGGGATGGATCCTAATTTCTGCTGCCATAAACTATCCGTCTATCTAGAGACGAGGTCGGTCACCCAGAAGAAGAGAAGATTAGGGCCAGAGAAGCAGAAGGTAGCTTGTGAGCAGACAAAGGAGCTGCTTAAGGCCAGATTTATCAAAGAAATCCGCTATTCCTCTTGGCTTTCTAATGTGGTAATGGTTCAGAAGGTTAATGACAAGTGGAGAATGTGCACTGATTACGTGTACCTCAATCGTTGCTGCCCTAAAGACCCATATCCTCTCCCAAATATTGATCGTATGGTGGATAACTCCTCTGGTTATTAGTACCTAAGTTTCATGAATGAATATTCGGGGTACAACCAGATTCCAATGTGGGAGGATGATCAGGAGAAGACAGTTTTCATCAATAACTATGGTGTCTTTTGCTACACCATCATGCCTTTCAATTTGAAGAACGCTGGGGCCACCTACCAGCGCTTGATTAACAAGGTGTTCGAAGACACCAAAGTGGTGGAGGTGTACATTGACGATATCATAGCCAAGACCCCGGCTGGAGGTGATCATATTGAAGATTTGTGCCAGGTAGTTGTATGTTTGAGGCAATATAACATGAGGCTGAACGCATTGAAGTGTACTTTCACCATCTCAGCTAGGAAATTTCTAGGTTTCATGTTAACTCAATATGGTATTGAAGCTAACCCAGGGAAGTGCCAAGCAATACTAGGCATGTAGAGCCCGAAGAACTTGAGGGAGGTGTAATCTCTAAACGGAAAGGTGGCAGCATTGGCTCGGTTCATGCCTAAGATGGCGCATAGATCCATTCCTCTGTACAAAGTGCTAAAGAAATCTAAGAAGATCGAGTGGGGATAGGAGCAAGAATAGGCATTCCAAGAGCTCAAGGAGGTGTTGTCGAGTCCCCCGATCTTAGTAAAGCCAAACCCCAGTGAGACCCTCATTTTGTATTTGGCTATTTCAGATGAAGTTTTGGGAGTAGCATTGGTCAAGGAAACCCCAGAGGGGTAAAGGCCAGTATATTTTACCAGCTAGACGCTACAGAGAGCAGAGGGCCGGTACCAGAAGATTGAGAAGGTCATTCTCGTAGTTGTTGGGGCATCACGACGGTTAAGGCCGTACGTGCGCACCCAATTTTGGTGAGAACGGATCTGCCACTCTGGTCCGTACTGAGCAAGCTGGACCTCGCGGAAAGGATGATTAAGTGGTCTATCGAGCTTTCTAAGTTCGAAGTTTCCTATGAACCACGAGGAGCTATCAAAGCCCAAGTCCTAGCTGATTTTGTCATGAAGATGATGGGGGTAGATCCAGCCACAGCTCATGCTCACTGGACCATTTATGTAGATAGGTCATCGAATAGTAAAGGATGTGGAGCTGGCGTCGTTGTTGAGAGTGATGATGGGGTGTATTTAGAGATCTCTCTTTGATTCAATTTTAAGACCTCCAACAACCAGGCTGAATACGAAGCATGTCTTGCCAGACTCCGAGCATTGATCGATATCGGAGCAACAAAAGTAACCTTATGTAGCGATTCATAGCTCGTAATATTGTTAGTCCTTAAATTTATAATAAATCTTTTAATAAAAATTTCATAAAAATAATAAAAATTTGGATAATTTGTTAGAAAATTAGGTTTTAATTCAATAAATTGATGTTGTTGGAAATAATCTACCCTTGATCAATTTTCTCTAGTTTTGTAGTGAAAAAGTAAAGAATTCAAGAGAAAATTATACTGGAGGATCTGACGCGTAGCATCAATCCCACGCATAGCGTCCATAGTTACTTTTGATGCTGACACTACGCGTCAAAGCCACACGTAGCGTCAGTGCTGCATGGACTCCACAACCAAGCTAGCCAAGCACTCACTTAGTGACCCATTATTGGCCACTCCACTCAGCACAAATGGCCAAAACATAGTGGAGACAGGGACACATGGCCAAGCATGATTGAATATAATATTCCAAGGTGGCCACTACCAGCTGCGTTAATGGAGGCTGAGTCAGGGGACTGACGCGTAGCGTCACACTGATGCGTAGCATCAGCACCCCTGCTCAGCCCTATAAATAGGGCCATCTAACACCATTCATCACATCCCATTCTCTACATTTAGAGTTCTTTCCTCTCTTCTATACACGAGTTTTGAGTATTTCTTTTAGAGTTTGTAGTTCTAGAATAGTTTTTCTAGATACTTGAGAGTGTTTTGGTGTATTGTGATCGTTGTATCGTGAAGTTTCCATCGTCTTCGTAATGTCAACCTCTGTAAGTGTTGTTTTTACTTTTACCATGTGTAACTAATTTGTTTATGTTGGAATTGGTGAACTAATCTATTGAGTATAATGCTATGAATTCGACCTCTGCATGTTTATAATTCAAGTCCATGTTAGTATTTCAACCTTTTATTAATATGAACATCAAACGGGAGAATGATTTTCATGTGTATTGAAACTTGTTTTATTAGTGTGAATGTCAAACGGGAGAATGATTATTCATGTCGTATTGAAACTTGTTTTGACGAATGTAAAAGTTGGAATACCCTTGGTATCTCAATTCTATAGGGGTTGTTAACCATTGTTGCCATAAGGCCAGGTCTTAATGCAAGTTTTTACTGAGAAAGCTCACGAGGGATCAGACTTTACGGTGAATTCTTAGAATTTATATCACGAGGGATCGGTTATAATGATTTTAAGCTGCAATGACATGAAACTTGATGATTAAATATGCATGTCTTGAGTTCTTCATTGTTATTCTAGATTAGGGATCTAATTTCCAACATAATTTGTTTATCTGTGTTTATCTCAAGTATCTTACCTATTCTAGATTGCAACTCAACTTTTTAGATAGATTTTTATTTTCTTTTTATCTCATGAACAACTCAACTATGCTATCCTGTGAATATTGTATAAATTGTATATAAATCATTCTTTTGTCCATAACTTTCTTTACATTTACCATAGTGAATAGAAAATTACTGTTGTTATTGGACTTTCAATCCTAGTGGAACGATATCTAAATTTTGAAAACTACAAATGATTGGTGCGCTTGCCAATTAATAACCCGGTGGTAAAAACAAATAGTTGAAACGCTATCGCCGGGTTAACAGATATCGCAGATTCAAGGTGAGTACCAAGTCCGTGAGCCTTAGCTTCAGCTATACTTGAATTATGTGAATGAGTTGAAAGAGAGATTCTCTGTGTTAGAATTTAAGCATGTGCCCAGGGAAGAAAACACTAGAGCGGACATCCTCTCGAGGCTTGCAAGCACGAAGCAGCCCGAAAGCACAACTACAGTGGTGCAGAGCACTTTATCATCGCCCACTATCCCTTTGGCACCATTGTTGAATGCAATATCGTATCGAGCCTTTGATGAGAACTCGTGGGTGGTTCCCTATATTCGATACTTCATGGAGGAATAGCTGCCCACTGATGACCTGGAGAGAAAGAAGTTGAAAAAGGAGCTACCTTATTTTACGATGGTGGATGGCATACCCATACGAAGGGGATTCTTTGTGCCATACCTCAGGTGCTTGAATGAGAATGAGGTACAAGGTATGCTGGAAGAAGTGCATGAGGGACAGTGTGGACACCACGCCGGAGGAAGAAGTTTGATGAGGAAGGTTCTCCGGGCGGGCTTCTGGTGGCCCACAATGAAGAAAGACTCTATCGAATTTGTAAAGAAGTGTGATCCATGTCAGAGATTTTCCAATCTTCATCACACACCGGCCAAAGAACTGTCTTCATCAACCATGCCATGGCCTTTTCATCAATGGGGGCTCGATATCCTGGGTCCATTCCCAACAGCGCCTAGAGGTATCAAGTATCTTATAGTTGGGGTGGATTATTTTACCAAGTGGATCGAAGCGGAGCCTGTAGTGTACATCACATCAGCCCAAACACGACGCTTCGTATATGAGAATATTATAGCATGATTCTGAGTCCCGGGATGGATTGTTACAGATAACGGTACTCAGTTTACTGATAAGAAGTTCACAGAGTTGCTTGAAGAACTGGGAATAGTCCAAATCTTCTTATCTATTGAACACCCTCAGATGAATGGCCAAGCGGAGTTAGCCAATAGTGAAGTGCTGAAGGGACCTAAGAAGCGTCTTGGTGAAACAAAGGGCAGATGGACTGATCAGCTATGCCACGTTTTGTGGGTATACCGTACTACATCTCATTCTTCTACTAATGAGTCTCCATATCGTCTTACTTACGGAGTTAAGGCGATGATTCCAGTGGAGCTCCAGACCAGATCAGCAAGGGTGGAATACTTTTCTGAGGAGAATAATAGTGCCAATTTGGCATCAAAGTTAGATGTTCTTCAGGAACTTCGAGAAGAAGCTTTTGTTAGGGATCAGGTGATTAAAGCAAAGGCCGCCCTCCGATACAACAAGCGCGTTCAGCATAGAGCGTTCAACACAGGAGAGCTCTTTTTAAGGAAGGAAAGTGTGCAAATAAGTTCGCTCACCAAGGGAAGTTAGCACCGACCTGGGAAGGCCCTTATAGAGTGTCCGAGGTGACTGGAAAAGGGTCATATTGTTTGGAAGAACTCGATGGCACACCGATCCGCAATAAGTGGAATACTCAAAATTTGCGTATTTATTACAGCTAGCTGGTAAGGTGGCGTGTACTCTTTTTCCTTACTTGAGTTTTTTCCCAATGGGTTTTCTCAAGAAGGTTTTAACGAGGCATGACCCCAGCTACGCTCTCTTTGTAATCCATATCCAATTTAATAAGAATGCAATTTATGAACATAATGTCTTCACTCTCTCTTTCTATGTCATGATTTATAGCTTTACACCGGTGTATATGAAGACCCTTAGAACGGATAATCC
The DNA here is from genome assembly GCA_037962975.1 of Clitoria ternatea. Lineage (NCBI taxonomy): Eukaryota > Viridiplantae > Streptophyta > Magnoliopsida > Fabales > Fabaceae > Clitoria > Clitoria ternatea. The sequence continues at coordinate 233,402,670 of CM075670.1, forward strand.
CAATCACCTATTCTGTGACTAACGATGTAACTCCTCGAGTGGAATAATGGGTCGTAGGATCAAACCTTTTCCAAGGCTGTATCGAATCCCTCTCGAAGGCTCAGATTGTAGGATTAAACCGAACTCCGAGTACGGTTAGTAGGTTTGGCCAAACACCGTTGAAGACTTGAGTTGTAGGATTGAACCGAACCTCGGGGAATGGGTTGTAGGATCAAACCTTTTTTCAAGGTTGTACTGAACCCTACTCGAAGGCTCGGATTGTAGGATTAAACCGAACTCCGAGTACGACTAATAGGTTTGGATGAACGTCAGTGAAGGCTCAATCATCATCCTTATGATTGAGGTACTTTCCCCAGGATGGATGATCTCAATCACCTATTCTGTGAATCAACGATGTAACTCCTGGCGTGGACAATTCCAATCACCACTCTTGTGATTGAGGGCCCGATTATTATCCTTATGATTGAGGTAGTTTCTAGTAGGACAGATTTGCCTATTCGATATTTCTATCTCAAATGATATAACTCTACGAGTAATTCAATAGCTTCGTCTACTATCAGAGCGGACTAAATCCCTCATCCCTAAAGAGTTAAAGGCAGCATCCTACAACGGATACCCATCTCCCAACACACTCATACTTGGGGACAATATTCGCACGTATGATTCTCCGTTCTATAACCTGTTCATTTTAAATCTGAACTCATTTTTTCTAGGGTACCTACGACTATCTGATATTAAGTTATTTTTACAGAACGGTGTAATGAGTACTGCGAAGGAAAAAATATGACAAGTGAGTGCATTTAGAACATCAGAAGCTATATCATAGCAGTTCTTCTTTTACAAGTATTAAAGACAGAAGATTGAAGAAAATTCTATTCATTCATGATAAAATTTTATGCAAGTTAAAATAAAACTGGAGTTGATCCTAGTACACAGCAGTAGGAGCAGAAAAACACAAGACTAAGAGGAAGGCTTAGGATCTTCAGTTGTGTGCGCCTTTTGACCTCTGTCATCTTCTACACTATCCTTTTTGGTGGGTTGCTCTCCCTTTTTATCACCCTGGGTCTCCTCACCTCCGGGCTCCCTTTCTTGAGCTTGATTTTTTCTTAAGGATCCTCTAGGACCGGAGTAGGGAAAAAGAGACCCAAGCTCTGACCTTCTGGGAGAGGGGGCATTTCGAATAAAGAAGAAGAGGGATCCTCGTGTCGACCATCCACTACTGCAACTAGTTTCCCGTCATGAAATTCATAAAAAGGACTCATACCATACAGATTGAATTTCACTCCTGGGTTGCAGTAGAAAACTTAACAGACAGCCAGGCCAAACGATTCATGGGCCACAACAGTGCAGGCCTTCATAGCTTTAGTTGCCCTGGCTTTTTCTTTGGCCAGGTCTTTCCTCAGCTTGGCATTTTCCTTCTCCAATGACCCAGTTAGGACACTCCCCACCTTCAACTCTTCTATTTGCTTAAGCAACTCCCTCTCCCTGACAGCAAATTCCTCTTTGTCTTTGAGTATGTCGGCCTCCACTGCTTTCAGATCTTTAGAAAGCTGAGAGCTCTTTTGTTTTTCCGCCCTGAGATCATCCTTGAGTTTAGAGACCCCCGGTCACTTTCGCTTGAAGTTCAGAAACTTTCCCTTCCAGAGATTTGACCGTGCCTTTCAGGGCGGAGACTTCCATCGATTGCTCTAGCTCCAGCTCCCAAGCCTTCTTCACCTTCTCCTCCACTGTCTACAGGTGAGCCCTATCCTTGGCAGCGGAGATGTTCAAATGTTCCAACTTAGAAGCTAGTTCATCCGTCTCCTTTACACTGTCGACGGTACAGCTGAGTGAGTTAAGGAGACCGGTTAGCTCAGCTAATTGCAACTTGCCAGCAACAATGGCCTCTTTCATCTCATCCACCTCTAGAGTAGGACGGAGTTTATAGAGAGGAGGCAGGAGAGCAGCTGGAGAGTATAACACCCTCTGTTATATCTCAATAATTTCTAAAAAATTCATGAATTTTTTTTACTAAAAATATAATCACTAAAAGAAACTATCAGAGTAAAATTACATACAATACTTCTGAATTACCTCATGAATTATCATTAAAATTTATAAAGTAATTTTACATTCATCCAAATAAAATAGATATTAAACATCATTAGAAAGAGAGGAAACTCCATGGCCCAAGAGCAGTTGCCTAGTGACATTATTTATTCATTGGACCACGGTATTCATACCGAGCTCCCTTTCTAGTACGTGCTATATATACTATCGAGATTCTTCGATCCTTCCCTCTGTACAATCTATTAATTCAAACATATGAAACAAAACACGGAGAAAAGAGTGAGAAACAGAATATAATATTCCCAAATGGGACATAAGAAATAAAGGGTTTTCATAAACTAGTATAATAATATCAATCACAATCACATACACAATCAATTATGAATGTATGAATGTTATGCAATATCTTCATCATAACTTACCTATATATGCGGGCCCCTTAAATTTTAATTTGCACTGGGCTAACCAGGAGTTTACACTGTTCCATAATTCTGGATAATAATAATATGAACAACTCAACTAGCATGGAAACACTTAGAGACTAGTCAGATTAAGAAGGTTTTTATTGTGAAAGTACCCGACACTAGGGAGCTACCCCAGGTCCCCTGAAGCTCCCTTTCACACCCTCTCATCCCAAGGCTCACAATTAGGCCTCGTCTAATGTATCCTCAGTTTCTATAATCCGTTCCCAGACAACATCATTTTGTTTCTCTTAGATGATTCATGATGCATGAACTACTCGCGTATTTAGTTGGTTAAGGCGTTTTGAAACTCAATTATATTATCAGGGCCTACGAATCACGACATAGCCACCCCAGTAAACTGTACTTTTTCAACTTCTCAAATACACACATAGAATTTTAGTAGAGTTCCTTTTCAAATTACAAATCAAATCTTATAATTTGAGTTTCAAAGCCTTGAATATATTTCACAACCTTCTTTAGAAAGTATATAGGTTAATTCAAAATCAATTACTAAAAACTCGAATTCGGAACTATCAATCTTTAAAACCTTAGTACTTGAAAATTTTGTATAATATTTTTATACATTTTGAAAATAATATGTATATATATTAAAATATTAGTAAAAATTTATTTTTATAAAATAATTTCTTTTTCTTTTTCTTTCTGATAAACTAACTAAAAATCTAAATTTTAGTAAAGATATATACATATATATTAAAAGATAAAAAGAGATTTCTAAAAACTTATGTAGTTTTATTAAAATCTAAGAAATTTCTTAAAAGTAATTTGAAAAAAGATGAATAAGTAAATAAAGAAGCAGGAGATAAGTAAATTCTTACTGAATTTTAGCTTTCCGTCATGCTTGCTATATGCTCAAACTCCATAGTACAAGATTATCAATCAAAATCAAACATTGTCAATCACAATCAAACATCATAAAACATAAATAAATATTAACAATCATAATCAAATCAAATAATTAAACATCAGTTATAAATATAATAATTTAAAATTCAATGATTATTTAAATTAATAAAGTTTGTTTTAAGTTCTATGGTCAATTCCTCGCACAGGTCTATGTAAATCTAAAATATTTCAGTCCTTGCATAAGTCTAGTTAAGTCCATATAGGTCATAATAGTCTAAGTCCTTGCATAGGTTCAGTCAAGTCCATAATAGTTCAAGTCCTTGCATAAGTTCAGTCCAGTCCGCATAGGTCATAATAATTCAAGTTCTTGAATAAATATTTCAGATATTAAGTTACACAAGATGCTTAATTTATTAATAACAATTATTATAAATTTTAAGTTAAAAGTTATTATTTTAAAATAATAATATTGTTATCTTTAAAAGGAGTAGGGGACTCCTCCCAATATTCTTATGCATTTTCATATTATATCCTTATCTCACCCCCTTACCTTGATTTGCTCCCAAAAATGAATTCGCTCTGCGCCTCCAAGTTCTAATAAAATATTAATACTAATTTATTTCAGTATGAGCATAAGATAAAAATTAAGATTGCTATCAGAATGATAAATAGTAAATATGTATAGTAATAGTAAATAGTAACAGTAAATAGTAAATCATCAATAGTAACGGTAAATAGTAATTTTTGAATAGTAATAGTAAATAGTAAATCGTAAATAGTAAATTTTAAATAGTAGTGGTAAATGGTAAATCATAAACATTAATAGTAAATAGTAAATTTTAAATAGTAATAGTAAATAGTAACTTTTAAATAGTAATAGTAAATAGTAAATTTTGAATAGTAACAGTAACTAATAAATTTTGAATAATAACGGTAAATGATAAATTTAAATAATAACAGTAAATGGTAAATTGTGAATAGTGACAATAAATAGTAAATTTTGAATAGTAATGGTAAGTAGTAAAAATAACACAGTGGTAATTTATTTTTACCATAGTAACTTAATCATAATAATAATAGTATATTAATAGTTTCAGAGTGCTAAAAAGAATAATCTAAATAATCATAAAAGAATTTAGAAGAAAAATATTATTACCTTACACCTCCGGTAGAATCTCTTTTTACCAGAAGAACTTACTTCCCTCTAATTCCTTAAGTACTATCTCTCTAGATTCTCTCTCTAATTTTGGTGTGGAAATATTATAAATGAGCCATCTATTTATAAGAAGAAAATTTTACTATTTAAGATTACTTAATTATTTATTTTACTATTCATGATGTAAGTATTTACCCACCGGTTACTATTCATGATGTAAGTATTTACTCACCGATGATGTAAGCGATGATGTCGGCGGTGGCATTTTGGTTATTAGATGAAAGGTTAAGGGTATTTTTGTCATTCTTAAAAAATGAAAAAAATATAAAAATTCTAAAAAATTATAAATTATATAACAATCAAAAAGTTCTAAAGAACTATAATTAAATTCCTTTGAAATTTTATTTTAAAGAAGAAATAATGTAATCAGGGGTGTTACAACTCTACTCCCCTAAAAAAAATTTCGTCCTCGAAATTTACACTTTTCAGTAAAATAAATGGGGATGAGACTCTTTCATCTCATTTTCTAGTTCCCATGTAGCATCTTCTCCTCTCGTTTCGCTCCAAATGACCTTCACGAGTGGAATTTCTTTGTCCCTTAGTTTTTTTGTTCTTCTGTCAGCTATTCTGACAGGTGGTGCATCATATGTAAGATTATCTTTAACTTGTATGACATCAGGTTCAATAACGTGTGTAGGGTCAGATATATACTTTCGTAAATTTGACACATGAAAAAATTATGGATATTAGAATGAAAAGGTGGTAATGCTATTTGGTAAGCAAGAGGACTAACTTTCTGAACTATTTGATATGGACCAATAAATCTAAGAGTTAGTTTTTGAGATTTCATTGCCCGATCGACCCCAGTCGTAGGTATGACTTTCAAGAATACATGATCACCTACTTGAAATTCGAGCGGCTTTCTTCTTTTGTCATAGTAACTTTTCTGCCTGCTTTGTGCTGCCTTCATCTTTTCTTGAACCATTTTGATTTTATATGTGGTTTGTTGTACCAACTCTAATCCTAGCATCAAGTTTTCACCAGTCTTAAACCAACATAGCGGAGTCCTACATTTTTTTCCATATAATGCTTCAAAAAGTGCCATGTTAATGCTAGCATGGAAACTGTTGTTGTAGGTGAACTCCACATATGGTAAGAATTGATTCCAACTTCCTTTATGCTCTAACACACAAGCTCATAACAAGTCCTCTAGAGATTGGATTGTTCTTTCTGATTGTCCATCTGTCTGAGTATAATATGCTGAACTTAGACGTAGTCTTGTTCCCAAAGCCTTATGTAAGCTCTTCCAGAATTACGATGTAAAATGAGGGTCCCGATCAGAAATGGTACTGGAAGGAATTCCATGTAATCTCACAATCTCCTCGATGTATAATTTTGCCAGCTTATCTATAGGGTAACGAATATTAATGGGAATAAAGTGGGCAGACTTGGTTAATCTATCAACTATTACCCATATTGAATCATGTCCTAATGGAGTTTTAGGTAAAGAAGTCACAAAATCTATGGTAATACTATCCCATTTCCATTCTGGAATTTCCCTTAATTGTAGCATTCCAGGGGGTTTTTGATGTTCTACTTTAACCTTCTGGCAAATTAGACATGCAGCCACATACTCTGCCACCGCTTTCTTCATTCCAGGCCACCAAAATAACTTCTTCAAATCTTGATACATTTTAGTAGCTCCGGGATGAATGTTCATATAACTTTTGTGGCCTTCTTCCAGAATTGCTTTCCTCAACTCCTCTTGGTCAAGGATACACACTCGATCCTTATACCTCAGCAATTGGTTGTTCCCATGTTGAACTCAACTTCTTTTCCTTGTTTTAAGAGTTCTTTCTCCTCTTGTAGGAATTCGTCCTCTCGTTGAGCCTCTAAAACTTGCTTCAGGAATTCACTAGTCACTTGCAATGCTCCTAATCTGTAGCTGTTAGCATTAACCTTTACTGCTAGGTTAAGATCTCTGAAGTTCTCTATCATTTCCAGCTCTTTAATCATCATTGTGGACGCATACAGAGACTTTCGACTTAAAGCATCAGCTACTATGTTCGCTTTTCCAGGATGGTATTGCAACTCAAAGTCGTAGTCCTTTAAGAACTCCATCCATCTCTGTTGCCTCATGTTTAACTCCTTGTGGTCGAATAAATACTTGAGACTCTTATGATCACTGAACACATCGAATATTGCACCGTATAGATAATGCCTCCAAATCTTTAAGGCAAAAACTATAGCAGCTAATTCTAAGTCATGGGTAGGATATTTAATCTCATGTTGCCTTAATTGGCATGACACATAGGCTACAACCTTCTTGTCTTGCATGAGTACACTTCCTAGTCCTTGTTTAGACGTATCACAGTAAACTTCAAAACTTCGATGTGGATCAGGGAGTACTAACACCGGCGAAGAAGTAAGTCGATCTTTCAGCTCTGGGAAACTATTCTCACATTGTGTCGTCCACACAAAAGGTTGTCCTTTTCATGTTAGCTTGGTCAGTGGGTATGCTAACTTTGAAAATCCTTCAATGAATCTCCTATGGTATCCAGCCAAGTCCAAGAAACTTCTGATCTCAGTAATTGTGGTTAGTCTCTCCCATTTCAAAACTTCTTCCACTTTAGAAGGGTCTACAACTATTCCTCCTTGACTAATTACATGTCCTAAAAAGTTCACCTCTTCCAACCAGAATTCACACTTCGACAGCTTTGCATACAATTATTTCTTTTTTAGGATTTCCAACACAACCTTCAAGTGTTGAACATGTTATTCTCTACTTTTAGAGTACACTAGTATATCATCAATGAAAACCACTACAAATTTATCTAGATATAGATGAAAAATCCGATTCATGTAATCCATGAATACAGCTGGTGCATTAGTTACACCAAAAGGCATCACTAGATATTCGTAATGGCCATAGCGTGTTCTAAAAGCAGTTTTCGGTACATCTTCTTTCTTCACCCTTATTTGATGGTATCCAAACCTCAAATCAATCTTGGAGAAGACCGTGGCACCACGCAGTTGATCCATCAGGTCGTCAATCCTTGGTAGAGGATATCTGTTCTTGATCGTCACCTTGTTCAATTGCCGATAATCTACACACAACCTCATGCTACCATCCTTTTTCTTAACCAATAACACTGGTGCACCCCAGGGGGATACACTGGGTCGTATGAACTGCTTCTTTATCATCTCTTCAAGTTGTTTCTTCAACTCTGCTAATTCTAGAGGTGACATTCGGTATGGTGTAATTGAAATTGGTCCAACTCCAGGTACTAGATCAATGGCAAATTCCATATCTCTTTCTAGGGGTAATCCAGGGATATCTTCTGGAAAAACGTCAGGAAATTCGCACACGACCAACAAATTTTTGATTTTTGGTTCTTACTCTCCTTTCATTGAAAGCAATAGCATGAATCCTTGAGCCCCTCCTTTTAAAGAGGCACTCACTTGGTTGGCGGTTAGAAATCTTGAATCCTCTGGATTCAAATTTACAGGTTCTTTAAACATTATGGTTTTGTTATGACAATCTATTAAAACATGATTGTCAGACAACCAATCTAGCCCAATAATAACTTCTAAGCCAGAAAGGGGTAAGCAAAAGAGATTAGCCTTAAAGTCCCTACCATCTATGATAGTAGGGCATTCCCAATAGGCTTTAGAAGTGACAATGGGATTATTCCCAGGAGTATGAACAGATAAATCAAATGGCAATTCTATCACGGGTAATTTTAGTTTTTCTACACAGTCATTGGAAATAAAGGAATGTGATGCACTTGAGTCATACATAACAGTTAAAGAAATCTTATTAATGATACACTTACCTTCCACCATGGAGTCAGAATGGGATACTTCTTCCCCATTAATTGCAAAAACCTTTCCTTTCACCTTTGGCTTTCCGACTGCACTGTGTACGCCACCTTGAGTATTTATGGATGTACTTGCACCTTCAGGGTTCTCCCTCTTTATCTCTAGGCAATCCTTGATGTGATGACCCGGTTTGTTACACTTAAAGCAAATATAAGTGTTTTTGGGACAATCCATTTTCAAATGGGGTCCTCCACAGATAAAGCATTTAAATTCTAGTGTAGGTGTTAGATAATAGCTTCCAGATGAAGCTTGGGGTTTGTTAGGAATAGGTGCTGTTCTAAACCGACGAAATGGCGCTTAATAAGGCCTTTTTCTCCTAAAGTCTCTTCTTTGGTGATGGTGAGGTCCTCCACTTCTCATTTCTCCCACCTTGTGAATGGATTCACAGCTTTTGGTCATTCTGTCCTTGTGATCCTCTTCGAAGATCCTACAGCGATTTACCAATACAGAAAATTCATGGATTTCCTGCATTCGTATAGCTTCTTTGATTTCTGGCCGTAATCCATTTACAAACTTTGTACACCGATCACCTTCATTAGTAGCATCATTATAATGAGAATGAAAGTGATATAGCTCTTCAAACCTGGATGCGTACTCTCCAACGGTCATATTTCCTTGGGTCAGTGACAGGAATTCAAATTGTCTTTTCTCTTTAACATCAACTGGAAAGTATTTCTCTAGAAACATATCCTTGAAATAATTCCAAGTGATCTCTACTTGGTTAACTTCGAACTGCCTACGCATACTATCCCACCAATGTTCAGCATCCTCAGATAAGGCATAAGTAGTGAAGACTACTTTATCACCTTCAGTATATTGCAGTGCTCGGAAGATCTTCTCTATCTCTCGAATCCATATTTGTACTTCATCAGGGTTGTATCCTCCCTTGAAACGAGGTGGATTACGTTTTTCGAACAGGTCTAACCTTCTTAAGGCATTATTACCTTGACCTTCGCGTGCTCCCATTGCATTGATTAAGCGTTCTACAACTCCAGCAAGATCATTTTCGGCCATTCTTTTCCTGTTTCACAGTAACTGAGACTTGTCATATCAATCACATTTACTACCAAGTCAGATATTCTATTTTCTATCACCTACACAAAGTTTACAGACAAAGCAAGATAGACCTTTCCCCAGGCCTACGGGATTAACTGCTTTGATACCATTTTGTAACACCCTCTGTTATATCTCAATAATTTCTAAAATATTCATGAATTTTTTTTTACAAAAAATATAATCTCTAAAAGAAACTATCAGAGTAAAATTACATACAATATTTCTAAAATACCTCATGAATTATTATTAAAATTTATAAAGTAATTTTACATTCATCCAAACAAAATAGATATTAAACATCATTAGAAAGAGAGGAAACTCCATGGCCCAAGAGCAGTTGCCTAGTGACATTATCTATTCATTGGACCACGGTATTCATACCGAGCTCCCTTTCTAGTACGTGCTATATATACTATCGAGATTCTTCGATCCTTCCCTCTGTACAATCCATCAATTCAAACATATGAAACAAAACACGGAGAAAGGAGTGAGAAACAGAATATAATATTCCTAAATGGGACATAAGAAATAAACGGTTTTCATAAACTAGTATAATAATATCAATCACAATCACATACACAATCAATTATGAATGTATGAATGTTATGCAATATCTTCATCATAACTTACCTATATATGCGGGCCCCTTAAATTTTAATTTGTACTGGGCCAACCAGGAGTTTATACTATTCCATAATTCCGGATAATAATAACATGAACAGCTCAACTGGCATGGAAACACTTAGACTAGTCAGATTGAGAAGGTTTTTATTGTGAAAGTACCTGATGTGATGCCCAAAATTTTGGAATAATTTTTTCACGTTTAAAGAATCATTTTTAAATTCATAATTTAAAATTCTGAGGTCACGTAAAAATAAATGCGGAATATTATCATGCATACTAGTCGTGAACAATTAAAACATAATACATTTATATAACGGAAAAGATAGAGAAAATTATAGTACATGGTACATAATATTATTACAACCCATTAAAATTCAAAGTCAAAGTCCAAGCAATAAATCATAAAAGCTTCATTAATTGCATCACTCGTCATTCTGTGTAGCATGCACTATAAAAATAATGTAAGAGTGGGACAGAATATAGAATAAATATAAAATAAATAAAATTGCACAACACAATCAACAAACCATAATGATATGATGAATATGCCAAACCAGGTCATTTACATTTAATAATCCTTAATTTAGTCAAATGATGTCATGCTAGATCCATTTTGGTTTGGTGGGAATACTGCAGTAAAAAGTCTCATAGAGACACAAGTAGGACTTAGCATAATGCCATGAATCCCTACACTTCATGGTGCTCAAGTACCGAAGTACACAAGTAGGACTTAGCATAAACCATGAATCCCTACACTCCATGGCGCTTAAGTACCGAAGTACACAAGTAAGACTTAGCATAAACCATGAATCCCTACACTCCATGGCGCTCAACAAAAATAGGGCTTTAACTCATCATAGAGTAACCCCCCACCAGGGCCGGCAATCATGGAACCCCTAAATTCCATGGTGCATCCAAATGCTTATGATGCATGAATGCCTTTAATTCTCTTTATCGATTTAACATACCATGATATCAATACTTCCATAATCACTTGGAAAACCACAAGTCCTCAAAGGACACATCACATATAATAATTCTCAAATCATGGATTTACAGTTCAACAACATATCTCAATAAACCACAAGGCATTCATGTATACATAATTTAGTCATTCATAATTATTCATGACAAAGATATACATACTGTATGACATTTATAGGACACTCAATAGTATCCATATTAATCAATAATCCCTCAATAATTCAATAATAAATCATTACTCATATGAAAATATCATTTTCATCCATAATAACCATTATAGGTAAATTTTAGAATTTTACAACAGCAACATACGTTAGTAAAACGACCATAATGTGAGAAAATCAAATCCTTTTTAAGTAATTCCACTTTTTGTAGTTCCATAACAAAATTATCTACAACTTTCATGAAGACTATAATTTCAAATTCCAAACAGAAACATCACATAATCACAGTATACTAAACCATCTCAAAGAAAGTAACAAAACGTATATATGTTGGTATTTTCAACGTTTCTGGAGCTACAAAAATAATTTTGGCATGGGACTAGTTCTACATTACTCATAACACAAATATATAAAACTTTTATGAAGACACTAAACACTAATTCTCATCACAAAATTCCCAGTTTTAAAAATACAATTCATAATTCATGTCAACAGATTTTTAGTGTGAACATACTTCTGTATTTTAGGCATAACGAGAGCTACAAATATCATTTTAACTTGAAACCACTTTCTATAGATCCATAACATAAATATCTACAACTTTTGTGAAGACATAAAAGTCTAAATATGTATTTATAATTCCCAGAATATTAATATATACACCAAATAGAAGATACATATTCCAGAACGGACATACTGTAGTATTTTGACTATAACGCATGCTATACATATCCAAATTAGTCGGTTAAAGTCTCAAAATTCACATAACAAAAAGTTCTACAATTTTGATGAAGAAGTCAGAATCAAATTCACATATTTGCAGCTTCAAAATTGAGCAACAAGTTACAAAAATAAATCTAGAATCCTAGAACAGCATACAATTCTACCCATTCCATATTTATTCACAACCCTATCCCCTCTTACCTTGATGAAGGGTCTTAGATTGGTTGAAAAACGTTCTCTTCGTACTGTCCTAGCTTCAGATCAAAAATAACTTGACGGAGAAAAGGAAATAAGAGAAAGACTTTACTAAATTTCGTTTTTTCTAAGATTGAACAAGCTGTAGTGTCGATTTAATAATGCAAAAAAAAACAAGTAGGGGACAAGCTTTTTCGTGATTGGATTGTAGTGGAATGTTAGGCGCGTTAATTATGGTAATAATGGAGGTTTTAGATAAGAAAATAAGCTGTATTATTGTCCATTTCCGCCGCCTACATACTGGAGCTTGTATGATTGAAGTAAATATATTAAAATATGTACAAGGTGATATGATTGGAGTAAAAGATCAATTCTGACACTGGTTTGGTATTTTAGGAATATTTGCCGACTGGACCATTACTAGGTCAGTATATTTACCGACTGGACCACTACCGGGTCTGTATATATATCGACTGGACCATTATCCTGAGATACCAGTTGATCTCTAGGACGACTAAAATGACCTCTTGATCATTCCGAGAAGAATTCATCAGAGCCTCTTTTCATTCAGAACTGCTCCACTCGGAAAGGATTTACTCAGAATTGTTTTTGCTTAAAACACTTAGATATAGCCTTTCCTTCCTCGAAAAATGACTCACTCAGAAATGTCTCACCCGGGACACCTCATTCAGAAATGTCTCACTCGGATATCTCTGCCCGAAAGTGTTCTTTCAAAGTCAGTCAGTCTTCTATCGAAACTATTTCTCTTGGAAGTGCGTCACTCGGAACTATTACAACCAAGAGATCATTCGGAGTTGTGTCACTTAGAAATCTTACAACTGAGAGATCATTCGGAGTTGTGTCACTCGGAAATCTTACAACTGATAGATCATTCAGAGTTGCGTCACTCAGAAATCTTTCTCTTGAGAATATCACTCGGAGTCGAAGGCAACCTCGAAGACGGACCCGAGCATAAGCTCTCGGCAACTTTAAGACACCCGAGCACGAATAAAATGAAGAGGTTCAACACTCGGATATTTCCTTCGTCGGGAACTCTTCACTCGGAAATATTACTCACTTGGAGTTATAGTCTCTCTGTCCAGATGTACTCTCCCTGGAAATGACTCACTCGGTAATCTCAATCGGTGACATGTCACACGGGAATCGGAAAGGTCTCACTTGGTGTTATCTCACTTGGTGCTATCCCACACGGAAGTGTTGCACTCGGAGACATCCCATTTGGGAAAGTTACTCAACTCGGAGATACCATACTCGGAATTTCACTACTCGAAAATATCTCACTCGGAAACAGATTCCTTTCTTCACTCGGAATTTCTTATCTCAGACATGATTCACTCAAATTATCTTATTCGAAAGTACTTCACTCGGTAATCTCCCAATCAGAACGCTACTAGAGGTTAACATCAAAGGAAGCTATTTGAACAAATCAAAAGAAGCTTCGATTCACAGCCAAACTTATGTAGAAAATTAATATAACTGGATAATATCATTAATGGTCTAGATTAAAATGATTATACATGAGAATGAAATTTTTGGGGTGTTACACCCGACACTAGGGAGCTACCCCAGGTCCCCTAAAGCACCCTTTCACACCCTCTCATCCCAAGGCTCACAATTAGGCCTCCTCTAATGTATCCTCGGTTTCTATAATCTGTCCCCAGACAACATCATTTTGTTTCTCTTAGATGATTCATGATGCATGAACTACTCACGTATTTAGTTGGTTAAGGCTTTTAGAAACTCAATTATATTATCGGGGCCTACGAATCGTGACATAGCCACCCTAGTAAATTATACTTTTCCAACTTCTCAACTACACACATAGAATTTTAGTACAGTTCCTTTTCAAATTACAAATCAAATCTTCTTATAATTTGAGTTTCAAAGCCTTGAATATATTTCACAACCTTCTTTAGAAAGTATATAGGTTAATTCAAAATCAATTACTAAAAACTCGAATTCGGAACTATCAATCTTTAAAACCTTAGTACTTGAAAATTTTGTATAATATTTTTATACATTTTGAAAATAATATGTATATATATTAAAATATTAGTAAAAATTTATTTTTATAAAATAATTTCTTTTTCTTTTTCTTTCTGATAAACTAACTAAAAATCTAAATTTTAGTAAAGATATATACATATATATTAAAAGATAAAAAGAGATTTCTAAAAACTTATGTAGTTTTATTAAAATCTAAGAAATTTCTTAAAAGTAATTTGAATAAAGATGAATAAGTAAATAAAGAAGCAGAAGATAAGTGAATTCTTACTGAATTTTAGCTTTCCGTCATGCTTGTTATATGCTCAAACTCTATAGTACAAGATTATCAATCAAAATCAAACATTGTCAATCACAATCAAACATCATAAAACATAAATAAATATTAACAATCATAATCAAATCAAATAATTAAACATCAGTTATAAATATGCTAATTTAAAATTCAATGATTATTTAAATTAATAAAGTTTGTTTTAAGTTCTATGGTCAATTCCTCGCACAGGTCTATGTAAATCTAAAATATTTCAGTCCTTGCATAAGTCTAGTTGAGTCTATATAGGTCATAATAGTCTAAGTCCTTGCATAGGTTCAGTCCAGTCCACATAGGTCATAATAATTCAAGTTCTTGAATAAATATTTCAGATATTAAGTTACACAAGATACTTAATTTATTATTAATAATTATTATAAATTTTAAGTTAAAAGTTATTATTTTAAAATAATAATATTGTTATCTTTAAAAGGAGTAGGGGACTCCTCCCAATATTCTTATGTATTTTCATATTATATCCTTATCTCACCCCCTTACCTTGATTTGTTACCAAAAGTGAATTCGCTCTGCGCCTCCAAGTTCTAACAAAATATTAATACTAATTTATTTCAGTATGAGCATAAGATAAAAATTAAGATTGCTATCAGAATGATAAATAGTAAATATGTATAGTAATAGTAAATAGTAACAGTAAATAGTAAATCATTAATAGTAATAGTAAATAGTAATTTTTGAATAGTAATAGTAAATAGTAAATCATGAATAGTAAATTTTGAATAGTAGTGGTAAATGGTAAATCATGAACAATAGCAGTAAATAGTAAATTTTGAATAGTAACAGTAAATAGTAAATTTGGAATAGTAAATAGTAAATAGTAAATTTTGAATAGTAATGATAAATAGTAAATTTTGAATAGTAACAACAACTAATAAATTTTGAATAATAACGGTAAATGATAAATTTGAATAATAACAGTAAATGGTAAATTATGAATAGTGACAATAAATAGTAAATTTTGAATAGTAATGGTAAGTAGTAAAAATAACACAGTGGTAATTTATTTTTACCATAGTAACTTATTCATAATAATAATAGTATATTAATAGTTTCAGAGTGCTAAAAAGAATAATCTAAATTTACTATTATAAATGAGCCATCTATTTATAAGAAGAAAATTTTACTATTTAAGATTACTTAATTATTTATTTTACTATTCATGATGTAAGTATTTACCCGCCGGTCACTATTCATGATATAAGCATTCACCCACCGGTCACTATTCATGATACAAGTATTTACCCACCGATGATGTAAGCGATGATGTCGGCAGTGGCATTTTGGTTATTAGATGAAAGGCTAAGGGTATTTTTGTCATTCTTAAAAAATAAAAAAAATAAAAAATTCCAAAAAATTATAAATTATATAACAATCAAAAAGTTTTAAAGAACTATAATTAAATTCTTTTGAAATTTTATTTTAAATAAGAAATAATGAAATTAGGGGTGTTATAGAGAGGGCCCCTCATAGACTAGAAAAGAAGAGAGGAAACAATGGGTAGGCAGATCCATCCTCACCCATGGGAACGTCAGAGGACTAGGACGGTCAGAGGGCTGAGGGGTCGCCCCAGAAGACGTTGTCCCCTTCTCCACGTCGGCATCATGAATAATTTTTTGCCTTTTCTCTGGCATGGCAGTGGAGGTCTTCTTATCAGTAGCTTTAACGAGCCTACCTCTCTTTTTCTTAACCTCTTGATTTTCTTATTGATAGGTCTCCTCCTCATCGGCCTGAGAGTCTAAGAGAGGAGGATTGTCTCCCACCTCAAAAGTCAGAGGAATGAATTCAGCTTTCGCCTTGACGACGTTCCTCTTAGCCTAAACATTATTCTCCCCACCTTCCGAGGAAGAGCCTTCATCGACCAACAAAGATTTCAAGGCAAACATCTCTGGGTTGTTCTTCTCTATCCAATCTATAAAAAGAAAAAAGAAAAAACATCAGTCACAAGAAGACATTGGATTATCATATACAAGTATAAAAGTTAGCTAATTACTTAGGTATGCATCTCTACTAGAAGCAGACCCCAAAAGACGCTTGCTGGAAAACTCCTTGTGAGTAGCAGTAAATGCTCTCAGAGCGCCTAAGACTTCGATTGAATAAGAGGAAAGTTCACTCTCATCTATAAAATAAGCCCGATTGGCGAGCAAGAAGTGCTCATGAGTCCAGCTTGAGGGGAATTTAGGGATGTCGTCCTCACTGAGTTAGAAGACCGGCTTGTTTGGCTTTATACGAATCCTTGTATAGTATTGTTTGAAGGATCTCCCATCAATCTTCGCCGATTCTATGAAGGACTTAAAATTGATGACCTTCGCATCACAGCGGAGGGTGATGAATCCCAGGCCGCGCTTCTTATTTGCACGGCGGACCACCTGGCAATAACAAAAAAGTATAGCCACGGTGGGATTGAAATTAAAGTGAGCTCCTAGGACCTCAAGAGAACGGATGAGGCTCTACCCGTTGGGATGCACTTGAGAGGGGGCGCACTCCAGAAATCTCAGGATGCCCATTTGAAAATCGTTCAGTAGGAAGCGTACTCCGAGGTGCTGAAATACGAAATTATACATGTACACAGAGCGTTTTTCTGGTACTTTATGGCAAATCCGTTCCGTAGGCTAGGGTGCCAAGACCAAGAACCTCCCACGCTACTCTTCCTCGGTAAAGACTCTGAAGCGTGGGGACATCGGCCCACCATCCTCACGAGCATGTCGAGAAGGAATCTCCTTGAACTCTTCTTCCATCCAGTAGTAGGGGTGAGTCATGTTGATGGCTTCCCAATCTAGCCGGTGTGCCACAATATTTATACATCCCTCCTAAGTGCATAGAAATGGAACTGTGCCATGCCCTTCGATCTCTATTTTGACTACGGCATGAGCAAAAGCATCTGTGTAGTAATAAAAAGCATCGTCGTCAGCAAGGAACCATTCCGAACCCGATGAGCTTCCTGGGGAACCAGTGGCTCCAGAACAAAAGGAGGGTTCAGGGTCGGGCCTAACCACTGGCCGCCTCGATGAAGAGGCCTCACCTCTCCCTGAACCATGAGGCCTCACCCCGAAAGGACCCGCAGAAGTCCTTCCACCACGATAATCAGAGGGCCTATAACGGATACTCCCCTTCCTATTTGAAGGACTAGCGTGGCTCTGCCTAGGGCGCATGGTTGAAATGCAGAGGAAATGAAAGATAAAAAGTCAGAAGGAAGGAGAAGTGAGGTTACCTAAAAAGAAGTTAAGGTTGAAAGAGGAGGAAAGCTTCGAAAAAATTGTAACGTCCATAGTTCTTTTTACATTTATTTTTATTCAATTAATTAAATCTTATAATAAATTTTTCCTTTTCTTGAAAATTAATCGAGATTTAGTGAAATAGAATTTATTTTTACTGACTTATTCAAATGACAGCGGTCGCAGTTAGATTAAATAAATAAGATCTAGGAAGAAGATCAAGTTAATCTAAGCATAACGGATGGGAGAAAGGGAGTCAGGGCTTCCCGCTTGAGCGAGGCCCCTACCTGTCTAAGCGAGATTCCGGACTCTCGCTTGGATGAGGTTTCTATTCGCTTAAGTGAATACCTTTCGCACATCGGATTGGGCAAGACATGCAACCGGACTCCTGAAAAATCTCACCCTAAAATGATTCTGCTAACCAAAGGGTTGTCACAGCTACTATGAGAGCATATATAAATGACAATGATGTATTTTAAAATGTAGGTTTGCATCCGGTCCGGTCTTAATTAAACACAACTAATAATAATACTAAGAAGTTCTTATACACACATATAACTCTATAGAGAGTCACTCAAAATCACTCGGACCCTGGCACCGATCTCCCCCTTGGCGCGACTCCATGGCTCTTTCCCCCTCCCTGTCACTGGTTACTAAAAAAAAAGGCAAGGGTGAGTGTTTGGCATTATAATTAATATAGAATGAACTTAACAAACACACATGCATATTTATACATATACATCAAGCATCATTCGAAAGTAAGCATACCGAAACATAGTGTATTACATACAATAACTATGTTAACCCAACCATGCAATTCCATCACATCCATTACGATCACAACTAACTCTCATACAATCTGACTCCTAGTATCCGGATACTAAAGGATTGGCCTTCAGCTGGGGGTCCTACTTGACACCCCGTGAACCCTGCTTGGTTCACCGAGTCCTGCTTGACTCTCCACCTCGACCACTGGGTCCTACTTGACCACTGGGTAGCTCAACTGGGCACGAAAACCATGGGAGCCGGAAATGAGGGGCTATCATATACCGTCGGCCATCCCATACCACATAATCATCCAACAATTTACCTTTCACATAATAATATCAATGCCTCTTCACTCGGGTAGCCTGCTTGCTAACCCGGCTTCACATATCACTGATCATGTCAACATTAGATATCACAAGAACATAACATGATAAACTCAACCACACACCTGATCCTCAACTAATTAACGTACACAGTCACGCATGCACAGGCATAAACACACAACTACATTCAGTAACATTTTCCTTAACCTGTTTACACTACCTCAATGACCTGAATGGAAGTGCGTCCTATTCTAATTAATTATAACCCGAACACCCCCTTACTTTGGTTCCACGCTTCGATAATCTGCTCCCTGTGTCGATTCCTTCCTTTGAGCACTGATTTCGCAGTCCCAACTTCGTCACTCAGTCTTCCGTTGCTTAACCTACTACCTACGGATCATAAAGTACAGCTCGTCACTTCAACGCCCTTAGTTCATGGACTGCATTTGGGCTCACACTCACCGGAGGAGTGGAGAACAGCCACGAATATAGCCATGCATGGCCCTTAACCGCCAAAGAATAAAAGGGACAAGGGAATCACAATTGGAATGGATCAGTAGACTCACCTTGAAGCCTCGATCACAGGAATGGGGTTCAATTGAAGTTCAGACACAAATGGAGTCCCTCCCCAGCGCATGCAACTCAGCGTTAAGAGAGGAGAAAATGAAAGAGAAGGGACAGACCAGCAGCAGAGGTAACTTGTAAATAATGAAGAGGGAAGGAAGAAAATCTCCTTATATATGTATATAACTCATGGGCAAGATCGTCTTTTCCTTTATTTTATTTGTATTCTTACTAAATTTAATCAATTTTACTATATTAAACTATTGCATAGTTATCAAATCAATTACTTATTTATTCCCTCAACGTTTAATTATTCGCAATTCTCTAATACTTCGTAAGAGTATAGGCCCAGTATGAATACCGGCCCACCGGCGTCCTAGCTTAGTGTTCATACCTCAGAAATCCGAGCTACATTCTGAGAGGTCGGATACCTCATCCGCGCTCGCCACGTGGTTACCTACACCCGTTGTTTCGATCATTAGGAGGTTAGTCCGGGCTATGACCCCGTGTGAGGCGCTCTCCTCACATCGGTTGGACCAAACCACCTGGCCCTGCCCGCTCTTCTCCTACACTCCCAATCTTCAACTCCGCCTGCTCGCGCTTCTGAGACCGATCTCGACACCGGCTTTCTTGTCTCTGGCTCAGACAGAACAAATATTAAATAAAACTTCTAAAACATTTAATAATCATTTCCCATTTCTTATAATTCTCATTAAAACATCAGGGATGTTACATCCACCCCCCTTAAAAGGAGATTTCATCCCCGAAATCAATGTTCCGGTTAGAAAAGATGAGGGTACATTCGTCTCATATCGGATTCTAACTCCCAAGTGTAGTTTATCCAATATAATCTGCCACTTCACCTTCACCAGCGGTACCTCTTTGTTCCTTAACCTTTTGGTTTGATGCTCTTCAATGCTGATTGGTACAGCCTCCACCGTTAGGTTCTCCTTCACTTCAATGGAGTCACTCGGTACAATCATGGTATCACATGGAATGTAGGCCCGAAGTTGTGATATGTGGAATACGTTGTGAATGTTAGTTAACGATTGGGGAAGATCCAGTCGATAAGCGACTTCACCAATCCGTTCTAGTATTTGGTATGGTCCAATATACTTTGGATTAAGCTTTTGGCTTTTCAAAATTCGACCTACACCCTTAGTCGGTGAAATCCTTAGGAACACCCAATCACCCACTTGGAATTCAAGGGGTCTGTACCGATTGTCATAATAGCTCTTTTGACGGTCTTGGGCAATTTTTATCTTCTCTCAGATTAAAGCGATTTGTTCGTTCATCTCTTGAATCATCTCAGGCCCCAGATGAAGAGCATCGTCGTTCTCATTCCAACATAATGGAGTACGACATTTCTGACCATAGAGAGCTTCGTATGGAGCCATCCAAATACTGCTATGGTAACTGTTATTATATGCAAACTCTACCAATGGCAAGTATTTCTCCCATGATCCGCCCCGTTCCAGTACACATGCCCTTAACATATCTTCAAGAGTTTGTATAGTCCGTTCTGATTGGCCATCGGTCTAGGGATGGTAGGCTGAGCTCAGTACCCAGTTGTTGTTGCAGACTCCTCCAAAACCTTGAAGTGAATCGGGGATCCCGATCGGAGATAATACTTGAGGGCACACCATGCAGTCGTACAACTTCCGCAATGTACAACTTAGCTAATCGATCTAGCGACCACTTCATATTTATTGCTAGAAAATGCGTACTTTTGGTTAGTCGATCAACAATCACCCAAATCACGTTGTATCCGGTTCGAGTGCAAGGCAGTCCAGATACGAAGTCCATGGTGATACCTTCCCACTTCCAGATCGGAATTTCTGGAGGTCGAAGCAAACCTGGAGGTCGTTGGTGCTCAACTTTGCACTTCTGGCATATCACACAGGATTTCACATACTCGATTATTGCCTTCTTCATGCTTGGCCACCAGAATTCCTTTTTTAAGTCATGATACATTTTTGTCACTCCGGGATGTATACTCAGAGAGCTCTTGTGTGCTTCTGCTAGCACCGCCTGCCTGAAGCCTCCATGTGCAGGTACCACTACTTGGTTCCTGAATCTCCATATACCATCATTACCCTGAGTTATCTCCATATTTTTGCCTTGGGTCTGAGTATCAATCAGCCTCAGTAACTCTTTATCATCTTTCTGTGCATCTACCACAGACTCCAGAAATTCATTGGAGATTTTTAATATTCCGATTGTCATTCGGTTTGGTGCGTCCATAACAACTCCAACATTTATATCTCTAAAGCTTTCCAACAATTCCTGTTCTCTACCCATCAGGTGAGCCACATGCAGTACCTTCCTGCTTAGTGCATCTGCCACAACATTCGCTTTGCCCAGGTGATACTTCAAATCGAAGTCGTAATCCTTCAAATACTCTACCCATCTCCTCTGTCTCATATTTAACTCCTTTTGATCAAATAAGTACTTCAGACTCTTGTGATCACTGAATACTACAAAGCGAGCCCCATACAGATAATGACGCCAAATCTTTAATGCGTACACCACTGCTGTAAGTTCCAGATCATGAGTCAGGTAATTCTCCTCATGTGACCTCAATTGCCTTGAAGCATAGGCAATTGCCCGATCAGCTTGCATCAACACACACCCCAATCCAAATTTGGATGCATCACAATATACTTCAAATTCCTGTGTTACATCGGGCAGTGCAAGCACAGGGGCAGTCGTTAAACATCGCTTGAGAGTTTGGAAGCTTAATTCACACTTTTTTGACCACACGAAGGGGTTTCCTTTCCTCGTTAACTGAGTCAGAGGGAGTGTTATCCGAGAGAATCCCTCAATGAAGCGTCGATAGTATCCAGCTAATCCGAGGAAACTCCTGATTTCAGTTACTGACTTCGGCCTCTCCCAAGCCATAACCGCCTCAATTTTTGTCGGATCAACTGAGATTCCCTCTTGGGAAATTACATGCCCCAAGAATTGTACACTACTTCCCCAGAAATCACACTTAGATAGTTTAGCGTACAAATTTTTCTCCCGAAGTACTTGTAAAACAAGTCGAAGATGTTGAGCATGCTCTTCGTCCGACCTCGAATATACCAAAATATCATCAATGAATACTACCACAAACTGGTCCAAGTACGGTTGAAAGATCTGATTCATATAGTCCATAAAAATAGCAGGAGCATTTGTTACTCCAAAAGGCATTACTACGTACTCGAAGTGCCCATACCGAGTCCGAAATGCTGTTTTTGGGGTATCCTCCGGCCTCACTCGAATTTGGTGGTACCCCGACCTCAAGTCGATCTTAGAGAACACAACGGTGCCTCGCAACTGGTCCAGTAAATCATCAATCCGAGGTAGTGGATATTTATTTTTTATTGTTAGTTTGTTCAGCTGCCGGTAATCAATGCACATCCGCATACTACCGTCCTTCTTCTTTACCAGTAACACTGGAGCGCCCCAGGGTGAGGCACTGGGTCGGATAAAGCCCTTTTCTAGTAATTCGTTTACTTGTTTCTTCACTTCGGTCAATTCCACCGAAGACATTCTATATGGCGCTCGGGACACAGGTTCTGCCCCGGGAATCAAGTCAATAGAGAAATCAATCTCCCGACTGGGAGGTAGCTCTGGAATTTCTTCCGGAAAAATGTCAGGAAATTCGCAAACAATTGGAATATCGTTCGGCAGGAGGTTATGCCTACCCTCCAAAGCGAATAAAACAACATACGTGGTTAGGACATCGCTCACCCCGTTCTTCATGTCAAGTTCCTGAGAGAAAACAATATTCTTCCGATAACAATCGACCAACACATGATTAGCAGCAAGCCAATCAAGACCTAGAATAACATCTAAGTCCTTCAATGACATACAGATAAAATTTACACGAAAAGTACAAGCTTCAATTTGCATCGGTAGTTCTCTACACACTGTAGTTGCACGGAAAGTGGAACCAGTTGGAGTGGAAACAATAAGAGCGTTCTGCATTAAACCGATTGGCAGACCAAGTCGTCGCATACAACTTTCCAAAATAAAGGAATGGGTGGCACCTGAATCATAAATTACATCAACTAGATAACCACAGATGAGGCATTTACCCTATACCAAATTGTCATTCCTCGTAGCTTCTGAAGCATCAAACGTAAATACACGCTCGGTCATGGTGTTCTGGGCACCGCTAGATTGGGCATCATATCTTCCCGATTGTTGGTTCCCTCTACCAGCTCCATTCCGACCTCCCCTTGAAAAGTTGGAACCCCGGGTCCCAGAAGAGTTGGTTCGGTTGTCCGACCTGCCCTGCTGCTGCCTCTGAGGGCAATCGGGCCTGAGGTGCCCTGGTTGTCCACACTGAAAGCACACAATTTGATTGGCTTAGCAGTGTTTGGCAATGTGACTTTCCTGACCACAATTGTAGCATGCACGGCTGCCAGAAGGATTACCTGATCGACCGGTGGAGCCCCGACCGGAAGAGGATGAGGAGGTAGCAGAAGACTTGCCACCCCGAAAGAATTGACTCATCCTCTTGAAGTTGAATCCTTTCGCCTTCAATGGCTTTTTATCTCTCGGCTGGGACGTCCTTTGTAACTGCACCTCTTCAGTCAGTCTTGCTTTGTTCACCAGGGTTGGGTAGTCCCTAATCTCCATCGATACGATTACACTACAGAGCTCAATCCGTAGTCCAGCTTCGTATTTGGCGCACTTGCTACCTTCAGTCCCTTCTAACGAGAAAGGGTGGTAAAAATCACACAGCTCATCAAACTTGCTGGTGTACTCGGCCACAAACATCCGGTCTTGCTCCAACTTCAGGAATTCCATTTCTTTCCGGATTTTGTAGTTGTCCGGGAAGTATTTAACAAGGAACCTCCTTCGAAAATTTACCTATACCAACGGCTCATTTGCTGCGTTCATCTGCACCTTCACTCGGGACCACCATACTCTAGCCTCTTCTTTTAGTTGGTAAGTAGCAAATAAAACCTTTTGCTCTTCTGAGCACTCAAAGTATTCAAAAACCTACTCGATATCCCTGATCCAGATATATGCCCCGTCATAATCGTGTCCCCCTTTGTAGATCGGAGGATTCCTTTTTAGGAATTTATCCAGAGTGGGACCGGACTCGGTCCTACTCATCAGCTGAGTAAATCTAGAGAAGAAATCATCTCCTCCCCCAGAACTAGTTCCTTCGGCCATTTAGTAACTCTACAATGAGCAAACACATCACCATTAATAACCAAGATCAGCCAGGGAATCATAAATTTACCTTATATACATAGAATACTACGCCAGTGGAGTGCCAAGGGAACGATGCCAGACCACACACACAATCATTAGATCGACCCATACACTGGCTCTAGAAAGAACCGCTCTGATACCAAGTGTAACGTCCTTAGTTCTTTTTACATTTATTTTTATTCAATTAATTAAATCTTATAATAAATTTTTCCTTTTCTTGAAAATTAATCGAGATTTAGTGAAATAGCATTTATTTTTACTGACTTATTCAAATGACAGCGGTCGCAGTTAGATTAAATAAATGAGATCTAGGAAGAAGATCAAGTTAATCTAAGCATAACGGATGGGAGAAAGGGAGTCAGGGCTTCCCGCTTGAGCGAGGCCCCTACCTGTCTAAGCGAGATTCTGGACTCTCGCTTGGATGAGGTTTCTATTCGCTTAAGTGAATACCTTTCGCACATCGGATTGGGCAAGACATGCAACCGGACTCCTGAAAAATCTCACCCTAAAATGATTCTGCTAACCAAAGGGTTGTCACAGCTACTATGAGAGCATATATAAATGACAATGATGTATTTTAAAATGTAGGTTTGCATCCGGTCCGGTCTTAATTAAACACAACTAATAATAATACTAAGAAGTTCTTATACACACATATAACTCTATAGAGAGTCACTCAAAATCACTCGGACCCTGGCACCGATCTCCCCCTTGGCGCGACTCCATGGCTCTTTCCCCCTCCCTGTCACTGGTTACTAAAAAAAAAGGCAAGGGTGAGTGTTTGGCATTGTAATTAATATAGAATGAACTTAACAAACACACATGCATATTTATACATATACATCAAGCATCATTCGAAAGTAAGCATACCGAAACATAGTGTATTACATACAATAACTATGTTAACCCAACCATGCAATTCCATCACATCCATTACGATCACAACTAACTCTCATACAATCTGACTCCTAGTATCCGGATACTAAAGGATTGGCCTTCAGCTGGGGGTCCTACTTGACACCCCGTGAACCCTGCTTGGTTCACCGAGTCCTGCTTGACTCTCCACCTCGACCACTGGGTCCTACTTGACCACTGGGTAGCTCAACTGGGCACGAAAACCATGGGAGCCGGAAATGAGGGGCTATCATATACCGTCGGCCATCCCATACCACATAATCATCCAACAATTTACCTTTTACATAATAATATCAATGCCTCTTCACTCGGGTAGCCTGCTTGCTAACCCGGCTTCACATATCACTGATCATGTCAACATTAGATATCACAAGAACATAACATGATAAACTCAACCACACACCTGATCCTCAACTAATTAACGTACACAGTCACGCATGCACAGGCATAAACACACAACTACATTCAGTAACATTTTCCTTAACCTGTTTACACTACCTCAATGACCTGAATGGAAGTGCGTCCTATTCTAATTAATTATAACCCGAACACCCCCTTACTTTGGTTCCACGCTTCGATAATCTGCTCCCTGTGTCGATTCCTTCCTTTGAGCACTGATTTCGCAGTCCCAACTTTGTCACTCAATCTTCCGTTGCTTAACCTACTACCTACGGATCATAAAGTACAGCTCGTCACTTCAACGCCCTTAGTTCATGGACTGCATTTGGGCTCACACTCACCGGAGGAGTGGAGAACAGCCACGAATATAGCCATGCATGGCCCTTAACCGCCAAAGAATAAAAAGGACAAGGGAATCACAATTGGAACGGATCAGTAGACTCACCTTGAAGCCTCGATCATAGGAATGAGGTTCAATTGAAGTTCAGACATAAATGGAGTCCCTCCCCAGCGCATGCAACTCAGCGTTAAGAGAGGAGAAAATGAAAGAGAAGGGACAGACTAGCAGCAGAGGTAACTTGTAAATAATGAAGAGGGAAGGAAGAAAATCTCCTTATATATGTATATAGCTCATGGGCAAGATCGTCTTTTCCTTTATTTTATTTGTATTCTTACTAAATTTAATCAATTTCACTATATTAAACTATTGCATAGTTATCAAATCAATTACTTATTTATTCCCTCAATGTTTAATTATTCGTAATTCTCTAATACTTCGTAAGAGTATAGGCCCAGTATGAATACCGGCCCACCGGCGTCCTAGCTTAGTGTTCATACCTCGGAAATCTGAGCTACATTCTGAGAGGTCGGATATCTCATCCGCGCTCGCCACGTGGTTACCTACACCTGTTATTTCGATCATTAGGAGGTTAGTCCGGGCTATGACCCCGTGTGAGGCGCTCTCCTTACATCGGTTGGACCAAACCACCTGGCCCTGCCCGCTCTTCTCCTACACTCCCGATCTTCAACTCCGCCTGCTCGCATTTCTGAGACCGATCTCGACACCGGTTTTCTTGTCTCTGGCTCAGACAGAACAAATATTAAATAAAACTTCTAAAACATTTAATAATCATTTCCTATTTCTTATAATTCTCATTAAAACATCAGGGATGTTACAAAAATGGTAGCAACAGTTTCTTTAGAAATTTCTGTAGAGTTTCGCTAAAGCTTGGAGGAAGATGTTATTTTTGAAATTGGCCAAGTCCCCCTTTTATAAGTAACGAAGATGTTCAACCGTCGGTCAGAGAGTGTGTTGTTTGAAGCAAAACGCAATGTCACCAAGCTAAACGGCGTAGTTATTTCAAGCCCAAGCATACGAAAATGGTGAAGATTCGTGAGGAGGTACCTTTTGAAATGGGCCAAAAATTCAAATTTTAGGCCCATAATAGCCTAGCGACGGTTACATATTTAGAGCAATAATGACTCACGTGGTAAAAAGCATTTATTGTCCAATCATTCAGAGCGTTAATACACTTCAGCAGTCACTCGAATACCAAGAGTTACGAGTTCCAAAAACTCTTAGGATTCCCCTCACTACAAATCTTTGTCTAAACCCGTTGTAGGAACATTACGAGAGCGGTTCCTTTGCTCGCAGAATGGCCTAACATGTAGTATATCGAGACAGAACTTATACACATTTTGACAAGAACTTTTGCATGCAACACCGGCATCTAGACCTCTTATAGATAACATAGCTTATATGAGTAACTTAACAGTCCCTTACACAAGCTAGGGGATAGATGATCCAGTCTGGATACCAGCCTCCAGACTGAGATGTCATCTTAACTGTTCTGGAAGGTTAACCGGTATCACAGGTCAATATCTGGACTATAAAAATATCATACTGGGAGCTCTTCCTTCACCGGTTATCCGAGATAACACCTAAGACACCAGATAACCTGATCCATTCTCATTTTTCTATTACGTATAACCGTTCGCCTACACTACGATAAGATAAGTGGCTTTACTACTTATCACGATTGATACCTTACACAGTAGAAGGTGTCTATGTCACCCGTCAAAATATACAAAGTACAGCTACAGGAGCGATATACGGAAAAGGTGGATCTTCCCTATTCTTGTGTCAGAATCGTACACTGATCATTGAATTACCCTTTATCGTACACTGAGTATTTAACTACTCTGAATGGTATGCTACACACGACATCAGAGCCTCCTGGCCCACTTGCACCCAACAATTCATTTTCCACGCTCAACTATAAATAACATATTCTTATACATATGCAAGGTTACATTGTTCTCACTCTTAACTTACCATTGCATCGTTCAAGTTCTTGGTGTTCTCAGAATCTTCACTAACTTGAGCGTCGGAGAATCTTCGCAGGTGACACCACCTTTTGCCCCCATTAACATGAAAGTCTGGTGGGAAGGATCTCCAGGACAATAAGACCGGTCTCTCCCACTAAGAGGTCAGATTACAATACCAGATACCCACTGTACTGGTGTATAAACGCTTAAATCACCAACTTTTGTGGCTGGTTTCCAGTCTGGATCCTTGACCCCGGACTAGATCAGTTTAGGTTTAATATATAATCCATTTGCCATTATTCATATATTCCCTTGTCATTGAACGCGCCATCATATCATATAAATGTATTGTTACGGCGTGCCATTCCGTTAAATATATATATATATATATCCTTGTGATTTTGTTTCAGATATGGGTTTTAAATTTTTGCAAAATTAAAATTATATTCATATGCCATTGTGGTTTTACCTGCTAGTATTATACTTGTGTGTCATTATATATGAATTGGTAGTATATTAATTTCATATGGCAGCATATAATTTTAAATGGTATGATATTAATTTTATATGGTAGAATATTACGTATATTAACATATATATATATATATAATTAATATATACTTATTATGTATACAATAATTATAAAATATAAAATCATTAATATTGTATACAAAATTTTGAATCATTTTGTACAAATGTCATCCCACCTATCGTGAGACCATTTATACAAGACTTGTGAAAATAAAATAAAATAAAATAAAATAAATATATATCTATATATTATGTTGCATTAATAATAATTATATCCTATCGATGTGTTGTTGTTAATGTGATTTACTGAATACTATACACTTGTGTTTTTATTTATGTCAATTTTGTACTAATGCCCTATCAGTGTCAGGATTTGGTGACATGAAATTTTATGCATTGTATTCTTTTGTGAATATTTTTTATTTATTATAATCTGAGATCCTTAGGCAGGATTATACTTAATAAGAAATTTTGTGATGTTCACATTGTATTTTGCATGATTTAATTATGTATATTGATTAATTTCTCGTATATCAGTATTAATGCCCACTTCGGTTAAAACGTTGAACGAGAAGAATTATGAGGACTGGAAGAAGTCTTTGGATTTGTATTTAGCTATGGCCAATATTGACTTAGCTTTATGGGAATAAGAGCCAAGTGCTCTTACTGCTGAGTTAACTGATGATCAAAAGGCTTATCGTGCAAAATGGGATCGCTCGAATCGAGTGTGTTTAATGGTTATAAAGTTCATCATGGAGAAGTCAATTAGATAGAGCATTGTTGAAAACGACAATACTGCAACCTCCTTGAAATCCATTGGAGATAAGTTTAAGACCTTTGATAAAGTTGAGAAGAGTTACTATTCCTCACTCTTTGATAGAGCTAGGTATGATGGTGTTAGTGGAGTTCACGAGCATATGTTGAAAATGGTGCACTATCACAACAAACCGAGGGGGATGAAGCTTGAGATTGACGACAGTTACTTGATTTGGAAAATTCTAGAATCACTTCCTTCCCAGTTTGATGTTTTGAGGACTTCTTATAATACTCAGAACCATAAATGGACTGTTGATCGGACTATTGCCATTGTCACTCAGGAGGAGGAAGCTATGAAAAAGGAAAAGTCTGGAGTTGTTCAGTTTACTAATAAACTTCATAAGAATAAGTTTGCTGATTTCACTTCAAGGTCCAAATCAATTCACAAAAATCACAATGACAAGAAAACGAAGAAGATGGTTCCTAACCTCGGTCCCAACAAAAAAAGAGAATGCAAGTATGCAAGAAGTCTGGACATATGTTGAAGGATTGCTATATCCTAAAGAAAAAGAATCAGAGGGAAGGTACACCTCTTGCTCTAGCTTGTTTTGAATCCAATGTTGTTGATGTTCCTCCTAATACTTGGTGGTTTGATTTAGATGCAACTATTCATGTGGTGAATTCTTTGCAGGGGTTTACAAGCCTGAGGAAACCAAGTGATTCTAAATCAAAGATCGTAGTATGAGATGGAGCTAGAGTTCTTGTTGAAGATATAGGGGTTGTTTCTTTGAGTTTTCCCTCTGGTCATGTTTTACTTCTAAAAGATGATGTTTATGTTCCTTCCATTCGTAGAAACCTAATTTTTGTTTCTGCTTTGGACAAGTGTGGTTATTCTTTTGTATTTAGCAATAGAAAATTAGACATTATTTTGTATCTTCTGTTATTGGTCATGAAGTTCTTTATGATAATCTCTATATGTTGACTCTTTCTGATATGAGTGTGAATTTTGTTGTTAGGCATAAACATGGTAGGGTTAATAAGAACTCTTCTATGTTATGGCATAGACGCTTGGGGCATATTTCAAGGCCTCGTATTGAGAAACTCATTAAGCATGAGATTTTGCTCAATTTGGATTTCTCTAATTTTGACGTTTGTGTGGCTTGCATTAAAGGTAAGCTTACTGCTAAACCTAGGAACAAATCTGGGAGTCGTTATGATGCAGTGTTAGAGTTAATTCACACTAACATCTGTGGGCCTATTACATCCATTGCTATGGGTGGATATAGGTATTTCATTACATTCATAAACGATTATTCTTATTTTGGCTGGATAGATCTTCTTCAAAAGAAATCATGTTCCTTGGATGCTTTTAAATCATTTAAGGCTACTGTTGAATTGAAAACTGGCAAGAAGATAAAGTGTGTGTGGTCTGATAGAGAAGAAGAATATTATGGCAAATATGATGAAACCAAAAGTAATCTAGGACCTTTTTCTAAATACCTCCAGGAATGCGGCATCGAAGCTCAATACACAATGCCAGGTACACCTGAACAAAATAGAGTGGTAGAGAGGAGAAATCGCACGCTTATGGATATGGTGAGATCTATGATGGGTCCATCTTCCTTACCTGATTTTCTTTAGGAAAATGCCTTGTGAACCGCTGTGTACGTTCTTAATCAAGTGCCTAACAAGTCTGTACCAAAAAATCCTTATAACCCTATGATGAAGAAGCTTAATTTGAAGATTGTTAGCAGCTTCTTCATTGGTTATTGTGTGGGTTCAAGAGGTATCATATTCTGTTACCCTTCTTATTCTACACAAGTAATAGAGTCTGATCGTGTAGTATTCTTTGAGGATGATTTGGGTAGTGGGAGCATTGCCTCACGACCAATTGTCATTGAAGAAGATAGAGTTGAAGTCCCTGCACCATAATTTCCTGTTTCAAAAATTGATCTAACTCCTTTTGTACATAATAATGAACATGTTCCTATCCTTGATAAGACTATGGCAACACCTATGGCAACTTATCAAGATCTTGATGTTGCTATTGACCATACCCCTTTAAATGATCAAATTGTACTTCCACCTATTACTTTTGAGGCTGTGGTGAGAAGATCTCAAAGAATATGTAAGCCGTCCATACCAGGTGATTATATTATGTATCTTTAGAAACATGAGTTTGATGTCTGTGGTGATGATGACCCTATTGCTTTTGAACAAGCTATCTCTAGCTCTCATGATTTTGAATGGGTGAATGCCATGCGTGATGAGTTAGCTTCTATGGCTCATAATAATGTTTGGGAGCTTATTTCTTTGTCGTCTGGTTACAAACCAGTTGGCTGCAAATGAGTTTTCAAAACCAAGTGTAAACCATCTGGCGAAGTTGAAAGATACAAAGCTAGATTGGTGGTAAAAGGGTATAGTCAGAAAGACGGCATTATTTTAAAGAAACTTTCTCGTCGGTCTCCATAAAGGATTCTTTTCGAGTTGTTATGGATATAGTGGCTCATTTTGATCTGGAATTACACTAGATAGACGTCAAAATAACTTTTCTAAATGGTGATCTTGTTGAAGATGTCTACATGGTTCAACCTGATGGCTTTGCTGAAAAGGGCAAAGAACATTTAGTTTACAGGTTGAAGAAATCCCTTAATGGTTTGAAACAACCTTCTAGACAATAGTACTTAAAGTTTGACCAAGTGGTCACTTCTTTTGGCTTCAAGGAATGCCTCAGATCAGCGTATTTACCTGAAGATGAGTGAGAACAATTTTATCATTCTTGTCCTATATGTTGATGATATTTTTCTTGCTAGCAGTTGCATTGATGTTTTGAATGAAACAAAGAAAATGTTGAGTAGCCATTTTGATATGAAAGACCTTGGTGATGCTTTTGTTGTCTTGGGCATCCAGATATGTTGTGATAGGTCTCATGGTGCTCTTGGATTGTCTCAGAAAGGGTATATTGATAGAATCCTCAAAAGGTTTAACATGTACTCTTATTCCCTATGTGCCACACTTGTTTAAAGGGGTGAGAAACTCTCTAATTTTTAGTGTCCTCAGAATGACAAAAAGTTGTTTGAAATAGAGAAAGTTCCATACGCTTCCATTGTTGGGAGCTTGATGTTTGCTCAAGTTTGCACTCATCCTGATATTGATTATGTTGTTAACGCTTTGGGTAGATACTTGAGCAACCTAGGTTTGGGTCATTAGAAAGTCGTGAATAAGGTCTTGAGATATTTGTAGGGAACAAGGATTATATGTTGACCTATGCAAAGTCTGATCAACTTGAAGTCATAGGTTATTTAGATTCTTATTTTACAGGTTGCTCTAATGACTATAAGCCTACTTCAGGCTTCATTTTATGATGACAAGAGGAGCTGTATCCTAGAAGAGTGTCAAATAGACAATCACAACTACTTCTACTATGGAGGCAAAGTATGTTACTTGTTATGAGGCTACCCGCCAAGCTATATGGCTAAAAAATTTGATTTCTGGTTTCTACATTGTTGAAAGTATTTCTAGGCCACTTATAATTTATTATGGTAATACTGTTGCCGTACTTCTCTCTCAAAATAATAAGAGTTCTACTCATTCAAAGCACTTCGATGTGAAGTACTTGTTTGTTAGAGAGAAAGTACTTGAGTTTTAGAGTCGAATTGAGCACATTGCTATTTAGAGCTGTTGTTCAAGTGGCCTCAATACTCAAGAGGGGGGGTGAATTGAGTTATAAAACTTTTGATTAGAATGCCTTTGAAATTGATTTTTATAACCAAGTTTATGAGAATATGCAAGTGAAATTAAGTAAAGGAAAATATGCAATGCACTACAATGGAAAATATTGCTGAGGCAATTTAGCAAACACTTGGTAGGCAGCTTTTGAAGTATAACAAATTAAGCAAATTTAAGTATGAACTTCACAAGCAATCAATACCAATCAATCAACATACAGTATATGAAAGTAAAGAGTAAGGAAGAGAAGCTTGCAAACCGATGTAACGAGTTCCACCCAAACCGGTGTACGTCTCGCCTCTAAGCAACCCACTTAGAGGATTTCCACTATTGAAGTTTAGAGATACAAGCTATGAGCAATTGCAGCTTCCTAGTGTCCCACACTCAAGAACTCAATCCTCACTAGCACTAGGGCAACCCATCCAATCTCTTAAACTCTCAATACCCAAAGGTTGAACCCCAACCTTTGTGACCACTCAACCTAGAGTGAAAATCTTTAGTGTTTATGAAGTGTTTACAAGTGAATTACTCTCTTAATAGAGTGAATAGACAATGATAGCTCACACACTTTCTAATCTCTCAAGATGAGAGGATATACAAATGAAATTCAAGATACAAGAAATAGGGCTTACAAAGCACAAAATAGAGCAAAGGATTTATAGCTTATTAGTGTGTCTTTGTGCTTGTGTTCCTCTTCAATTTATAGAGCCAATTGAAGTGTTGAGGTGTGCCCTTCTTCTTCCTAGCCGTTGCACTTAGTGGAATTTTGAAGAATGGTGGAGACATGAGCTGGTTTCCCACTTAAATGTGTTTTTCCACTAGTGTAATCGATTACACCCTCGCGTTGTAATCGATTAGCTTCAAGTCAGAGAGTCCATAATCAATTATTTCATTTCCTGTAATCGATTAGCATCTGTACCTGATGCATTTAATTTGATTTCGCAGCTTCCTAATCGATTAGTATGTCTTGTAATCGATTACCTTAATTCCAGTAGCCTCCTAATCGATTGTGCAACTTCCCTTAATCGATTAGCAAATGTACCTGATGCTTTTAATCTTATTTTTGACTGTTGTAATCGATTACATCAAGTGCATAGTCGATTAGTTTAAATCCAGTAGCTTCATAGTCGACTAGATTTATTTCCATAATCGATTAGCTCATTGCCTGAATCAATTTCTTCCAAAACAGAGTGTTCCTAATCGATTAGCATAAGTGACCTAATCGATTAGCTTCGTTGTTACTTAGCACCTGACTCCATATCTTTATTTTTGTATAGATTTCTTCAAGAGTGCTTGTCATTATCAAAATCTTTGAACATCCTTAAACCTGTATACATATTCAAACACATTCTCCCCCTTTTTGATGATGACAACTATGTTCATCTCTTGAGGGTTGTTAGTTAAGCAATTTTAAACTTATCTTTAATTGTATCTCTTTGCAAAAAAAAATCTCTGCTGCATTATCTCTTTGTAATCAGTTTCAAATAGCAGATTATCTTATCTATTGACCAATTTCAAAAATCAGAATCTTTATCTCTTAAGTATTCAGCAGCGAATAATTCTTATCTCTTATCTCTTACTAACTCTCCCCTTATCAAAAGGAATTTATGAAACATATTTTAAGCAGGAGTTAGACAAGATATGAACAGATATTCTTCTCCCCCTTTGGAATCATCAAAAATAATTCGTGCAATTAAAGAGATATATGATGAACTGAAAATTTATTGAATTGCGAAAAGATGGGAATTACATGAAGCAAGCTATTCAGAATTTTAAAAAAAACAATAACATAAGCACCCTAAAACAACAGCATAACTAAGGATCTAATTATCCGGATTAAAAAAGCGAATTTCAGCGATTTGGTGGGATAGCTCTTCATAGCGTTGTTGCATCATCTCGAAGTGTTGCTGCTCGGTCATTGAAAACTCTTGAAGGGGGTTCTCAAGGCGATCAAAGCGGCGGTCAAGATGGGCGTAAAGAGATGCAAAGGGGTCAGCTTGGGGTGCAGATGAAGAGGCTTGGGGTGCTGCTTGTGGTTGAGGAGGAGGAGGAACGGGTTCTTCTTCAGCAGGAGCTTCGAAGGGAATGTTGGCGTGAATGCCCTCCATTCGTGAGTACCATGCTCCATGTGTAAGAACAAGACCCATTTTGGTGAGGTGATGGGTGCCAATGCAAGCTCTAGGAGGTACTTTTTCTGATAATTCTCCAGCCAAGTCTACTCCATAATATTTGAAAATTTTAGTAAGGAGAATACCATAAGGGAGTTTTTGTTGGTCCTTGGCGTGGCGCATATGAAATTTGACCAACTAAACCCAGTTGATCTCCTTATGATTCAGCATTTCCCACATCAAGAGGACATCATCCTCTTCTACCAAAGCATAGTTCCCTCCACGAGGAACAATCATCTTGACCAAGAAAAAGTGAAGTAAACGGTTATTCATGGTCAAGTGGCCTACCAACTTGTGGTTGCTCCTGGGGCGGTCAGCTTTCCACAAGGATTGACGAGCAGTTAGAGCGTTGAAGCCCCATTTGTCTTCCGGTTCTCTTCCATCAAAATCAGCATTGTTGAGAGGCAGTTGGGAGATTTCCGCAAATTGATCATTGGAAAGCTTAATGGTTGTGTTCTTCACTTTGGACTCAACCATACCATTTACAAGGCGGAGATTGCAGTAAAATACCCTTATTAGTTCAGGGTAGTACTCTTCTTCCTTGAGGGAGAGGAAAGGAAAGAGGTTGTAGTGGTGAAGGCTTTGAGTGAAGGTTAGGTTGGGGTTGTCGAAAGTGTCGGCAATGGTTTAGTGGGGGGTCATTATCTCCTTTTCAGAAAAGTTTTTCATGAAATTTTGGAGGTCTCTAGGAGAAGCAAAGAACCTTGAAAAATCAAGGGGGTTATAGGCTTGAGCTGCGGAAGACCTTGCTCTCTTGACATTGCGAGATGAGGACATGGTAGAGAAGGCAAAGAAGAAGATGAAGAGAGAAGAGTGCTTGAGAGTTTTGGAGAGGTTTGAGAGGAAGGAGTTAGTGTGAGATGAGAAGGTGAAGAGAGGGGTATTTATAGGTGAGAATTAGGTTTAGGAAGGAGGGAAGTGGGTTTAGAAAGGAGTGAAGGGAGTTAAGAGAGGGAGTGGTTCGAGTATGCCTTGGAAATTGTAATATTGACTCTTCAGAACCGAGGCTAATCGATTACTAGACAGTGCGTAATCGATTAGCTCACTGTTTCTGGGGAATTCCAAACATTTCGTGTAGTGCGTAATCGATTAGAGACTTTGACTAATCGATTAGTTAAGAAACAGAACAGTCCTAATTGATTGGATCAGGATGGTAATCGATTATGGAGAAGAGGAAACGTTTTGTACCTGAAACAGAGGTTGTGTAATCGAATGTGGATCAAGGGCAATTGATTAGCTTAGAAACAGAATCATTATAATCGATTAGAGGCTTTGACTAATCGATTATAAAGGAAACAGAAGCATAGTAATCGATTGTTAGGATGCATGTAATCGATTATTGATTCAAAAACTTCAGAATTTTCATACAGTAGAGTTCCAAACACGACATGTAATATTAATGAGTACTACCATTTTTCTGATCATGCCATACAACATATTTTTATCAAAATGCTCCATCATTCAAACACAATTTGACATGTCAAGAATGCCTAATTCTCTTCTAATGTGAATGAATTGTTCTCTAGCCAAGGGTTTTGTGAAAATATCTGTTAGTTGCCTAGAAGTTTCAACATGCTCAAGTACACAATCCCCTTTTAACACATGGTCTCTAATAAAGTGATGCCTAATCTCAATGTGCTTGGTTCTAGAGTGCATTACAGGATTCTTTGAGATATTAATGGCACTAGTATTATCACATTTGATGGGTACTTTGTTCAAAACAATGCCAAAGTCAAGAAGTTGTTGTCTCATCCAAAGAATTTGAGCACAACAACTACCGGCGGCTATATATTCTTCTTCAGCCGTCGATAATGCAACACTTGCTTGCTTCTTGCTGTGCCAAGAAACAAGGGAACTACCAAGTAAATGACATGTGCCACTAGTACTTTTTCTATCAAGTTTACAGCCCGTAAAGTCATAGTCGGAATATCCTAAAAGATTACATTCAATGCCTTTGGGATACCACAAACCAATATTTTGAGTACTCACAGGATATTTCAAAATTCTTTTTACGGCAGTTAAATATGATTCTTTAGGACATGCTTGATATCTAGCACACATGCATACCGCAAACATAATATCGGGCCTACTAGCAGTTAAATACAGTAAGGATCCAATCATACCTCGATATTTGGTGATTTCAATGTCCTTACCCTTCTCATCTTTGTCTAAATAGCAAGATGTGCCCATAGGTGTAGCTATTTCGTTTGCCTTGTCCATTTCAAACCTTTTTAGTAGTTCTTTACAATACTTGGTTTGGCTAATGAACGTTCCATCATTGGCTTGTTTTATTTGTAGTCCAAGGAAGAAGGTGAGTTCTCCCATCAAGGATATTTCAAACTTATTCTTCATAATCTTGGCAAACTCTTGACAAAGATTTTCATTAGTAGCACCAAATATTATGTCATCAACATAAATTTGTACCAAAAGAATGTCATTATTTTTGCGTTTTATAAACAGTGTAGTATCAACCTTTCCTCTTTCAAAATTGTGTTCTAAAAGGAATTTGCTTAATCTTTTATACCAAGCTCTTGGAGCTTGTTTCAAACCGTATAAAGTTTTTCTCAATTTAAAGACATGGTTTGGAAATTTATGATTTTCAAAACCGGGAGGTTGATCTACATAAACTTCTTCTTGAATGAAGCCGTTTAAAAATGAACTTTTGACATCCATTTGATAAAGTTTGAAATCCATACAGCATGCAAAAGCTAGTAATAACCTAATGGCTTCTAACCTAGCTACGGGAGCATACGTTTCTTCATAATCTATTCCCTCTTCTTGATTGTATCCCTTTGCAACTAGTCTAGCTTTGTTTCTTGTTATTATACCATTTTCATCTAGCTTATTTCTAAAAACCCATTTGGTGCCTATTATTAGATGGTCATTGGGTCTTGGCACAAGTTCCCAAACTTCATTTCTTTCAAATTGGTTTAACTCTTCTTGCATGGCCAACATCCAATGCTCATCAATAATGGCTTCATCAATATTTTTGGGTTCAATTTAGGATACAAAAGCCAAGTGATTGCATGCATTTCTAATGGCGTTTCGAGTAGTTACCCCTTTGGTTATTTCTCCAATGATTTTGTCCAAGGGATGATCCTTCAAGGTTACCCAATCTTGTTGTTTGTCAATTTGTGTTGCGCCTTCATCATTGTTGACTTCTTCTTTGTCTTCCAAGTTCATCTCTTGGAAGGTACCTACAAGATCATCAACATCTTCCTTTCTCGGAGGGTTATGGCTATTTTCATCAAATTTAACATGTATAGATTCTTCAATGGTATTTGTTTGTTTGTTGAAAATTCTATAAGATTTACTTGATTGAGAATATCCTAGGAATATTGCCTCATCAGATTTTGCATCAAACTTTCTTAGATTATCCTTTCCATTGTTGAGCACAAAACATTTACATCCAAAAATATAAAAGTATGCAATGTTGGGTTTTCTACCCTTGTAAAGCTCATAGGGGGTTTTCTTTAAAATAGGCCTTATTAAACATCTATTCATAACATAACATGCGGTGTTTACCGTATCGGCCCAAAAATGTTTTGCAATATTGTTTTCATTTAGCATGGTTCTAGCAAGCTCCACTAAGGATCTATTCTTTCTTTCAACTACTCCATTTTGTTGTGGAGTTCTAGGATCTGAGAAATTGTGATTAATACCATGTTTTTCGTAAAACTTTTCGAAAGATTGATTTTCAAATTCTCCCCCATGATCGGTTCTAATGGATGCAATTTTTGAGTTTTGCTCATTTTGGATAATCTTTGTAAGTTTCTTGAATGCATGATATGCTTCATTTTTATGAGCAAGAAACAATGTCCATGTATATCTAGAATAGTCATCTACAATAACTAGACCATAGTAATTACCTCCAAAGCTTTTGATTTTGGATGGTCCAAATAAGTCCATGTGCAAAAGTTGTAAAGGTCTTTGTGTGGAAACAATGTTTTTGTATTGAAAAGATGCCTTTACTTGTTTTCCCTTTTGACATGCATCACAAAATCTATTTTTAAATTTAAGCTTTGGTAAACCAATTACTAAATCTTTAGAAACAAGTTTATTCAAGTAGTCTACATGTATATGAGCTATTCTTCTATGCCATAGCCAGGTTTCATCCTCTTTAGAAATGAAGCATTGTTCATCATTTGTAGACAAACTATCCACATCAATCATGTAAATGTTATCAATTCTTTTTCCAACAAATTTAACCTCTTTGTTTAGCTTATATTCAATTATACAACAATTGAATTCAAATAAAACTCTATATCCTTTGTCACATAATTGACTTATGCTAAGTAGATTATGTTTGAGGCCTTCAACATACAATACGTTACTTATGGAGGTGGAAGAATTCTTACCAATATTTCCAATGCCTAGGATTCTTCCTTTAGTGTTGTCTCCGTAGGTGACACTTCCTTTCCTTTTGGGAGTGAATGATGTAAATTTGCTTATGTCTCCCATCATATGCTTTGAACACCCACTATCTAAGTACCAATGGGTGTTGCTTGCCTTGAAGCATACCTACAAAACAAAATCAGTTTAGAGAACTAGGTACCCATTTTATGTTGGGTCCTTTTAGGTTAGCTTGTGGGGATGTTCCTTTGGGAACCCACACCTTTCTTAAGACCTTTGGTCTTAGTTTCCTAACACTACACTTATAAACACTATGTCCTTTGGAACCACAATGATTACATTTCATAAAAGGTTAGGAGGATTTGCTTGGTGGTGCAAAGAAATTTTTATAGTGTTTCTCCATTTTATGATTACTATGTTCTTAGTCATATCCTAAACCGGTTTTACTAAACATGCATTTTTGTTGCCCAAGTAGGATATTCAAATTATCTCTTCCATTAGTGAACTTCTCTAGTGTCCTATTTAGGTCTTCAACCTTGGTTTCTAACACAATGCACCTCTTTGCAAAATCACATGGTTTACTTTTGGAACATGTTTGAGCATTTTTCAATTCTTCTTTTAAGCATTCATTCTCTTTGCAAACCTCCATAAGGTGCATCTCTAGAGTGTCACTAGTTTTTCTAGACACCTTAAGTCTATTGGAGACTTTTGTAAATTTATCATATAATTCCTCTAGAGCATCAAGTAATTCATCCTTATCTAAGTCATGGAAGTTTACCTCATCATCTTCTTCTTGGTGGTTGGCCATGAGGCAAAGGTTTGCTTCTTCATTTTCTGAGTCATCCGAGCTGCTTATCTCATTTTCATCCCATGCTATATATGCTCTCCTTCTTCCTCTTTTCTCTTTTCCCTTCTTCTTAAGATTTGGGCAATCCGCTTTGAAGTGCCCTTCCTTGCCACATTCAAAACAATTGGGTGAGGAACAATTTTCTTTAGTGATAGGTTTCTTACTTGGGTTTTTGAAGCTTCTTTGGAAGCGTTTGCCTTTCATGAACTTCCCGAAGCGTTTCATAAATAGTCCAAACTCTTCTTCTTCATCAAGTTCACTTCCGGATTCTTCTTCATTTATGGGAGTAGCCTTGAGAGCGAGACCCTTTTTCTTGGAAGATTTTTCTTCCTCTTCCGCCATCTTTAATTCTTTAAGCTCTTGTTCCTGTTCCTGTAACTTACCAAATAGTGTGGCAAGAGATATTTCATTTATGCTAGGAGATTGTTTGATGGCAGTAACTAGCGGTTGCCATTCTCTGTTAAGACTTTTTAACACTTTATGAATGAGCTCTTTGTTAGTGTAAGTCTTTCCAAGTGTAATGAGTTGATTAATGATGAGAGTGAATCTTTTTTGCATATCAATAATTGATTCATGAGAGTTTAATCTAAAGCACTCATATTGACTAGTTAGTGTACTAATCTTAGAGTCCTTTACATCGTTAGTACCTTCGTGAGTTACTTGTAGAGTATCCCACATCTCTTTAGCAGTTTGACAAGTCATTATTCTAAAAAATTCATCTTGACCTAAAGCCATAGTAATTAGATTTTTGGCCTTGTAGCCATATTGAACTTTCTTTTCTTCTTCGCTTGTCCATTCATCTATAGGTTTTTCAACATTTTTACTATCTACAATATGCATTGGTATATAAGGACCATTTTCAATGGTATTCCAAATTTTCAAGTCAATAGATTGAATGAAGATTTTCATTCTCTCTTTCCAAAAAGCATACCCTTCCCCATTGAAAGCGGGAGGTCTGTTTATCGCACCACTCTTAGGAAAAACATTTTGAGAACTTGAGGCCATTTAGTCTCTTGAAGCTGTTAAGCTTGATCTACCAAGAGTCAAGCTCTGATACAACTTGTTGTTCAAGTGGCCTCAATACTCAAGAGGGGGGGTGAATTGAGTTACAAAACTTTTGATTGGAATGCCTTTGAAATTGATTTTTATAACCAAGTTTATGAGAATATGCAAGTGAAATTAAGTAAAGGAAAATATGCAATGCACTACAATGGAAAATATTGCTGAGGCAATTTAGCAAACACTTGGTAGGCAGCTTTTGAAGTATAACAAATTAAGCAAATTCAAGTATGAACTTCACAAGCAATCAATACCAATCAATCAACATACAGTATATGAAAGTAAAGAGTAAGGAAGAGAAGCTTGCAAACCGATGTAACGAGTTCCACCCAAACCGGTGTACGTCTCGCCTCTAAGCAACCCACTTAGAGGATTTCCACTATTGAAGTTTAGAGATACAAGCTATGAGCAATTGCAGCTTCCTAGTGTCCCACACTCAAGAACTCAATCCTCACTAGCACTAGGGCAACCCACCCAATCTCTTAAACTCTCAATACCCAAAGGTTGAACCCCAACCTTTGTGACCACTCAACCTAGAGTGAAAATCTTTGGTGTTTATGAAGTGTTTACAAATGAATTACTCTCTTAATAGAGTGAATAGACAATGATAGCTCACACACTTTCTAATCTCTCAAGATGAGAGGATATACAAATAAAATTCAAGATACAAGAAATAGGGCTTACAAAGCACAAAATAGAGCAAAGGATTTGTAGCTTGTTGGTGTGTCTTTGTGCTTGTGTTCCTCTTCAATTTATAGAGCCAATTGAAGTGTTGAGGTGTGCCCTTCTTCTTCCTAGTCGTTGCACTTAGTGGAATTTTGAAGAATGGTGGAGACATGAGCTGGTTTCCCACTTAAATGTGTTTTTCCACTAGTGTAATCGATTACACCCTCGCGTTGTAATCGATTAGCTTTAAGTCAGAGAGTCCATAATCGATTATTTCATTTCCTGTAATCGATTAGCATCTGTACCTGATGCATTTAATTTGATTTCGCAGCTTCCTAATCGATTAGCATGTCTTGTAGTCGATTACCTTAATTTCAGTAGCCTCCTAATCGATTGTGCAACTTCCCTTAATCGATTAGCAAATGTACCTGATGCTTTTAATCTTATTTTTGACAGTTGTAATCGATTACATCAAGTGCGTAGTCGATTAGTTTAAATCCAGTAGCTTCATAATCGACTAGATTCATTTCCATAATCGATTAGCTCATTGCCTGAATCAATTTCTTCCAAAACAGAGTGTTCCTAATCGATTAGCATAAGTGACCTAATCGATTAGCTTCGCTGTTACTTAGCACCTGACTCCATATCTTTGTTTTTGCACAGATTTCTTCAAGAGTGCTTGTCATTATCAAAATCTTTGAACATCCTTGAACCTGTATACATATTCAAACACAAGAGCATGTTGGTAGATCCACTGACCAAAGGCTTGACCATTGGAGTTTTTCAGAATCATGCAACTCATATGGTTTAGTCAAGTCTTTTGATGTTTTGGATTAGTGGGAGTTTTATATTGTAATCAATTTTTTTGGACTAGTTGTCTAATTTTGAATATGTTATTGTTGACATCATTTTATTGACATATCTTTTGTTGCATTTTGGATGCTTGGAACATGTGGACATGAAATTCATATTTCCTTATCTATAGCGTGAAATATAAACTATTGTGGTATATAATGTATATCCTTATCGGATATGATTGTATGCTATTGTGAAGTTATTATATTTCTTGGTGATAATTAATAACTTGTCATAATAATATAGATTTTGTACTTAATAGTTTAATAATGCTATCCAAGTAGGAGAAATGTTAGATTTTTCTTATTAATATATTATTATATTAATTTGATGGATTAACATTATTAAATTATTATATCTATATTATGTTGATTAATTATATAATATGTAAATATTATGTATATAAGTAGATTTAGCTATTAGGCTCTTTGTTTGATTGGACTATGATGGGTTAGCTCATTCTATGGACCCAGTGAGGGGTTCCTGCTCTCATCTGTGGTTGCCTATATAATCACCATCCCATTATGTGATTATCACAAAGTCGGTAACACACTAAATATAAGCCACTCAGATTGAGAGTAGTACGCGCTTATTATTGGGATTCATGGATTGCTTGTCTTCAGGTACACTTTCAATCAAACTTTGTTGTCATTATATGTTTAGGGTAATAATTATATTGAATAATAATTATTCTGCATCGATATGTTTCGATTTGTTATAAGTTGTTCCAATTCTGAAAGCTTAAAGCACAACACCCATGTTTGGATTTGTTTTTCATTTTGATCTACTCAAAAACAAACGGAGGCTGTCTATTGTTAAATTTAAGATCTGATTTTTGGCCATCTCATCTCATATATTACCAAAAAAGAAAACAAATAGAAAAGTTTAATGTGAAGGAAACTATTTATCAAACTACAGTGTGAACACCTATTTCGGTCTGGTCAATTTTCACCAAGAATGGGGAGTTCTGTTGCTTGGAACCCCTTCTTTCTATTCATGCTCGGGTGTGCCTTAAGAATTACCGAGAGCTTGTTCTCGGGTATGCCTTAAAGATCGCCCAGAATTTGTGCTCAGGCCCATTTTCAAAATTGCCGAGAGATTGTGCTCGGGTTCCTCTTCAAGATTGTCTTCGACTCTGAGTGGTATTCCTAAGTGAAAGGATTTCCGAGAGAGGACTAAACTTTGACTCCGAATGATCATTTCCGAGTAAGCACCTCCAAATGATCATTTCCGAGTAGGGTGTCTCCGAGTGAGACGTTGCCGAGTGGGATGTCTCCGAGTGAGGCATTTTCGA
This sequence comes from Clitoria ternatea, assembly GCA_037962975.1. NCBI lineage: Eukaryota > Viridiplantae > Streptophyta > Magnoliopsida > Fabales > Fabaceae > Clitoria > Clitoria ternatea. Next base: position 233,447,171 of record CM075670.1, read on the forward strand.
GTGGGCTGCTTCCAAGGGAGTTACTTCCGAACGAAGAAAGGCTCTGACTATGAATGAATACCTTTCAGGCAGAAACTCTTTTAAGTTTCATATTTCCAAATGATCATTTCCGAGTAGGGTGACTCCGAATGATCATTTTCGAGTAGGGTGTCTTCGAGTGAGATGTTGCCGAGTGGGATGTCTCCGAGTGAGGCATTCTCCAAGTGGGCTGCTTCAAAGGGGGCTACTTCCGAACGAAGAAAGGCTCTGACCATGAATGAATACCTTTCAAGTAGAGGCTCTTCCAAGTTCTGTACTTCAGAGTAGGATGTCTCCGAGTGAGGTATTTTCGAGTAGGCTACTTTCAAGGGAATTATTTCCGAGCAAAGAAAGGCCCTGACTATGAAGAGTACTTTTCAGATAAAGATATATCTGAGTGAGGTGTCTCCAACTGAGATATTTCCGAGTGGGTCATTCTCGAGGGAATTACTTCTGAGCAAAGAAAGGCCCTAACTATGAAGAGTACTTTTCAAACAAAGATATATCTGAATGAGGTGTCTCCAAGTGGGATATTTCCAAGTGGGTCATTCTCGAGGGAATTACTTCCGAGAAAAGAAAGGCCCTGACTATAAAAAGTACTTCTCGGACAAAGATATATCCGAGTAGGTTGTCTCCGAGTGAGATATTCCTGAGTGGACCGATTCTGAATCCAAAAAGGCTGACTATGAATGAGTACTTTTCAGGAAAGATATATCTGAGTGGTTTGTCTCCAAGTAATACATTTTCGAGTGGGTCATTTTCAAGGGAATTACTTTCGAGCGAAGAAAGGCTTTGACTTCGAATGAGTATTTCTCGGGTATAGAAATTTCCGAGTGGATAATTACTGGGTGGATCAATTCTAAATGAATACTTTTTGGGTAGATACGCTTCCAAATTCCATAATTTCTGAGTGGTTCAATTCCGAGAGAAGTACTTTCGAGCGATGAAAGGCTTTGATTTCAAATGAGTACCTCTCGGGCGGAGACGCATTCGAGTAAGGAATTCCCGAGTGAATCAATGAAAAATGGATGACTTTGAAGGAGCTTTTCGGCCGGAGATATATCCGAGTGAGATATTTTCGAGTGGGTCACTTTCAAGGGAAGAAAGGCTATTGGCTTTAAATGAGTGCTTCAAGCAGAAACACTTCCGAGCGAATCATCTCTGAGTGAAGCGATTCTGAACAAAAAGAAGCTCTGATGATTACTTCTCGGAAAGAGATGTTTCCGAGTCAATAATTTTTGAGTTCAAGCATTCACACCGAGTAATTTTCACCGAGAATGGATACTAATGGACAGTGATCCAGGCCATAAGAAGAACACCGGCCCAGGTCTGGGGAATACTGATCTGAGCCAATGGAAGAGACATCATTCTTGAGACCATCCAAGTGAGACCGGTGTCCTCTCTTATCCGACGTGGGAAGTCGCTTTCATGAACTTGATAATAGACCCATGTGACACCATTCGAGGAGTCCGATTGCCCATGCTAACTTGGAATCGTACCATCCAAGTTGATCCTTGAATCCTGGGGGCGGCTGACAACAGACAAAACTAAAAATAATAAAAATCACTCACCGGCCGCTGTTCCCCATAATTATTGGTGACCAGGTTGTCTCTCCACTACATACATGGATCTAGTGGAAGCTTCAGCTGTCCAAGTGGAATCGCACCATCCAAGTTGATCCTCGAATCCAGGGGGCGGCTGACAATAAACAAAAATAAAAATAATAAAAAATCACTCACCAGCCGTTGTTCCCCATAATTATCAATGGCCAGGCTGTCTTTGACCTGTCCACACGCACCACCCAGAAGCCTCTATAAATACCTAAGCTGAAGAGGCACAAGGGGAGCATCTTGAATCTTGGAACCTCTGGCAAAAAATTTACTCCGGCATCCTAAATCTGAAATCAAGAAACCCGTCCCCAACCCACATTCTCTTTTCTTCGAAACAGAAGCACCAATCCTGTTCCTGTTTGTTGGACCCCAGAACCTCCTTACTCTGTCCAAACCCTATACTGCTTATAACACCACTGAATCCTACACTATCTCTTCATCAAAATATATTTTCACTACTGAGTCCTACACCGACCCATATTTGCACCCCAGTTCCTCCCAGCTCCACTCCACACCGATCTATATTTGCACTCCGGTCCTTAACGTCCTCACCACACGAGTTTTGTTCTGTCTCTTTTCTTTCATTTTTTTATATTATTGTTTATTCTTCTACCAAATTTGTAATTTTTGTTGAATCTATTCTCTTATTTAAGTTTATTCCGTTAAATTTCTTTTATTTTGCTTTGTAACTAGTAATAACAAAAAGAAATAAGTGTTTTCTGTGTGTTCTTTCAAATCCAAAAAAATATAAAAATTGTCTTTAGCCAGTGTCGTACGGAAGTACTTCCGTCTACATTACTTTCCTAGAACTTGTACACGTGCGAAGAACTTCGCCTTGTATGGGTCTTTTCCAAGGACATTATCCACCACCAACTTCCTAATTTTTCCTGAAAGCCATTATCGAGAACTACGTAACCCTGATTTCTCGACGACTCGAGAATACGTAGGAGCGGGACTTAACTCCTGTCGGGCCCATCTTTCTTTTTTCATTTTTTTTACATTTTTTTTGTAATTATTTCATTCTTATCACTTCCACGAAAATCAATTTAGACGTGACGTCTTGTTGATTTTCCCCCATTTTTGGTTGACCATCACCACGACTCATAAGGAAAGGGATACTTAGGACGAGACGTCCCGTTTATCCCCTTCTCGTTTCTGACCTCATATTTTGATTAAAGGATGACTAATTTAGACGCGACGTCTTGTTAGCATTCTTCTTTTTCCCTGTCTTATACCGAAGCCGAGGGTAATTTAGACGAGACGTCCTGTTGACCTTGCTTCGACACTTCATGTTTGTTCAGTTTGTTCCCTTTGTTTTTTTTACACAAAGTACAATAATAAAAAGGAAGAAATAAAACATCTTTTGTAAGGCTATTTATGTTGCACATTTCCAATCTTGGTACTGTTTTTGACAGGCGATGTAGGGTGCTAATACCTTCCCTACTCGTAACCGACTCCCGAACTTGAATCTTACCTTTTTTAACCAGTGCTTTGTTAAAAGTTTTTTCCCAATATTTTTCCTGTGAATAAAAACATTGGTGGCGACTCCCTGTTTTGTTTTAACCTTCTTTTTCCTGTTACAAGGGTCGGCCATGCCGCCGCGATCATCCGGTCGCGACATACAACAACTCATTTCCCCCCCTCTTCCCTCTATTTTAAATACTACTTTCAGTTCAAAATATAACAAAAGTGTGCAACTTTATACAAGATAAAAAATTAAAAATAAGATTATTTTACTAAAAATTATACATGGATTATTTAGAAACTAATGTGAGACAGTATTAATGATGTTTTTAAATACAAACTTTCTATTTTTCTGTGTAAAGTTATATTGGTTAAATAAGTCATATTAAGAATAATGGTTAAAAATAGTTATATGCATTAATGTTTAAAAATATTTATATACATTAAATACAAACATGTTTTTCATTTCAAAAACAAAAAAATGAAAAAGAAATTCCAAACCCCATCTTACATGTCCAAATCCAAACCCCAATAAATTTATAAGTAACTAACTTAACAAATCACATCCTTAAATGTTTGAGTATAATAATTTAGTTTGATTTCAATTATTAAATTATTATAATAAAATTCATTACACATTTTTTAGTTTTGTCTTAATTTTTATTATTTAGACTAACAATTTATTAATAACTAGTTTTTAGCTCGTGCATTGCACGAGAAAAATTTAACATTATAATAAAAACACGTACGACAATAAAAAATTATGGGTAAAAATGTATAATAAAATAAAAAATAATACAACATAATCATATGAAAGACATATGAATCCAACTTGTGAAGGACCTATACATTTCAAATAGTGTAATTAAGAGAAAAAAAAATAAAAGAAGACTTGAAAAGTAAAATAAAAATTTGATTATTAGTCAACTAAATAAATCTAATAACGTATTTATCATACTTATGTTGGGTTCTATGTTTTGTAAATAACACATTTTATGGAGAATACTTCCATTAAAAGGTGTCCTACCTAAGGAGTATCGGTTATGGATATCATTGAAATGGTATGGTAAGCAAAATAAATACAAAGAAGCCACAACCTGAAAAGTGTAGTAAAATTTTAGAAATAAATTTATCTATCTATTAAGAATAAAAAAAGAGTCTGAAATTCATTGTTACTATAAGCATTTAGGTGTCTTACCTTGGAAGTATAGGTTATGGATATCATTGAAATGATATGGTAAGTGAATCAAATACAAAGAAGGCATGACCTGAAAAGTGCAGAAAAATTTTAGAAATAAATTAATCTATCTATTAATAATAGAAAAAATGCCTAAAAGTAAATCTTACTATTACCATTTAGGACAAACGATAGTTGTACGATAGAGTTATGCAATCCAAATGTATTTTTCTTTGTCTTGTTCTTGATACAAATATTGTATTTTGTGATGCTTGAATTGTAATTATTCTTATTTTTCATATGCTAAATTATTCATTCATACGTTCCACCTAGGTAAATTGATATAATGTTATTTTTAAATGATAATTAAATATAAAAATAGTAATTTAATGATAATATATATAACTTTAATTTTTAATATAACCTTTCAACCGTGTGTATTATTATTATATAAGTGTCGCATTATATTTTTTATAACAAAAGAATATAAGTTTTAAAAATTACAGAAAGAGTATGTTTCACTTTAAATAATCAAGAAGTAGTATAGGTAGAACCATTTTACATGTGTCTACATGAGTAGAAAGAGCATTGGGGAATCTCTATTGTAATAGATGCACAAAGATTCTATCAGCTTGCCAAGGTTTATTGGTTTTTCTAATATTTATGATTAATTGAGGAATTTTATGCCTTTCTTGCAATACCCAAACTTAAAAATTTAAACTTCTCGGTAGATCTTTCCTATTATATATATATACACCCCTAAGGGGGCTTAATGTTATATATATTAGATATAATATTATTTGCTTACATGTTACATATCCTGTGCACCCATGCAAGAGCAAAAGGAGCTGGTTGCCATAAAGAGCATATGAATACACTCTAATGGTACATTACTTATAACAGAAAAATCCTTTATAAGTATCTAAGTATCGTATTATATTTTTTTATCAAATAAATACAAGTTTTAAAAATTACAGAAAAAGTTTGTTTCACTTTAAATAATCAAGAAGTAGTATAGGTAGAACTATTTGGCATGTGTCTGCATGAGTATAAAGAGCATTGGGCAGTCTCTATTGAAATAAATGCACAAAGATTCTATCAGGTTGCCAAGGTTTGTTGGTTTTTCTAATATTTATGAAGGAATTTTATGTCTCTCTTACAATACTCAGACTTAAAAATTTAAACTTCTCGGTGGATCTTTCCTGTCATATATATATATACACCTATAAGGGGCTTAATGTTATATATATTAGATATTATATTATTTGCTTACATGTTACATATCTTGTGTACCTGTCCAAGAGCAAAAGGAGCAGGTTTCCATAAAGGGCACTCCAATGATAGATTACTTATAACAGAAAAATCCTTTATAAGTATCGTATTATATTTTTTTAAAAAAATATAAGTTTTAAAAATTATAGAAAAAGTATGTTTCATTGTAAATATGAGTTTTCATCATCAGCCTGTTCAGCTTCTGCTTGTTGGTGAATGGTTGATATGGCAAGATGCATTATTGAGGCAATAACCTGTTCGAGTTGAGTAGGAGACTGTAAACTGTGGCAGTATAGCAGTTTTAATAGTGGTTGAGCAACACCTTTCTTAATCATCTATAGGCCATTTCTCTGGCAAGCTTGAGAGCTTTTGTAGAGCTTTGACAACCACTTTTTTTATTTCCACATTATCATTTAAGAGCAGCTGAAGAAGAGGTTGCAGTGCCCCATCTTTGATCAAGGATAATTTATTCTGGTCGGTCAATGTAATCTCTGATAATGTTTCAGTCATGACTATCTTCACATTTTCAGGTCCTACATCAAGGAAATAAGTATTGACAATCAGGGAGCACATATGGATGCATGCCAAATTCATATTTCATAAAGGCTCCCTTCTATTGAAAATTCAGATTTTATTTTGAACAGGTCTGAACCCGGGTCTACGATCCGGTGTGGGAACCAGCCACAAAAGTATAAGCTTTGATTGTTTATACACCGGTACAGTGGGTATCCGATATTATAATCCGACCTCTGGGAGAAACCGGTCTTGTTGTCCTGGAGATCCTTCACACCAAAGTTTCGCGTTGTTAGGGGGCGAAAAGTGGTGTCACCTATGAAGATTCTCCGACGCTCAAGTTAGAAGAGTGTATGGGAACTCAGTAAACACTTAAGGAATACAATAGTAAAATGAGAGTAAGAACAACATAACTGTGCATGTGTTGGTGAATATGCTATTTATAGTTAAACGTGGGAAATGAATCGTTAGGCGTAAGTGGGCCCATAGTTTTGATGTCGTATGCAAAGCATCAATCAGAGTGGTTCAGTATTCAGAGTGTGACAGTAGGTAAGTCAATGATCAATGTACGATTTTGACACAGGGATGGGGATAATCCACCTTTTCTGTATATCACGCCTGTAATCGTACTTACTCCTTTCAGTGAATGATATAGACATATTCCGCTGTGCAGGGTATCACGTTGATAAGTAGTGACTCTACTTATCTTATCACGACACTGAGGCAAATGGTTATATGCGACGAAAGAATGAGAGTGGATGAAGGATTCGATGTCTCAGATGAGACTTCAGATGGCCGGTGTAGGAAGGGATCCTATATCTTGTCTTGCAGGACGGACGTTGACCTATGATACCGGTTGACCCTCTGGGACAGCCAAGATGACGTCTTATCCTAAGGGCCAGTATCCAGACCGGATCATTTCTCCCCTAGCTTACGTGAGGGACTGTTAAGTTACTCATATAAGCTACACAGTCTTCAAAAAGTCTGGATGCCGATAAGATACTCTGAAGATACCCATTCAAAACTCATGTCAGCTATGTACTGGTACTCTGCCCGTGCAGCCGTTCTACAGGTGAAATATCCGCTCTCATAATGCCCTTATAGCGAATTTGAACAAAGATTTTCAACGAGGGAAATCCTAAGAGTTTTTGGAAATCGTAACTCTTGGTATTCGAATAGTTGTTGGGATGCATTTAATGCGTCTAAAATGATTAGACAATAAATACCTTTTAACACGTGAGTTATCATTGCTCCAAAAATATAACCGTCGTTAGGGCTGTATTGGGCCTGGACTTTAGTTTCTATGGGCCCGTTTCACTCGAAACTTTTTGTGAAGCGTCGCCATTTCACGCCTTTGGCTACAAAATAATGAGGTCGTTTGAATTTGAAAAGCTGTATTTTGGAACATACGAAATGACTCTTGGTCGATTATTACACTCATTTGTTACCTATAAAAAGGTGACTTAGCAAGTTTCGAAGTGTTCACTTTTGCCTTCAAGCTTAGTGAAACTCTGTAAAAAATTTTGGACACCTTGTTAATGTCATTCTTGTGAGGTTATCATCACCTTTAACTTCTTTTCTTAGGTAACCTCCTTCATCCCTAAACTCACATTTCTATAATTTTCTTTTACCACTACCATGCGCCTTAGGCAGAATAGCGCTAGTACCTCAAACAGGGGGAAACATACCTCCCGTGCCCCCTCAGGCCACCATGGTGGGAGGATTCCTGTGAATCTTCCTGTGGCTGGGCCTCACCGTCTAGAGAGGGCTAGAACTTCCTCCTCGAGGTTGCCAGTGGTTTGGTACCGCCCTGAGGATTCCTTCGGCTTGAGGGCTATCAGTATCTCTGAAAGTGAATCGAGTGCAGAAGGGTACCTCTCTGACGATGTTTCCTTTTACCACAACGCTAAAATATTTCGGTGGGCATCAGATAAAATGGAGGTTCCGGGATCCGGGAAGACGTTGATTCTCTGTACTGCTGAAGGGTGCGTCAACGTGGTTGCACACCGGCTGAACTGGGAGAGGCTGAACAGGGAACACCCATATTGCTGGGTTAAAGAAGAATTTAAAGAAATACCCTCCCGACATGCCAAAGAGGATGGGAACCCAGTGGAGACGTTCTTCTAGGTTTATTTTGAGGAAAAATATAAGGGGTGTTTCCTCATTCTCGCACCCCGGCCAATGGAGAGGGTATGCTATCTAGTCCCAGACGAGAGGTCGGTATACATGTACGATTTCATCTTCCAGAATTTAGGGGTATGCTTCCTCTTAACAGAATTTCAAATGGCCGTCCTCCGCTTCCTGGACTGTGCCCCCACGCAACTACATCTGAACGGTTGGGGTTTGGTGTGTGCCCTGGAAGTTCTTGGAGAGCACTTCAATTTCAAAGCCACTATGGCAAAACTCTTCTACTACTGCCAAGTGGTCCGCTGTGCAAATAAGAAGGGCGGCCTCGGGTTCATCATGCTCTGGGATGACTCGAGGGTGATAAATTTCAAATTCTTCACCAAATCTGCGAAGATTGATGGTTATTCATTCAAGCAGTACTATACATGAATTAGGGTGAAGAACAATAAGCCGATCTTTTGGCTTAATAAGGAGGGGATCCCAAAGTTCCCCACCAGCCGGACACACGAGCACTTCTTGTTAATAAGCCGTGCTTATTACACCGAAGAGGGTGAGCTCTCTTCTCACTCTGTAAAGGTGCTGAGTGCTATGAGGTCCTGCTCCATGGTCCTAAAGGGGTTTTCCTATAAACTCCTCATTGGGAATGCTGAAGTCAAGGATGATTACCTTAGTAAATATCCGTTCTCTTACTTTTATATTATATTATATTTTTATTCCATCCACTATACTAATGTCTATCCTTTCCCTTTTTGCAGCACAAATCGAAAGAGTTTCCTCTGAGATGCTCTCCCTGAAGTCTATGCTGGCAGATGATGATTCCTCCTCAGATAAGAATAATATCCAAGCCAAGAGGAATTCCTTTAAGGCTGAGGCTCCACTGATCCCATTAACTTCCGATGTGGGGGATGTCGTGCCCCTCCTAGAGGAGAAGAACGGCGAGGAGCAAGCTCAAGAGTAGGAGCAGGATCAGCTTACCCCCGATAAAAAGAAAATAAGGAGAGTGCTTGTCAAGGCTGCGGAGAAGAAGAAGCCTTTCGCTGGAGGGTCTCCGGTGAAACGATAGAAGACACTGAAAGAGACCCGTATGAAGAAAGATAAAGGGAAAAAGCTGGTCAAATCCCTTTCTGCCCCTCCCTCTCACACCGGCTCAGAGGCAGAGTCAGAGAGAGAGCTTCCTATGGTCAACTTGTAACATCCTAAAAATTTCATTCTCATGTATAATCTTTTTGATATAGATCATTAATGATATTGTCCATTTTTATCTCAACTTTCTACATAAATTTGATTAGGAAAACATTTGTGTACATTTCTTTTGGTCCGGCCCAAATACCAAAGATATAAATATTAGGGAATCCTATTAGGGTCAGGCAGTAGAAACACAAAGGATTCCCAAGAAAGAATTGCAAACACGTATGTCTCAAAGCATTATGATAAATTAAAATTTTAATTAGGATTTACCTCTTGTAGACGCAGAACAAGATCCTCGATCGAAGCAATTATAGCTTCGCCCTTAGGAGTCCACACGAGCACTCCCACCAGAAAACTAACGATCCGAATGCTAGTACGAAATTTTAGTTAATCTAATTTCTGAGCCGCAGCCTATGAGCATTTCATGCTCTATATATAGGCTTAGGTCTTGACCTGAGCTCTCATTAAACATTGGGCTCCTGACTCATTCTAAATGAGTTAGGCCCAAATAGTTTTATTTTCAGTCCAACTAAAATAAAACTATCCTCTGGTGGGCTTACTCTATGTGTGTGACCCTATAGGTAAAATATTCGGTTATATTAATAATAAACTATTTTATTATTAATATAAAATAAGAGCGGTATCTAGCAATACATCATTATGTCCGAATATTATTTATCATCAACATGACCTATAAGTGATAATTATTTTATATATCTATTCCTTTTGCCACGATATCTAATTATGCCCAAGGCATGGTCGTCGTCATCCTTGTATGGCCCAATTCATTTTACTTGATACCAGAGTAGACTTTATAGAATAAATATCTAATATTTATTTATCCTAGCATGGCCATGCATTTCATTAGTCTCACTCCATCAAGTGGCCCATAGATATCACTCCTGTCACATAGGAGAGACAAATTTCATCTACATCACTCACATCCCTCTGCATAATTTATCTATTGCCTAATCACAATCTTTATGGTCATCTTATTACAGATAACGCTTGATTGTATTAAAACAATAAACTCCTTATGTAGGAATCGTAGTGACTTCAGGTTGAAGGACTACATACCATTATCACATTGAGAACCATTTATGACACTCATGTAACGATCCATGCAACGTTCTCATGGTGGGTCTGTCCAGTACAACATTACTCTTAATGTGTACCCGTGTAAAGACTTGATATCATATATCCATGATTTGTGAGATCAAATCATCAGTACATTCACACACTAATCTTAATGTATTTACATGTCCCCATGTAAATACTTGATTAGGGACGTTTTAGGAATAATTCTCATATGACCTATTATTCCAGGATAAATAGCATTTGTCTAAAACTGAAAATACTAATTTTATTAATAAGTTAAAATTGATACATTAATAGCTCGTAGTGCATACACCAACAATCTCTCACTTGCACTAGAGCCAATCAGACATTTGCCTAATGCCTAATGATCTAGTGTGTCCCTCATGCTTTTGATGTGCAAGAGGTTTGGTGAGTGGGTCAGCAATGTTCTCATCGGTGTGCACTTTACATATCTTAACATCTCCTAATTCAATTATTTCTCAGATTATATGATAACGCCTAAGTATATGCTTGGATCGCTGATGTGATCTAGGTTCCTTAGCTTGTGCAATTGCTCCACTATTGTCACAGTAGAGACTTATAGGGTCCACAATGCTAGGAACTACCTCAAGTTCTGTTATGAACTTCTTGATCCATACTGCCTCTTTTGCAGCATTTGAGGCAGCAATATACTCAGATTCTGTAGTAGAATCAGCAACTGTCTCTTGCTTTGAACTTTTCCAGCTTACAGCGCCACCATTTAAACAAAACACATACCCTGATTGCGATCTTGAGTCATCCTTATCAGTTTGGAAGCTAGCATCAGTGTAACCCTTTACAATGAGCTCTTCTTCCCCTCCATATATCAAGAATGAATCTTTAGTTTTTCTCAAGTACTTTAGGATATTCTTGATAGCAGTCCAGTGACTTTCACCGGGATCAGACTGGTATCTGCTCGTCATGCTTAAAGCATATGAGACATCTGGTCAGGTACATATCATGGCATACATGATTGATCCAATAGCAGATGCATATGGAATCTTATTCATCCGTTCTCTCTCTTCTTAAGTGGAAGGAGATTGAGCCTTTGATAGGCTTATGCCATGAGCCATAGGCAAAGTTCCCTTTTTGGAATCTTGCATGTTAAACCTTTTTAACACTTTGTCTATATATGTATTCTGACTTAGGACGAGAAGTTTTCTTGATCTATCTCTATAGATCTTAATTCCCAACATGTAGTTTGCTTCACCTAAGTCCTTCATGGAAAAATAGCTTCCCAACCAAGTCTTCACAGACTGAAGGGTAGGAATGTCATTTCCAATGAGTAGTATGTCATCAACATACAAGACCAGAAAAACAATTGTGCAGTCATTAACCTTCTTGTAGACACAAGGTTCATCCTCATTTTTAGTAAAGCCAAATTGTTTAACGGCTTCATCAAAATGAAGATTCCAGCTTCTGGAAGCTTGCTTAAGTCCATATATAGAACGTTGTAGTTTGCACACCTTCCTGGATGCTTCAGGCTTAACAAAGCCTTCGGGTTGTGTCATGTACACTTCCTCAAGAAGATTTCCATTAAGGAAAGCAGTCTTGACATCCATTTGCCATATCTCATAATTATGGTATGCAGCAATAGCAACCAGAATCTGAATAGACTTTAACATAGCGACTAGAGAAAAGGTTTCATCATAGTCTATACCATGAATTTGCTTGAAACCTTTCACTACCAATATTGCCTTATAGGTACTTATATTTCCATCCATGTCAGTTTTCTTTTTGAAAACCCACTTGCATCCTATAGGTTTTACCCCTTTGGGTGCATCAACCAAAGACCAAACTTGATTAGTGTACATGGAGTCCATTTCAGATTCCATGGCTTCAAGCCATTTCTTAGATTCTGGACTTGCAATGGCCTCTTCATAAGATGTTGGCTCATTTTGATCCATTAGCAACACATCTCCTTCCTGAGTTACAAGAAATCCATATCTTTTAGGTTGTTGACGTATTCTACCTGATCTACGCAAGTCTTGTTCTACTGGAGTTGGAGTTATCACAACATTTTATGGTTCCGGCTCTATTTCCACCATTGGCTCTTCAATGCCTTGTAGGTCTTGAACTTCTTCAAGTTCTACTTTCCTCCCACTGATTCTTTTAGCGATGAATTCCCTTTCTAAGAATACAGCATTTCGAGCGACAAACACTTTGCCCTCGGTAGGATTGTAGAAGTAATAACCCTTAGTTTCCTTTGGGTATCCCATAAAAAGACATTTATCTAATTTGGGTCCAAGTTTGTCAGAAATTTGACGCTTCACATAAGCTTCACAGCCCCAAATCTTAAAAAAAGACATACTGGGTCATTTCCCAGTCCATATTTCATATGGTGTCTTTATGACAGCCTTAGATGGAACATGGTTAAGTGTGAAAGCTGTTGTCATCAAAGCATGTCCCCAGAAGGAGTTAGGGAGGTCAGTTTGACTCATCATTGATCGAACCATGTCTAACAAGGTTCTATTTCTTCGCTCAGAAACACCATTCCATTGTGGTGTTCCAGGAGGAGTGAGTTGAGAGACAATCCCACATTCTTTAAGATATTCATCAAACTCCAGGCTTAAGTATTCGCCACCTCGATCAGATTGAAGTACTTTAATTTTCTTGCCAAGTTGGTTCTCTACTTCATGTTTGAATTCTTTGAACTTTTCAAAGGATTCTGATTTATGCTTCATTAGAAACACAAATCCATATCTACTGAAATCATCAGTAAAAGTGATAAAGTAGCTAAAACCTCCCCTAGCCATTGTCCCTATTGGCCCACATACATCACTATGTATCAAGCTTAGAAGATCACTCGCCCTTTCACCCATTCCAGTAAATGGGGTCTTAGTCATCTTCCCTAATAAACAAGACTCGCATGTATCTATTGATTCAAAATCAAAAGAGTCTAAATATCCATCTTTATGGAGTTTAGAAATACGTTTCTCATTTATATGTCCTAGGCGATAATGCCAAAGATAAGTTGGGTTTAAATCATTTGGTTTAACCCTTTTGGTATTAACGTTATAGATAGGGGTTTCGAGATCAAGAACATAAAGTCCATTACTCAAATTTGCACAGCAATAAAACATGTCATTCAAATAAACAGAACAACTATTGTTCTTTATTATAAAGGAAAACCCTTTCCTATCTAGACAAGAAACAGAAATAATGTTTCTTCTTATTACCGGAACATAAAAATAATTTTCTAGTTCAAGAACAAGCCCTGAGGGTAAGGATAAAAAATAAGTCCCTACAGCTAATGCAACAACTCTTGCTCCATTTCCAACGCGTAGGTCTACCTCGCCCTTCATCAACTGCCTACTCCTTTTTAGATCCTGCACATTAAGACAAATGTGAGATCCACATCCAGTATCTAATACCCATGATGTTGAAGTTGACAAGTTAATTTCTATAACAAAAATACCTGAAGTGGAAGTCTCACTTCCCTTCTTCTTAAGCTCTTCCAGGTACTTTGGACAGTTTCTCTTCCAGTGTCCCTTCTGTCCACAATGGTGACAATTTCCTTCCTTAGCCACCCCACCCACAGGTTTTAAGGCTGATGTACTTGGCTTATCCTTACCTTTCCAAATTGTCTTGCCTTTTACCATAACAACCTTTCCTTTGCCTTTATACATGCCCTTTCCTTTACCTTTGCCAGAATTGACCATCAATATGGCCTTTGCCTTTCCTTTAGAAATATTGGGTTCCGCAGTCCTCAACATATTGAGTAGCTCTGGCAATGTTTTATCTAATGTATTCATGTTATAATTCATGATGACTGGCTTAAAGCTGTCAGGTAATGACTTTAAAATGAGATCAGTAGCTAACTTTTGAGGGAAGGGGAATCCTAGCCTAGCTAGATTCTCCAGGTACCCAATCATTTTGAGCACATGAGGTCCTACAGAACCTCCCTCTTCAAGTCTGCAGCTAAATAGGGCTGAAGAAACTTCATATCTTTCTTGGTTAGCTTGACCTTGATATAGTTTCCTTAGGTTTTCGATCATATCAAAAGCCTCCATATGCTCATGTTGCTTCTGAAGCTCAGGAGACATGGTTGCCAGCATAAGGCATTGGACATCTAAAGCGTCTTCCTGATGCTTCTTGTAAGCATCCTTGTCAGCTTTAGAGGCATTGTTCGCGGGTGGTTCCGAAATCAGATTTTCCAGGATATACTGCTTTTTCTCTTGTTTGAGGACAATCCTCAAATTCCTATACCAGTCTAGAAAGTTGGGTCCAGACAATTTTTCTTTGTCTAGGATCGATCACAATGAAAGGTTTGAAGGCGTGTTTGATGTCATGGTTATCTAAAACAGAAAGATATGTAGTAAGTATCAATTAAAAAAAAATATATTTAATTTTTGGTCTTAAAATTAAACACGTCTCCCACTATTTTGATTCAAAATAAAATTACCCTCTATGAATTAGAAAATCTCGTTGGAAGATTTTCTAGTGGGCAAAGATCCATATTTGGCCTAATGTTAAGTCAGCTCTGGCTAAGCACTTAACATTTGGTTATTTAGGTAGGAAACTCCTTTCCAATTGTATCTTATATAACTCTTAGACATTGGGTTAGGTAACCATTACCGATCATTCATCTTATGAAAGTTTAGCCCAATGTATATGCCTCTAAGTTTATTCAATCCAATTGATAACTTAGTAAGTTAAAACCCAATAAAACATTTTGGATATTACAATTATCCCATCGCGTCTTACTAATATAAATGATAGTACCCTGCTTTGGCAGACCCACTATTCATTGACATTAGTATTGACGAGTGTACTTATTGGAAGACGTTTGTAACTTATTATTTTGAGGGATTTTAATTTATTTTAAATTACCGTCTTTGTTAAACACTTTAACGCAATAAAATTATCCCCAAAGCATGCAAATGAAATTGTGAGATGGTTATGGTCTTCCTAGAAGAATAAATAAATAAATAAATAAACCTAAAGGAACTATATGCCAAGGCTTCATGAAGTCCTACTTCTTGAACCCACCATCCTCTTGGAGTCACCACTCCTTGGTTCCTTTCAAAGACAAAAGCGCTTAGAGTCACCACTCTAGTTTTCCTCTAGGTCTCTACTTTGTTGCCTCAATCAAGATTACAATATTTTTAAAGAAACTCGCTTTACATACGAGTGAAGGGTTGAGAAAAGAAAAACAACAGAATGAAGAGAGGCACAGCACGCAGGCTATATTTAAATAAAATAACTAAGACCATAACCATTCACCATGCAACGTGTTAATTCATTAATTATAACCCATTTGAAAGCATTTTAAAAAAATAATTTTTAAACGGGCCATTAAACACGTGGGTCGGTAATAAGGCGCTACGCAGAGAATGTACGGGGGTCAAGGGGGGCCGCCCCTTGCGAGGTGCGGGGCAGCGCCCCGACCCGAAAATTTAGTACTGTAGTCAGGTTGGTTCCCAGGAAAGAGAGGGGGGTCTGGTGTGACCGCTTAAGTACCAAGTCTTTCCTAGCCAAAACGTCCCACTGACCATTAACAGCTCTAAAGTTTTGGCTAGGGTTTCAACCACTTTGAAACCCTAATTCCTTGTTGCAAACACTTCACAACGCAGCCGTCAAGGCACATGTAGGCAGCGCCATCTAGGGTTTCAAAACCTAGAATTCAAATTACACCTTTCTCATGACGGCTGCCTAGGTTTCAATGTTTGAACCCTAGGTTAAGGAACGGCCAAGGTTTAACACTTAAACCTTATCACTTGACGGCCCACAACACGAACTTTTCATGCTCGGAGATGAACACATTATCAAAACACAGTTTGTATGACAACATAGAATATTAACAAATTCAACACATGTATCACATACGAAAATTGAAAACGCAAATATCATACAAGCCTTTAAAATAACATAAACGCATACTTCAAATGAGAAAGCCTATAAACAGTATCTCATACAATTTACAGAAAACATATGAGCATATGAATCATGATATTATATCATACATAACATGCTTGAATGTTTTTCAAAACAAGTTTCGCAAACAATTTCGCAAAACAGAACATAAATCTTATAACAAGAAAATGATTTCATAAATAAAAAATTTTAAAAGATTTTGCAGAATGAAAAACATGCCATCATGAAACGTAAACAAATGCCTAAAACATAGTTTTGCAATCAGGCTCTGATACAACTGTTAGGGAATCCTATTAGGGTTAGGCAGCGGAAACACAAAGGATTCCCAAGAAAGAATTGCAAACACGTATGTATCAAAGCATTATGATGAATTAAAATTGTAATTAGGGTTTACCTCTTATAGACGCAGAACAAGATCCTTGATCGAAGCAATTGTAGCTTCGCCCTTAGGAGTCCACACGAGCACTCCCACCAGAAAACTAACGATCCGAATGCTAGTATGGAATTTTAGTGTAATCTAATTTCTGAGCCGCAGCCTATGAGCATCTCATGCTCTATATATAGGCTTAGGTCTTGACCTGAGCTCTCATTAAACATTGGGCTCCTGACTCATTCTAAATGAGTTAGGCCCAAATAGTTTTATTTTCAGTCCAACTAAAATAAAACTATCCTCTGGTGGGCTTACTCTATGTATGTGACCCTATAGGTAAAATATTCGGTTATATTAATAATAAACTATTTTATTATTAATATAAAATAAGAGCGGTATCTAGCAATACATCATTATGTCCGAATATTATTTATCATCGACATGACCTATAAGTGATAATTATTTTATATATCTATTCCTTTTGTCACGATATCTAATTGGGCCCAAGGCATGGTCGTCGTCATCCTTGTATGGCCCAATTCATTTTACTTGATACCAGAGTAGACTTTATAGAATAAATATCTAATATTTATTCGTCCTAGCATGGCCATGCATTTCATTAGTCTCACTCCATCAAGTGGCCCATAGATATCACTCCTGTCACATAGGAGAGACAAATTCCATCTACATCACTCACATCCCTCTGTATAATTTATCTATTGCCTAATCACAATCTTTATGGTCATCTTATTACAGATAACGTTTGATTGTATTAAAACAATAAACTCCTTATGTAGGAATCGTAGTGACTTCAGGTCGAAGGACTACATACCATTATCATATTGAGAACCATTTATGACACTCATGTAACGATCCATGCAACGTTCTCATGGTGGGTCTGTCCAGTACAACATTACTCTTAATGTGTACCCGTGTAAAGACTTGATATCATATATCCATGATTTATGAGATCAAATCATCAGTACATTCACACACTAATCTTAATGTATTTACATGTCCCCATGTAAATACTTGATTAGGGACGTTTTAGGAATAACTTTCATATGAACTATTATTCCAGGATAAATAACATTTGTCTAAAACTGAAAATGCTAATTTTATTAATAAGTTAAAATTGATACATTAATAGCTCGTAGTGCATACACCAACAATAAATGCCAAGCTTGAGCTCGAGTGTATCAAGCTTAAGTTTGAGAATTCAAGCTTAAATGAGCCCCCTTGGCAGCTCAAGTGGTAAAGAGCATGTAAGGGTCACCTAAATCAGTAGGGTTTGAGCCCCGCCTCCTTTTTTTCCCTCCCCAGATTGCTTTAAATCAAGGATCGGTGGAGTTTCTTTTAATTAAAAAATGTCAGACATCCGTTGCCAGAATCAGGGATCTATGAAGAATTTCTGAGTCTGGTCGGTCCTGCACCGGGGTCAAGAGATCCGGTTTTGGGTCGGTCACAGAAGTTAAAGATTGAGTGATGCTGAAGACCGACTCTGTGAGTATCCGATCTATGTATCTGGTGTCTCGGACATTACTTTGGATGACCGGTGTAGGTCAGTATCTTGTGATACCGGTTGACCTCTAGGATGGCTAAGACAACCTCTTGACCTTAGGTCCGGTATCCAGACCGGATCATGTGTCCCCTGTATGAGGGACTTATGAAGTTGACTCATATGAGCTATACAACCTACGAGAGGTATGGATACCGGTATAGCCTTCAACGGTGTTCGGTTTGGTCCTATAATCCGAGGCTTCATTCAGGAGGGAAGTTTCTGAGTGTAACTTTCCCGAGTGAAGTATCTTCGAATGCGACACTTCGAATTGGGATTGCAATGAGTAATACATATCGAGTGAGATCTTTTTGAGTGAGGTATGACCGAGAGAACTTTAGAGTGAAGGCAGGTTAAGATGTTTTCGAGTGAGTTATAACCGAGAGAACCACTTTTTCCTCTTTGTCCAATTTGACAATTTTTTCAGGAGCATAGAAACATTATTTTCGGTTGAAAGTTTTAACCACCGAGAATACTTCAATAATATTCTAACCCTTTGTCACATAGCAGGACAATTTTACAGTTATTACACACCTATGAATTTTACAGTTATTACACACCTATGTAATACAATACATCACCACTCTAATTGAAAAGAAAAAATATAAGATCTGAAAAATAAGGGAAAAGAGAACCTCAAGCTTAGTCTGAATCTCCTTATGATAATAAATCTAACTAAAATTGAGAAATGGAGATAAATTAATCTGATTTATGTAATACAATACATCATCACTCCAATTGAAAAGGAAAAATATAAGATCCAAAAAATAAGGGAAAAGAGAACCTCAAGCTCGGCCTGAATCTCCTCACGCTCGTGGCTGGTAGCAATAGGAACCACACCCTCAACCCTCTTTCTGAT
This sequence comes from Clitoria ternatea, assembly GCA_037962975.1. Taxonomy (NCBI): domain Eukaryota; kingdom Viridiplantae; phylum Streptophyta; class Magnoliopsida; order Fabales; family Fabaceae; genus Clitoria; species Clitoria ternatea. The sequence goes on from CM075670.1 coordinate 233,466,320, forward strand.
GGAAGCACCTGGAGTGACATTCAACGAAAATCAAAATTGCATCGAATTGAATAATGAATTAGAGAATAGGAGAAAGAGAGTACCTGATTGTGCGGTGAGGTGGTGAGTGAGAAGAGGTGCGATGAATCAGGAATAAGAAAGAGAAAAAGAGAATGATATGCGTAGGGATTTCAGGTGAGAAGAAGAAGAAAAGTTTCAGAGACGGATTTGTAATTTGTAATTGTAATTTGCAAACATCACTGCAATAAATTTAAACATAGTAAATTTCTAAGTCACACTAACAAATAATTTATCCCATCTTTATAAATTACATAATTCATAATAATAACCCAAGCATACAATGAGCAATCATATTTCATTACACAAAAATTATAGAGAAAAATATCTCAAAGGGTGGAAACAATCATTTTCTAAAACATATCATTATCCTACATAGCATGGATGACATTATCAATAAAAAAATAATTTCATTCCCTCTGCTAAGCTTTAAAAAAATGAAACACGTAATAGCAAAATAAAGATATTAGCTCGAAATGCATTTTAAATTAAAAAAATGAATGAACTCGCACACCTATTAAAATAGTAATAGACGATGAACGAATGTGTCTACCTATAAAAATGGAAGGGAATGAAATCATTCATATCCATATTATCCAGACACTAAAGCAAGTTTCCCCTAACATCAAAAACAAACAAAATTAACACATTAAAACAATAAGTATACACATGCATATACTGTAGAACAAATGAATTCCTAATCTTCACCAAAAAAAACTTAAAAAATAACTTATTCGTCATTAATATTTGTCAAATTTGATACATAATATTTTCATGCGTAAAAAAAAAAACTTACAAAATGGTGGATTCCTCCATAACATTAATATAAACCTTTATTCTAAATGAGAAAACAAATATAGCCTAAAAAAGTGATGACAACAATAATTTCCCTGTAATAATATAATTATTAAACTATATACCAGAATATATACTGAGGAAAAAAAGTGATAACTTGAAAACAATATAGAATTTAAAAACATAGGGGAAGATAATTTGAAAACAATGTAGAATTTAAAAAAAGTAGAATAAAGGTAGTCAGCCTCACATTGATATCGAAGCATGAATAAGCTTATTATAACATGGGATAATCCACTTAACAGAAAAAACATTACCTCTATATTTCTTGTTCAATGGATGAATATAGGAATTTGGTAACACAAAAATGACTTCGGGAAGGGCTGTTAACATGTAAAAAACAAAATATTAAATTATATTCTCTAATTAAACCGGGCAATGGAATTCAGGAACAGGATCAAAAATACCTTCAAATTTTTCCAACTCTTCTTCAATCATGACAACTTGAAAGCCTGTATAAGTTGTTGTGCTACAGACATATATTTTCTTCTTCGCCTCTTCCACACTAAAACCACACGAAAAACTATAACTCATGCTATAATCTTTCATAATCTTACTTGTCAGTGTATATGAATGCTAATTAGATAATTTTTCATTTAATAAAGTGAATGTTAATCTAAGACGGGAGTTAATGCAGTTGTTGTTGACGAAGAGTTAGTAGGATCAGTAACAACCCCTGTAAGTGGAGGGAAAATTCTTTGTGGAGATGGGGGATTTAGAGCAGTACCTAACCAAGAATAAAGATTTAGTGGTATAATCTAATTTTTGAACATGTGCCACTAATGTATTAGATTCATGTTAGAGGATTGCTTGTTATAAAAACATATCAATTTCTTAAAACACCTTGTAGCCCTTACTAACATAATAGCATTTTCCTTATTGAAGATGTTTTCCTCAATTTGCAGCAATCTTTACATATAACAAAATGTAGTAATTCAATGTAGTATCAACTTATTTTTAGATTTAAAAAATTTATAAGCCTGATCCTTCTCATGATTAGTTTAATTCACATTGGTTAACTTCAATATGAATTAACAACAAAACAAAAAATCTACAATTAGAATGGGAGAATTTTAAGTGCAAGAGGCTGAAACTCACCTCTGCCATAAGCCTGTTGTATGCATGCAAATTTGATCTTAGCAAATGAAGAGATCTCAGACCATCAGAAGTAGCAATATTTGAAATTTCTTTTGACAATATTGCATCCTGCAACCTATCATTTCCATATTTTACTATGTTAGCAAGCATTTATTATTTATAATGAGCTTATGTAGAATTTAAAATCTAAGGATTTATCTAATTAGCCTCAAATTGGAAACAATTGGGGATTAGTTATTTTCAAAATAAGCAGAAAGTTGTGTACTTCAAGAATGTGCTATTAAGAGCCAAATTGAAAAATGCATACATTTGCATACATATCAGAGCTTTATCTACAATCACATGTGAAGACTCTAAATCACAGTAAGAACCATATTTCAAATAGTATCTAGGTTGAACATTTTGTTTGAATAGAGAAAGACATGCTTCAAAAATGTCATCTTTCTTGTCAACCTGAAAGAATGAAGAAATGCATTATAAATGTCTTTCATGAAATTAGCATACATCTCATGTACTGACACCCCTTCTCCTATTTTTCATGAACAATCATAGTAGTCAGGAAAATTCACAATAAAAAAATTACCATATATTCAGAATCAACAACCACACCATGTTATAATCATCATGTCCACACACATATATCATCAAAATATATTAGGAGGTCAATTACATATTATGAATTATATACTTATTTTACATTAATAAGCCAGACATTTTCATGCTTTATATATGAGGAGGTCAATTGCAATTTGAAAATAATTCACAATAAAAGAATACCAAATTGAAGGCATTATAATTTATAATAACTAAAATATTAGACTAAAAGGAGAAAGAACCAAACCTGAGATTAAATACTAACAAAGATTCACCCAATATAATTCCATCCTAAACTAAAATAAAGAACATAAAATAAACAAATTAGAGAGAATATGTCATTGAAATTTAAGTTTTTCAAAACATGAAGATGAATAGATTCAGAGGGTATTAGGTTGTTTAAAGTCTTATTAGGATTTTAACTTGTAAGGATCAACATGGAGCAAATAGAAAGTGTTGAATGAGAAACCTAGTAAATGAAGTATGAGAAAAACAAATCAGATAAAAGATAAAATACTAATTTGATTCTAATGCATCATATAGTTAATTATTTGTCAATTGTCATCATTCAGTTCAAGTATTAAGTTGCGGTTTTCCAACCTTAAAATGTACTTTTAATCTCTTTAATCTTTGATTCTTGGCTCTTTATTTCTCCATATAGTTAGATTCCAGCATGACAGTTCCTGTTCAAAATTTCAAAACAAAAACAAACAATATAAGAAAGAAAGATATCTCTATATATCTACATAATATGAAAGAATATAATTCAAAACATACATTTTCCCTTTCTTTCAAAAAGGAATCCTTATCCACTTGTGTAAACACGTTAATTATAGGAGCATATAGTTAGAAACTATAAATTAGTTACACCTTAAGTAACAATAATTTTTTTTACAAAATTAAACAATGATAATTTTAATAATTTTAAGAAGGGAGGATACATACCTACATGAAGAGGATCTGCTACAGACTAGGTATGTAGGTAAAAATTGGAAGAAAATAATGTTCAAGTAAAAATTATTCATGAGAATTCGGTTGCTTACTGCTTCGAGGAAATTTAGAGTATTACCCTCTTTGGTTGAAATCCATAGAGAAATAAGCACAAATAGATGGAGGGCGCTTTCTATTAAGGGTTAGAACAACCAGCTTGAAGAATTCCCACCTTGTAAGAAGCTAATTTCATTGGCAGGATTAGGATTTAATTAATACTAAAACAAAATTTACTTAAAATTGTTATAGTATCACTCATAAGAACTACAGGATTCTACCTGTTGAGACGTTAATCTGTCAAGATACATTATAATATACCTCGATGAGTTCTTATAAGCAGCAACCATCACGTGCTTTCATGATTTAAGTTGGGGTTCAATCTACAATGTATAATTTTCAACATCAACTCTCAGCTTCAAAATGTTCCAATCCCCACCAAGATATCAATGTAATAATATTCAATATAAAACTTTGACATTACGGTATAAGAAAAATAACACCCTTACAAAATCTTTAAAATACGCAACAAATATCTGCAAACACATTTTAGGCTCTCACCCTTGGGAGGAGGGATGTCATAACTCTGATGCCACTCATGCACTTTCTTCTTCCTGTATGTAGTTTCCTACTTATTAAGACCTTGTAACTCTTCATACCTGAACAATTAGAACAAAGAAGGATAAACCTATCCTTATATTCATTGATAATATCCAATGAAAGGAAAACAGAGGCAAAGATTGATAACTTCATACATTCTTTCATTCAACTACCAAGCTGTAATAACAGGAATAGATTGCTTGATGGTCTTGTCACTGTAAACTTGAGTCCAAGTTGTTGCCTCTTCACTCTCATTATGTATGATGATTGGAACCTATAAAGTAAATATTTTGTTAAAATATCTAGGTTCTACAAAATATTTGACAGTTATACAAAAAACCACTATCTACTAGAAGAATGTATGAAGGGATTAGAATAGTCAGCTTGAAGAATTTCCACCTTGTAAGAAGCTAATTTCATTGGCAAGATTAGGATTCATTCAAGGCTTAGATTAGAATTTCCACCTTGTAAGAACCAATATCATATATTAGTATCAAGGTTTGGATTCATTCAAAGTCCAAGAAACTCGTGAACATGTATGCCAACTATAGAACATACGAAAGAATTTAGAGAAAAAAAATAGAGGGTATAAATGAATAAATGACATTAAACATGAAAATGGAGGGGATTTAGAAAACTGAAAAACTTGTAAAAAAAAAGGATTTAGAAAATAGGAAAAACCATTAAATAAGAAAAATCAAATGATATTAAACATAAACTCAGAAATCACCATATACCATGTTAAGGTTTCATAAAATGTCTTAGAAAGGGGCAAAATGAGAGTCTCACAGAAACATTGATATACAGAAATAAGGGTATCATACAAAGAACAGGGGATGAAAACATGATAAAGAAAAAATGGAAATCAAGTAAAATGAAAGTTAAACAAAAACATTCATATAGAAAAAGAAGGGAGTCAAACAAAGAACCATAAATAATACATGAAAACATGGAAAAAGACAAACAAACCAAATAACATCATACCCTAGTGAATCCCCATTGTGCATGCAAAGTGAGAGCTTCGTCATCGTGAGCAATTTTGAAAATAGAAGATGGAGAAGGAAGAGCACTGGGAAGAGTAACAGAAGGAGAGAAGCAGACAAAGGTAGGAGAAGTAAGAAGTCACATGGACGAAGTATAAAAACCCAACGATTACAAGGAGAACAACATATAGTCATAATGGGGAATGAAGCGTCTCTAGAGAACGAAGGGACATCAAAGAAAAGAGACGAAGAGCGGAAACGGAAACACTTAAATCTTGATTAAAAAAAGAAATGAATTTTTTAAAATAAAAATTTATTAAAAATAGAATACGAGGAGAGGGAGGGGAAAATAGGTGTAGGAGGGAAAAATGGGTGCACCAGAGAGTGACACCTATATTATGGAGGGATCTTGAAGGGAAAATGGGAATAGGAGGGGGAAATGGGTGCACTAGAAAGTGACACCTATAAAATTCCATTATCATGGGGGTTTTCAGAAACTCCTTTTTATAATAGATATAGATATATATTTCCTAACGTCAGATAGGAAACATGTATATTATACAAATCACTTATATAATTTAATTAAAAGCTTTACCAATTACATTTTATGGACTAGGTATAATATTATATAGTTTAACTGAAAATCAAATTATAAATTATATTGATATTTTCTGCAGAACAAAATAATCAAAACCCTTCCCCATAGAAAGCATTTTCATAACAACCATTGTATTTCAAAGTAAGAGATTAAAAAGCATTTGATCTAGAATCTTGAATATTTAAATAGCAGTAAAAGATAATATTGAATATTTGATTAGGTAACTTAATTACTATAATTTACTTTTAATATATTAATTATTATGGTTGATATTTTATATTGAGTAATTGAATCTAATATATAATCTGGTTAGGTATCATATGTGAAGTCTCATTTAATATTATACAGATAGATGTGAATTAAGCTTAAAGACACACATCCTTTATGTAGGTCTTGAAGCACACATTTTGAATCATGTAATGTAATTAGCTATCAAAAATTACCACTTTGGTGTTTTTGTTTTATTAGGTAGGGTCCCACTAGTTTGTATTTATACAATTAGTATGGAGAATATGAATATGCATTTTCGAATACACATTTTTACCCAACTTTTAATTCATTTCGAAGCAAATAGATTATATATTTAATTTTGTCATTTTTATTTTTAAAATCACTTTTACCGTACCACTTTTATGTAAAAAAGCTTTAAAAGGCATACATTTTTACTCAAAAATTACTTTTTGAATGCTTAAAAAATCATACATTGATCAACCTTATTTTAAATAAATCAGTTTAAGTTAGAAAATTTAGCTTTTTTTAATCATATGTGGTAGGGTAATTGTTTTTGTCATTACACATGACAAAATTTATTTTTTTGTTTCATAAGTGGTAAGGTAAGAATTTTAAGAATCGTCTTTTTTTTATTTAAACCGTTAGGCAATTGAACAAATTAAAGTCTAAATAAATTAAAAGCCTTTAAAAGTGATTTTTCATAAAAAAAACTAAAATAAACCGGCTATATAAATTTACAGCTTTCTAATAAGAAATAAAAAATATTTAGTACATTATGTTTAATATATATACATAATTTACTTAAATGTTTATACAGTAAATTATTTTATACTAAAATTTATCCTATAAATTTGATAATAAAATTTACCAAAATAAATTGAAAATAACTTGATAAGTTTTATCAATCAACTTATTAAAATAAATTAAAAACAATTTATAAAAGTTTTTTTTCATAAGTTACTAGTAGGTTATTCCAAACTTACTCATAATCACTTTGTAACTTACAAACAAAACACAAGGAAGTTGGGTGAAGGTAGTTGAACGGGTCTGAACCGGGGTCAACAATCCAGTGTAGGACCAGCTACAAGAGTCAACTGTTTGGAGTGATTGTACACCGCTACAGTGAGTATCTGGTATTATATCCTCTATCTCAATGGGAGAATAAAGTGCTTGAAGTCCTAGAGATTCTTCACACCGGGCTTTCGCGTTGATAAGGGGCGAAAGATGATGTCACATGTGAAGATTCTCTGACGCTCAAGTCAGTAACCAACAATGGAAATCAAGGTTTCTCAAGCGTAAGTTGTGAATGAATCTAACGTACCAGAGTAGTGAAATCGTTGGTATTTATATACGTGCATGGAGAATGACAAGTCTCTAGGGTTAGGGGACCAATAGTACTCTGTGCAGTGTACGATTCTGACACACGACGCGAGTGGCTCCGCGTCTCTTGCGAACGTTCCCCCATACCTATACCCTGTACTTTTTGTCACGTGACATGGAAATTTTTCGGTATGTGAGGCACTGACTTGGACATACCGGTATAGAAGGACGTCTGATATGGATTTACAGTCTGAAGGATTACCTGCGACACTAGTAGTAAGTATGAGGGCAGATGAAATTACCCATATGTCCTTACGCTGGTATCGAGACCAGATCATTTGCCCCTTAGCTTGTTTGAGAGACTGAGTAAGTTACTTATATAAGCTATACATCCTTGTCGGACTCGCTCTTACGAGTGTGGATACAGGCTCTGACAATTGCTCTCCGGAATCCTCCTTTTATAGTTAAGGACACCAGCTTCAGACATTGTCTTGCTTTTGTGTGTGAAACTTAGAAACTTTTTGAATTTTATAACTCCTCGCATTTAAGATTTATAACTCCCAAATCTTGAGCCGACACCAATAATGAGCAATTATTACGAAAAACACGTGAGCATTGATGGTTACACTCACGAGGATAGTCAACCATCGTAGGTTGTGGGTATTGGAAAAATTTAAAATTTTGGCCCATCAAATTTTGACTTTTCGTGAAACGACACCATTTTTACGCACCCCTGATTGAAATGACGCCATCGAGAGCCCTTGGGGAGTTGCCTTTTCTGATAAACGACGTGCCCCCTGACCGGTGGTTGTGCCCCTCCAAAGCTATAAAAGGGGGACTCAGGCACTCTGTGGAAATCACTTTACTTTTCACCTAAGGAACCTCTGCTTAAATCTCTCCCTGAAGAAGAAGTTGTTTTTACATCCTTAGTGAAGTTCTTCACCATCTCCTACTTTCAAACTCTTTAGATAACCATCTCTTTCCTTTCTTTAGTTACATTCTTCTGCATTAGTGTAATCACCATGCGCTCTAGGTAAGGTCGTGTTGGTCCCATTCATAGAGGGGGGAGAGTCCTTGCAAGGCCCTCAGGTTATCAGGGAGGAAGGATTTCTGTAAATCCTTTGAGGGCTGAGCCACGTCGTCTAACAAGGGGGAATACATCTTACTCAAGGCAAAGGGTGGTACTATCCCCTTTGAACTTCTCTTCTAGCTTAAGGGCTAGCCATTCTTCTTGGAGTGAGGTGAGTACTGACTGTTATTTCTCTGATGATGTGGCTTTTTACAGCGGCGCCTAGATTTTCAACCTTGCCATTCATAAAATGGCTGGCGAAGGAACCTCTGGATAAACCACTATTCTTAAGACCACCACAGGGTGTAGAAATGTGGTGGCACACCGATTGGATTGGGTGAAACTCCAAGCGATGCACCCCTATTGATGAGTAGAAGATGAAGTTCATGAAATGGCATCCCGGCATGCCAGGGAAGATGGATCAAGGCTTTCTATGAGGTTCACAGTGTTCGTGAAAGAACGACTGAGAGAACGGTATTGGGTACTTGAACCCCGTCCTGCTGACAGAATATGCCATGCTGTGGACGATCGCTCCATGTATATGCATGATTTTGTCTTCTTAAACATGGGAGTGTGTTTTCCCTTGACGGAGTTCCAGATGAGAGTTTTGAGATTCCTAGAATGTGCCCCTTCCCAAGTGCATCCCAATGGATGGGGTCTTATTCATACACTGGAGGTGCTAGAAGAGCATTTCAATTTCACACCCACGGTGGCAATGTTTTTCGATTACTGCCAGATGGTATGCCAGGCAAATAAGAAGGGCGGAATAAGCTTCATCACTCTCTAATATAACTCAAATCTGGTAAATTTTAAGGCCTACACAGAGTCTTCTAAGGTGGATGGTAGATCCTTCAAATCTTACTACACGAGGATCCGGGTTCAGCCGAACAAGCCGATCTTCTGGAAGGTGGAGGACAGCCTCACTAAATTTTGGTGAGCTGGACCCATGAGCGCTTCCTGCTCACTCTCAAGCTTACTTCATGGAGGAGTATAAATTGTCTCCCCACTTTATGACGGTGTTGGCCACCCTAAAGTCATACACCGCATCTTGTAAAGCGTTTTCCTACAAAAGTCTTCTGGAGAGTGATTTCATCTGAAATGAATATCTTAGTAATTCATAATTCCTTGCTTTCAATCATCTGATTGTTGATATTTATTGTGCTCGAAACTAACTGCATTTTTTATTTGTTTATGTAGAGCAAATAGAAGAGCTATCCCCCACCATGAACAAGTTAAAATCTATGATCGTTGATACACACTTGTCCATTGGAGAAAAATATATTCAGCCGAAGAGAAATGCTGTTAGGGCACAAGCTGAAACCTTCCTCCTAACCTCATCGGTGACTGGTAAGATCCCTTTGAAAGAGGGGAACGGCGAGGCCAGGAAATCCAGTGAGCAAGCTGGGCAACGCCAAGCTAAACTAGAAAAGAAAAGGGAGAAGAAGAAAAAGAGTCGCCAAGACACCGAAAAAAGGAACCCCATCACCTCTATCTAATTAAAAAGCAGAAGACGCTGGAGGACACCAGTATGACCAATGCTTTGAAGGGGAAAAAGGTGGTAACTGAGACCGTGGCTACTCCCACACCCACTACTGGGGCAGAGCCAAAGCCACTACCTCATTTCTAACACATTCCTCATGTATAAGCGGCTCATGCTTGCCGCACTTTCAAAACCAAACTACAAGCTGAGGCCAATATTAAAAGTTAATGAAATCAAAAAGGCCTGCGAGGCTGGGATGTGGCAATTAGCTGAGCTATCCAGCCTTATTAACTCTTTGAGCAAGCTGGTGGACAACGTCACTGAAGCTGACAAATTAAATTTTTAGGTGGAACGACTAACAATTGCCTCCGCGAAGGACAGGGCCACCATAAAGCTCACCGAAAACCGTCTGAAATCCAAAGAGTACGTCGAAAGACTAGAATCAAACGTCGGTGGGCTAAAATATACTGTGAAAACGCTGGAGGGGATGGTGTCTAAGCTGCAAGAGGAGGTGATAAGTCTTGAAAAGACTTAATTATTTCATCTTTTATTTAACATAATCCATTAAATATTGTTTAGTTTGGCTTTATTATTTAATAAATTGTCAATAATTCTTATTTTATTTATTTATTTCAAAAGTGTCTAATTTATGCAAGAAAATGATTAAAAACAATAATTAATTAAGAAATTATGTTTATTTATAAATTCACTAATCCAGCGTACAAGAGCTGGACAGCCAGCGTACAAACGCTAGGCAATTATTTGTTTATATGTGCAGGAGCAGTTCACGCTTAAGCTGGAAGGTTGCAAGCTTAAGTGAGAGATCCATGCAAAATACGTGAAAAGAAAGAAAGGAAAGCATGACCTCGCTTAAGCGAGAAAACTCACGCTCAAGCGTGAGTCCAAAACACCATTCACGCCCAAGTTTTCCCACTCTCGCTCAAGCGTGAACTCCCATAGTGCAGTGTATATTTCGAGCTCGCTCAAGCGCGAGTACATCACACTCAAGCGTGATTCTGTTGTGCAGTTAGTTATTTTTCCCTCTAAAAGAAGCTTTGCACCGTTTCCTGATGTGTTGCTGCTGTATATTAGTAATTTAAGTATTAAGTTGTAATTAATTATTTATTTGTAATTATGTATTTAGTTAGTTAGTTTAAGTATTAATTAAGTCTTCTATGTAATTAATTAAGTTAGTTAGTTAGTTAGATGCCTATATATACTATTGCATACTTTGTAAAATAGAGAGAGCACAGTAGAATACAATACGATTCACTTTCCCATTTTCAATCTTTCTCTAATTCTTTTCTCTCTCTAAATTCTCTCATCCATGTCTCTCCACATTCCTTTGACAGAACCTATGTCTATGGGTTTCTAAGTCCCTAGGGTTGGGATTGCGAAGGTTTGCAATGGATTCTTGAAAGTGTATTAAGGAAGTTAACTTTTGACGCATGAGGAGAACAAGCTAAGAAGTGGATCTACTTTGCTAGATTGACAAATCCAGATCTGATGAAGAAACTCACCAGTGAGGAATCATGGTTGAGGCTTAGGTAACTTCTCGCTTCCTAACTAATTCAGGCCTAGTAATTAGGTGAATAGTTAGGGTTCAACCCCCAATTTCGCATTAGATTCCTCTGTTAATTGAACACCTAAGGGATTAAGGTTTAATGCTTAAGAATTAGTGTTATTCACCTAAGGAATTAGGGAGTAACCATCTGTGGATTGTCCTCTTGAGTCTGAAGCTTGATTAAACCTTAATTGCATGTTTCTTGATGAAATTGTAAACTGAAGCAATCCTAACCTATCTTCCATTAATCACATTTCATCTTTCATACTGTCTCTGAAAATACAAAAACATAGAAAGCATAAAACAACAAAAACAGAATGAACTCTATCTGCATTGTGTTGGTTCAACTTGTATCAGTCTAAGATTACGGTAATTACCACAATCCCTATGGGAACGATCAAATATATTACAAATTTAACAATTGGTGCGCTTGCCAAAAGAATAAATCCTCTGAGAGTCATACAATAAGTCAATATTAATTCAAGATTTTCCAACCAAATTAATGGCTCGAAGATTTAGCATCAGGAGGCCAAAGAGATTTCCTAGCTAAAGGAGGACGTCAAAGTAGATAGAGAAAAATCTACTAAACTGAAAGAAGACTTACAGGCCTTTGAGACTAAACATTCTAATCAAGCTGAGGAATAGGCCCTGAGAGAGAAAGAATTGCTTCTTCAGATTGAAGATCTGAAGCTAGAAAGTTCTGACACCGACCAACTCGAGGAAGAAAATGCCAAGCTGAGGGAGGATCTAGCCGTCGCTACGGCCCAGGCTAAGAAAGCTATAGATATATGTACTCAAGTGGCAGATGAATCCTTTGGGCTAGCCGTGCGTCAGATCTTCTACAAGAATCCTGACGTGGAATTTAACCTTAATGGAATACATCCTTTTTACAAATTTCACAGAGGTAAACTGGTAGCAGTGAAGGATGACCAACATGTCAAACCAGACGATGTCCTGTATGTGCTGCCACCTCTCCCTAAGGGTCAAAGCATGGAGCCTCTTCCTGCCATTCCTGGTCTTGAGGGCGCTGACGAAGAAACCCAAGGAGATGATGCCAGAGAGAGTGAGATCCCGGAGGACAAGGCCAAAGAGGAAAGCAAGGCCCCAGAGGACACTCAAGCACATGAAGAAATTCCCAACGATGCTCCCCCTCTTAGTTGAATTTTATGTTTTCCTGTAATGTTGTGTTCCGGGATCAACTACGGTAATAGAAATTTTTATATGCTACACAAACTGTGTTTCAGGATCAGCTCCGATGTTGATAATTTCTCTTGGCATATATACAACCTTCTCTTCTGCTATATCAACCCTTTTGATATTTCTCTACATATCTCACTGTATAATTGACAAGATATATATATTCTTCTGGCTTTCAAAAAACTTTAGAAAGATAGACATATTTATCACTCATTATCTCACGTATACAAGGACGTATATACATTTGATTTCCTTTGAATATTGAAAGTAAAAAGAGTATTGTCTTTCAATATTGTTCATAATGACAAAATGAACCTTTAGAAAATCATAAGTGATCAAAGATTATAGTATCATATCCAAATGATAAGGTTTATCAAAGTTTAACATTTACCTTGAATTATAATCATCCAACTTAATATTGTAATAAGGTAAACTAAAACTAAAGATTTAATACCTCTGCTACGACTGTAACCAATCATTTCCTAGTCTTCGAACCTTGTGGTTTTGAATCCTACTCTTGTCACATCTCTTCTCCATCAGATTGAGGATGAGACCAATTTACCCTCTTATAATTACATCCTTTCATCTTGGACTGCTAGTTATACATCACATAACATATATTTTGAACACAAATTCAAACAAGAAAGAGTGAGAAACAAAATATAAGATAAGATATAAGCATAAGAGTTTTCATAAACTAATATAATAATATCATTCATAATCTCATACACAATCAATTATGAATGTAGGGTTTCCACAAACATAACAATTATATTTTCATTCACACCACCAAAATAGAATGTCACAATCACATGAATGTTTGTTATGTAGTGCTTTTAATGCTATTATCTTATTTAGTTTATGCATATGGGCCCTTAGAGTTTTAATTTGTATTGGGCAAACCAGGAGTTTACACTGTTCTATAATTCTACATAATAATAACATAAATGCCTTCATGGCATATGAACAACTCAACTGATATAGAAACACTTAGAGACTAGTCAGACTGAGAAGGTTTTTATTGTGAAAGTACCCGACACTAGGGAGCGACCCCAGGTCCCCTGAAACACCTTTTCACACCCTCCCATCCCAAGGCTCGTAATTAAGCCTCCTTTAATGTATCCTCAGTTTCTATAATACGTCCCCAGGCAATATCACATCTCATTTCTCTTTAATGATTCATGATGCATGAACTACTCGTGTATTAAGTTGGTTAAGACTTTTAGAAACTCAAGTATAAATTATATCTTCGGGGCCTACAAATCACTACATAGCCACCCCGATAACTATACATTTCCAAACTCTTAAATAAGTTCTTCCATACGTAGAAGAATTTCAGTACAATTTTGTTTATCATTCACAAATTGATATCATTATGATTTGAGTTTCAAAGTCTTAATATATATTCCAAACCTTCTCTGGAGTATTTATAGGAAATTAATTTACTTCAGACACAAGTTTAAATTATTGATCTTTTTTTATCTTTAATTATAATACTTGAAAAAATATATAATAAAACACTTTTGAAATTAAAACTCTTATTTTCAAAAGTTTAAAATGAAATATTATTGAAGTATCTTATTTCCATTTGAGAATCAAATATTTTCATATATATACATATATGAATATATTATTTTCATAAAACAATTTCTCTTTTTTTTAAATAACTAAAAATTATTCTAAAATTTAATTAAATAATTTATTTTGAAAGATAAAAGTAAGTTATAGAAATTATATACTTTTATTGAAAATTAAGAAAAATTTCTTAACAATAATATGAATAAACATTAAGAAATTATTATAAATAATTTCTTTTAAAGTAATACTTTAAAGAGTAAGAGATAAGTATATTCTTACTGAGTTTTAGCTTTCCGTCATGCTTGTTATATGCTCACACTTCACATCACAAGATCATCAATCACTCATCAATCACAATCAAATATTGTAATAACATCAATCACAATCAAATATCATCAATCATAAATATTATCAATTATAATCAAATTAAATATCATCATAAATATTATAATTTAAGTTTAATAGTTATTTAATTTAATAAACTTAATTTAAAGTCCTTATAATTCATTCCTCGCATAGGTCTATGTAAGTCCATATAGGTCATAATACTCCAAGTCCTTGCATAGGTTTAGTCTAGTCCGTATAAGTTATAAAAGTCTAGATCCTTGCATAGGTTTAGTCCAGTCCGTATAGGTTATAATAGTCTAAATCCTTCCATAGGTTTAGTCCAGTCCATATAGGTTATAATAGTCTAGATCCAAGCATAGGTATTTCAAAATAAGTTATACAAGATACTAAATTTATTATTAATTTTAAGTTGAAAAGTTATTATTATAAAATAATAATATTATTAAATTTAAAAGGAGTAGGGGACTCCTTCCATTACTCTTATGTCTTTTCATATTATATTTGTAACATCCTGGATATTTATAGAATAATTTTGTGTAGTGGAAAATATTAAAAATTGTTTTAAGGATTTAATTGATTGTGCCGAGTGATTCTATTGAATTGAAGGAAGACCCGACGGTAGAAGTTACACCGATCGGTATTAAGGAGTATCAGACCAAACAGCTAAGGAATAAGGAAGTGCCATTGGTTAAGGTGAAGTGGCAGAATTTGAATGGGGTAACCTACACTTGGGAATTGGAGTCAGACATGAGACGGGTGTACCCCAATCTTTTTCAATAGGTGCGTTGATTTCAGGGACGAAATCCCTTTTTAGGGGGTGGATGTAACATCCCGGATATTTATAGAAATATTTTGTGTAGTGGAAAATATTAAAAATTGTTTTAAGGATTTAATTGATATTTTTATGAATTATTGGGAAATTATAAGTAATTAAATATTGTGGGTGTAAATAAATTTATTGATTGGTTAATTATAAAAGGGTTAAATGAGGTGTGATTAGAAGAAGAGAAAAGTTTAATTAAAAGTGACCGGTTGGGGAGGTAACCGGTTGCCATGAGTTTTAAATAAAGGTTTCTTTCTCTTTCCTCAATCATTCACTCTTTCACGTGAATCTTCTTCTTCTTCATCTGTTTCTTTTCTTCTTCTCCTTCCTCTATCGCTGCGAGCTGCATGCTCTGAAGGGAGGTCTATTTTGCATCAAAACCTTGAAATAATTACATTTCCGTGACAGTGGTTTCAAGGTTAGTTCATTGAACCGTTTAGATTTGTTACCTCGTGTCTTTTGTTTCCTTCTCTGGACCGAATAGTCAAACAGGTGGGGTAAGGTCCAGATCTCCACTCCTCTTAGGTGTGTGAGCATGAAAATGGTCCTTTAACCGTGTGGGTGGTGTGACGTTAACGTGTTTCACATTCCAAACCCGTAGGTAGTAGAACAAACACCGGTGGAACGATTAAGGAAGCTGGTGCTAGATCCAGAGGTGGAACTATGAACCCAACGATTGTTGAAGCTTGGAACCGAGGTAAGGGGGTGTTCGGGTTATAATTAACTAGAATAGGACATACTGTCTGAGTCGTTGGAATGATTATGAATCGAGTAAGAGATAATGCTGAATGAAAATTATGAATATGTATGAATGCACGTATGAATGTGGACACCGATCGGTTTAGGATCGGGTGTGTGTGTGTGACTTAAGAAATATTTGATGCTGTGATAATAGAGATGATGCTGGATGAGTTGTATGTGAATGTATGTGTATGAATGCATGTATGTGTATGGACACTAATCGGTTTAAGATCGTGTGTGTTGACTTAAGATGATTATGAGTTTGAAATATTTGATGCTGTGATAATCAGTGTATAGTGGTAATGTGATGCCGGGCTTGACAAGCAGGTCGCCCAGTGGCAATGTGATGGATGTGCTTGACAAGTCGGTCGCCCTGTATTGTGAGCACATGCCAGTTTCTGGTAGTTACATCTGTTGTTTATTGATGATATGTAATGATTGAGATATGATATATGATTATGTGGTATGGGATGGCCGATGGTATGTATTACCCTCATTTTGGCTTCTGTGGTCAAGTCGAACCCAGTTGAGCTACCCAGAGGTCTATGACCCAGTGGTTGAGGGGGAACCAAGTCGGGCTCGGTGAACCAAGTCGGGTTCACCGGATGTCAAGTCGGACTCCCAGCTGAAGGCCGATCCTTTATATATCCGGATACTAGGCGTCAATTTTATATAAGAGTCAGTTGTGACAATTGATGAATTTAGTATTGTGATGAGTATGATGTGATATATTGGCTGAGTGTAATTTGTTATATTTACCGAGTGTAAATTGTTATACTTGCCGAGTGTGAGTTACTTACCGAGTGTGATTGGCTATATTTGCTGAGTGATTTGCTAAAATTGCCGAATGAGAATTGTTATATTTACCAAGTATGATTGGTTATATTATCGAGTATGATTGGTTATATTACCGAGTGTGAATTACTATATTGCCGAGTGTTAATTGCTATAATTGCCGAGTGTGAGTATATTACCGAGTGTGAGTTAATTGCCGAGTGTAATATGCAATTTGAGGATAAAGCAATCGGACAGAGTTTATACTCGTATTTTGTTATTTAAATTCCATTCTAGAATAATTATGATGTTAAACACTCACCCTTGCTGTGGTTTTCAATTTAGTAACCAGTGACAGGGAAGAGGTCAGGGCCATGGAGATGCGCCAAACGGAGGATTGATGCCAAGGCACCGAGAGATTTTGAATGAATTGTGTAATATATGTATATAATGAGTTTTCCGAGTGTGTGATGCTGCAACATGTTGCCTGTATGTTGAATTAAATTTGAATCGGTATGTTGATTGACGTGAGTATAAATTCTTGATGTTATGTGATCGGTATTTATTTTATGAGTGAATTTGCATTGTTGTAGCATAGTCGATTACCAGGAGAATCTTGCCCAAGCGGATTCATTCTTGTCCGAGCGAGCGTCGATTGATCTGGTGTCTGTTTCGCTCAAGTGAGTATCTCTCGTCCTTTTCCGAGTGAAGAATAACCGAGAGACCCACTTCCGAGTGAAAGGTTAGGGTGTCTTCGAGTGAGCCATGGCCGAGAGAATCACTTCTGAGTGAAGAAAGATTGAAGTGTTTCCGAGTGAAAGTGAGAAGGTTTTCGAGGGAGTTATGCCCGAGAGCCTCTTCCGAGTAAAATAAGGTTAGGGTATTTTCCGAGTGATATATGACCGAGAGAAGGATAAGCTGTTCCTGAGTGAGAGATGACCGAGTGGACCTATTTCCGAGTGAAACCCGACTTGTTGGCTTTCCTTGTAAGTCTCGTTCACTTAGGTTTAGAGTGTACCATTCGCCCAAGTGAGTCTGAACTCGCCTAAGCGACCTTCTCGGTTTTTGCCTAAGCGCATCAGGGTCTCGCTCAGGCGAATGACTACTTTGTTTTTCTTCTTCCGCTGTTTCTAATTAACTCTATTTTATTATTGATTTATTTCTGATCGATTATTGTTATTTTGAGTATGCTTTTATTATTTTGAATGTATTTAAGAAAGGTAAATACTATTTTATATTAAGACCGGGTTAATTTTTATTAAACGTGAAAAATTATTTCGAAAATGATTAAACAGTTGTAAATAAAAGGTAAATTGACACGGGTCGTCACAGTTGGTATCAGAGTGGTTCTTTCTAGAGCCGAGTGTATGGGTGAATCTAATGATTTGTGTGAGTCGTATATTGGGCTGTTTTGCATTCTATTGCATTGTGCTTGTGGTTGTTTGTGCAGCTTGGCATCATTCCCTTGGTACTCTAGCGGCGTTGTATTATATGAGTATCAGGTAAATATCCGACTCCCTGGTAGAGCATTGGTTATTAATGGTGATGTGTTTATTCATTATAGAATTACTTTATGGCCGGGAAACTAATTCTGGTGGAGGAGATGATTTCTTCTTGAGGTTTTCCAAATTGATGAGTAGGACCGAATTAGGTCCCACTCTTGATAAATTCCTGAAAAGGAATCCCCCTGCTTATAAAGGAGGGCATGACTACGGTGGGGTGTATGTTTGGATAAGAGAAACTGAACCAGCTCTTGAGTATTTTGAGTGCTCGGAGGAGCAGAAAGTACAGTTTGTGACTTACCGGTTGAAGGACAAGGCTAGGATATGGTGGTCTAGGACCAAGGTACAGATGAATACAGTGAGTGAACCGCTGGTGTGGATGATTTCCGAAGGAGGTTTCTTGTCAAGTACTTCCTGGATAATTATAAAATCCGAAAGGAAATGGAATTTGAGGTTGGAACAGGGCCGAGTGTCAATGGCCGAGCACACTACTAAGTTTGACGAGCTGTGTGACTTCTATCACTCTTTCTCACTGGAAGGAACCGAGAGTAGTAAGTGTGCCAAGTATGAAGCGGGATTATGAATTGGACTTCGTAGTGTGATTATGCCGATTGAGATTCAGGATTATCCAACTCTGGTGAACAAGGATAGGCTGACCGAGGAAGTGCAATTACAGAGGACCTTTCAGTCGAAAGATAAGAGGTTGTTGAAGGCAAGAGGATCCAGTTTCAAGAAAATGGGTCAGTTCTTTCGTGGCGGTAAGTTTTTCGCTACGTCTTTTTCCTCTTCTGGTCGGAGTTCTACTGGTCGATCTGGTAGTCAGTCGGGTAGTCGAGCATGCTATAATTGTGGCTAGGAGAGCCATATTGTGAAACACTGTATGGCTGGACAAATCGTTTGTTTCCAATGTGGACAACCGGGACATCTTAGGCCTGATTGCCCACAGAGGCAGCAACCGAGTGGGCATGGTAACCGAGCCAACACTTCTGGGACTCGGGTGCTAATTTTCCGAGAGGAGGTTAAATCCTGTGGTGAAATGAGAATAGTAAGTGCGTTGGTAGCCATAAGTTTGTTTGAATAATGGAGTTTGATATTACATAGAATAAAATAAGTTGACGAATGCTCTGATATGATTATTCTTAGGAAGGATGAATCCCCTATACATTTCTACCTGGTCAGAATGACGATAGATATTAGTTGTTTATTCTGGTGTTGAACGTACTTGATGGATAGTACAAAAATTCTTAAAATAAAGGAATAAACTATTGCAATAGACTGTCCTGTATCGAGTTTAAGGTTAGTAAGCAAGTGGTGGTATGCTAGTAACGTCGAGCAACCAAAGATGTGGAAACATCAATGGTATAAGTAAATAGAAAGGATTATAAAATAAATCGAAAAGGGAATGGACGAATAATAGATGATGCAAGTTAGCAACGTTGTAATAAGGTTAACTTTTTAGGAGGGGTGAGCCTCCTGTAGTGATTCTATAAAGTGGTTTAAATAAACGTTACCGGTATGTCATGTCCAAATTGTTAGACGATTGATTAACGAACATTGGGAGAAATTATGAGTAGGTAATGGAGGACGGTGTAAGAATGCCCGAATAAGTTAAAGGTAATAGTCGAAGGGTGGTTAGTAATAATTTTCAGTGAGATAATTGATGAGGCGAGAATTCACTTAGGGAAGAATTAAGAAAATGTATTATGTGAATGATGGTCAAGTGAAGTATATATATTGGACTATTGTGTACATGATAGGAGAAGTAGTGAATGAAGGACATGGGATAAAGTGATTAAAAAAGTAGTTGAGCAGGAAGATAATAAGAATGAAGAGAAGTTTTACCTAGTCGTTTGGACTTTGCACGGATATTAGTGTTACATGGGAATCATAGCGGCTGGCCACCGTGGGTTCCTTTTAACATTAATTCATTGTGAAGTTGCCAATAGGCATAGGTGAATGGATTATGATGTAAACAGCTTGCATATCGACTGGTGATATGGATAGTTGGACTGTATACCCGACTTTCACCTCGCTTAACTATGAAGTGTTGAACTCCTGAGACTGATCACCTCAGGTAGTTGTACTAGTGGTTGAGGTCGTGTGAAGTCGAGGAGACAGACGTGTTTTAGCCAAATCTTGGGTGATCAGATTTAGGAAGAAAAGTGTATGAGTCGTATTTCTGAAATTGATAAGTGATTAGAGATAAGGAGTATGAACACCTATTTCGGTCCAAATTCCAAAAGGGGGGAACACCCACTCCGCCCAACCGTCCTCACCTCAACTCCGCCCAACCGTCCTCACCTCAACTTCGCCCAACCGTCCTCACCTCAACATTTTGCCCAACCGTCCTCACCTCAACACTTCGCCTCAACTCCGCCCAACCGTCCTCACCTCAACTTCGCCCAACCGTCCTCACCTCAACTTCGCCCAACCGTCCTCACCTCAACATTCCGCCCAACCGTCCTCACCTCAACACTCTGCCTCAACTCCGCCCAACCGTCCTCACCTCAACATTCCGCCCAACCGTCCTCACCTCAACACTCCGCCTCAACTCCGCCCAACTGTCCTCACCTCAACTTCGCCCAACCGTCCTCGCCTCAACACTCCGCCCAACCGTCCTCACCTCAACACTCCGCCTCAACTCTGCCCAACCGTCCTCACCTCAACTTCGCCCAACTTCCTCACCTCAACACTCCGCCCAACCGTCCTCACCTTAACACTCCGCCCAACCGTCCTCACCTCAACTCCGCCCAACCGTCCTCACCTCAACACTCCGCCCAACCGTCCTCACCTCAACTCCGCCCACCGTCCTCACCTCAGGAGTCCCTTAATGGCCGATGTCGCGGATCTGATGACAAAAAGACGAGTGAGTCCAGCCCAAGTAAGAAACGACGATCTCGTGGGAGGACTCAGATCAAAATAGGCACACCGGCTGGTAGTGGACCCGGACTAGGAGAAAGAACACCGCCCCTGTGATTACATTGAAAGGCTCAACCGATGTTAGACATAGGTAAAGGTTCTTAAGGTACAACATTGGATCAATGTGAGACTCCGTCCAACCGATATCTTTGCTAACCGATGTCACAGAATTGACAACGGATGGACGAGGTCGAAAGTTTGTGCATGATGACCTGGAATCGCACTCCCCAAAAAATGGCAGACAGGGGGGCGGAAGTGGACGATTAAAAAAATGCCATGCTGAAATCCTGTCCCCCACGAATAGTTAATGGCCAGGCTTGCACACCACTACGCGTATGGGTGAGTGGGAATTCTGGCTGTCCCAAACCCTCAGCCCATGGCCTCAAGGCCCTATAAATGCCCCAGCCAAAGAAGCTACGGGGGTTGCGTTTTTAAGAGGCTGGTTCACAAGGAAGCTTTTCTCAAAAAAACTCTCTCTGATTTCTTTGAAGTCCTTCTGAAACCCTTCCCCACTGGAAACCAATAACTTGTCATAATCACCAATATAAACCCTTAGCTTTGGGAAGCTTGAAAATTCTGAGTACTCAAAGCTGTTGCCCTGTCCATCGCCCCTACCCCGTACTCACACCGTCCTCACACAGAATCCACTCCGTTCTGGTTCTTCACTGCCTTGCCCTGTTACTGCCTTCATTGCTCTTCCACATCATCTTTGCGCAGCATCCAGAAGCTCACCTCGGATCAACTTCCCATAACACCGATCGTGTCCCTCAGTTTTCAAGATTTGGGTCCTACCCCGGTCCTTTGTTCGTGAGCATGCAAGTCTGAAATCAGCCAGACACCGTCACTGTGTTTGCCCCCCACACCGGTTCCGAGCCCATCACACCGGTTCCACCCTGTTCTTTATCTCCTTTACTTTCAGTCTTTTACTTTCCTGTGGGTTCGCTGTTTGTTGGTTATGATCGTCTGCATGCCATAGTTTACACTGTTAATAATTTTATCCTTTTTCCCTAACAAGTACATATAATAAAAAAATAAATGATTTTGTAAAAAATAGTGTCGTACGGGAGCACTCCCGTCTACACAACCCACTTAGGATTCGTGCACGTGCGAAGAATTTCGCTTTGCATAAGTCTCCCATTCTAATGACATCCATCAACATCTCTCAGATTTCTTCCTAAAAATAATAATACTCAGAACTACGTAACCCTGATTTCTTGATAATTCAAGAATACGTAGGAGCAGGACTTTAACTCCTGTCGGGCCCATCTTTCTTGTTTCCGTTTTCGTTGATTTATTTCCTTACTCTTATGTTTCTTTCATAAATGTTCCTTTTTGGGTCACTTCCGTGAAAATCAATTTAGACATGACGTCTTGTTGGTTTCCCCCTAGTTTTTTTGCTCAACCCTCGCCATAATTTCATAGGGAAGGGATACTTAGGACGAGACGTCCCGCTTATCTCGTTCCTATCCCTTTTTTTTTATCCGAGAATGTCTAATTTAGGCGTGACGCCTTATTAGCGTCCTTTTCCCCTCTCTGTCTCATATCGAAGTCGAGTTTAATTCGGATGAAACGTTCCATTGACCTCGCTTTGACATTCTATGTTTGTGCAGTTCTCTCATTCAATTCTGTCTTTTTTTTAAAAAATACAAGAGTAAAAGGGAAGAAACCATGTTTTATTTAAGGCTATTTATATTGTGCTTTCAATCTTGGTACTGTCTTTGACAGGCGATGTAGGGTGCTAATACCTTCCCTACTCGTAACCGACTCCCGAACTTGGATTTCAATTTTTTAAACCAGTGCTTTACTGAACTTAGTTTTTTCCCAATGTTTTTCCTATGGATAAAAACGTTGGTGGCGACTCCCTGTTTCATTCTACCCATTCTCTCTCTTCGCCTCGCCGTCGCGATTCAGGTTGCGACAGATGGCGACTCCACTGGGGACACTTAAGAGAGTCAGGCCAGTTTAATTGAAAGCGCATGTTCTTTTTATATAGCCTTTGTTAGCTTGGATTTCTTCTCCCTCGTTTTATTTTCTGTTAATTGTTGTGGAAGTTTGTTCTTGTTTTAATCGTATATAGTTATTTGTTTAATTATCTATGTTTGCATGCTTATCGAACCCTAGGGTAGGAGACCATGTTACTTTTCCGCAAACATTGAACCCTAGGGTAGACAACTTTGTATATTTGCACTGTGTTTGTTCTTTGTGCAGGATGGGTAAGGTATATGGTATGGACTGCCCTTTCACACACTACACTCACAATTATTTGCACACACCTATGAGTGGCGCCCTATACCCGGGCCCCAAATGAAGCTTAAGTTAGGAGAGGTTGGTAACGGAATCGTATGGGATGTACTTCCTATCCGGTATTCGTGAGAACCTCAACCAGAGTTCGACCTCTCATGATATACGCACTTAGTGAATTCCTCACTGTTTGCGTCCCTGTCATGATTAGGATCTTGGCTCTGGTGGCCTTCTAGATGTCTAGCAGAAGCCACCCAATGTGAGAAATCCACTGTTAGATAAGCATTAGGTCCCAGAAAAGACTTTCAGAAAAACCTGGTTTAAGGCACAAAAGGGCAGGCTTTACTATACCTTATCTCATTCTCGCTTTCCCTTTAAATCTAAAATTGATGAACTGCTTACATGTTCAAAGGGTTACTTTATTAAAAAAAAAGGGTGAATCATTTTTCTTTCTAAAAATAGTAATCCTTTAACAAGGAAGCAGTTCCCCCTCTTTTTGTGTACTTATGAGTCCTGGGTTATAGATCTTCCCAATCGTCAAGACAAAAATGAAAACAAAATTCTATTCAAACATATATTGATGACGTTAGGATGATCCATAACCCGTGCGACTTTAGTTTCACATGAGTTTTGCCGACCGCTACTTGTCAAACTGAAAGTGTTTTCCAATAAATTAATAAAGAAGTAGTGGTTCGCAAAACATGACAGAAACTGATTTCTTTTTCTCTCTCTCTTTGCTCTTGCAGGAAGCTGTTTGGAACTTAGCGGGTACCTTTGAGCAATATGGAAATTAACATGAGATCTGATAGTTGTGACACAAATGTGACCGAGTTGAGGAAAGTATTGCACCTTAAGGCCAAGAAGATTGACATGGGTAGTCTGCAAACAATGGGGAGAAAATTAAACCTGACACAGAAAATGGCTTTCACAAGAAAGTATGGAAGGATTCTGAAGTTGTTAGAAGTGGAAGTGCAAACTGAGGCGATCACTGCCTTAGCACAATTCTATGACCCACCTCTCAGATGTTTCACATTTAGAGACTTTCAGTTGGCCCCATCTATTAAAGAATTTGAACAAATCTTGGGGATGCCTTTGGAAGGACAGATACCTTATCGTCATCTTGACCATCATGCAACTATTGCTTCCATCGCCCGTGTTCTGAAGATCCGTCCCGACACCTTGAGGGATGCACAACTAAATAGGAATCAGATCCCCGGATTCACTCGGGAATTTCTCGAGAAACATATGCAGGTCCTAGCAGAAAAGGAAGATTGGGAAGCCTTTATGGATACTCTAGCTATTACCATCTATGGCGTGGTTTTGTTCCCCAACATTGATAATTATGTGGATTATGATGCTATTGCCGTATTCCTAGCTCGCAAGCACAGGCTTGAGAATCCTGTCACGGCTGTATTGGCAAACGTGTACTGCACCATGGATTTCTGCCACACACAAGGTGGAAAAAGGGTTGTTTGTTGTTTACCTGTTTTGTATGTATGGCTCACATCGCATGTTTTCCACCAAGTCTGTAGGGCCGAATGTCCGGTTTCCGATCTGAAGCTATGTCAATTAGTAGTGAAAAGTGGGCGTGAGTGGGCCAATCACCTTGTAGGGCTCACGGCTGAGAAAGTTAGATGGTATCCCCAATGGTTGGAAGTTGAATCAATTGTTCATCACTGTGGAAATTACCCAAACGTTCCTCTCATTGGTACGCAAGGATGTATCAACTATAATCCCATCATAGCCAAGCGTCAGCTAGCTTATCCTTTGCTTGGACCACCTGATGAAGAATCTCTCACTCCTTTCATCTCATATTACTCGAAGGGAAGCTATGTCTTTGTCGTTCGGGATATAGCAAATGCATGGAAGAAAGTCCACCGAATTATGAGTGGATCCTGAATAGGGTCTCTATTGTTAAATTACCCTTCAGAAGTCCCCCTCATCTCCAGGGAAATCCTCCTGCTCCATCACTTGTTGCGGAGGATGGAGCAACCAAGGCGCTAAAGGCCAAAATAGAAGAGTTAGCTGCCAAGAACAAAAAGCTAGAGGAAGACTTATTGAAATGTCAGCAAGAATACACCCTTCAGAAAAGGGAGAACCTGGAGAACAAGCAAGCCGTTGAGGAGATTAGGAAGAAACGAAAGATTGATGAAAACTACATGATAAAGCAAGACCAATGTCTTCAAGCGGCCAATTCTCAACTAAAAATGAAAAACAAGCAAAGTGATGCCATCCTGGCTGAGAAACATCTTCTGAAGGATATGTTGGCACAGTCAAAAGAAAATGAACAGAATATCATGGTGCAAAAGGAGCTCCTACAGACACAAGTCCACAAATTGGAACAACAGCTCAATGAAGTGGTAAAAGCTTGCGAGCAGGAAATAAATAGGGAGCGACAACGCGCCATGAACATTGAACAAGATTGTCAAGAGACCA
This sequence comes from Clitoria ternatea, assembly GCA_037962975.1. Taxonomy (NCBI): domain Eukaryota; kingdom Viridiplantae; phylum Streptophyta; class Magnoliopsida; order Fabales; family Fabaceae; genus Clitoria; species Clitoria ternatea. Next base: position 233,492,315 of record CM075670.1, read on the forward strand.
TACGCCTCTTGGAAGCTGAACAAAATGAAACTGTTCACTTATGGATGGATCGTTTTGCTAAGCTGGCGTACCTGGCTAACGGGACTCTAGAAGATCTCCCGTTTTTACTCAAACAAGCGGAAGGAATTGCCAACCCTGTCAATACTCCTAGGGAAATTGCAACGTTCCTAGATTACTGCAGAGGACAGATTTGTAAAATGAGGGAAATGATTGCCCGAGCTAGGAATGACTGATTTATTTTCCCGCTTTGTAACTCACCGCTTTATGGCAATAATGTACTCTTTTCGAGATAATGGATTCCTTTGTCTTCACAACTATCTCATGTTAATTTCCATTCAATGCTTTACTTAGTACTTTTGAACGTGACGTTCTGAGGAACAGTCGAAGGATCCGTCAAGTTCCAACATTGCTTCCCGTGTAATCTCATTTCACTTAATTTTTTCTTTAATTCACTTATCTTTTCTAAATTTTTGTGTTCCTTTCTAAAGGCAACACGAGGACGCACCCTTACGGAACCCGACTACAGAGGAAGCTCATGGCTGAAACAGAACAAACGAATGAGAACCTCGAGAATGAGAATAATCAGCTAAGGGAACAGATTGCAGAACTAACGAAGCTCTTGGAAAAAAGGGTCACTGAAGGGGGGCCTTCTACGGGAAACGAGGGTCCGACATCAAGCCAAGTTATGAATCCCACGGCAGTTCCCCTCACTATTAATGTTGGGAATCCCAATCAGCCTACTGATTCCCACGCCAGGCCACATGGCTATACGCCACCACATGTTTTCATTGGCTCAGACGGTAGCCCTATACCCTTTCCACCGTACGGCCTACCTCCAGGATATTTCCCTCCTCTATTAATCAATTCCCAAGATGGCAATGCCCTACAATGGACAAACCTCCAAAATCCAAACTCTATCCAAACACCCATTCCACCAGTCAACCAAGCCTTAGGTCCTCAAACCGCCCAAGCTCAAGCTCAAATCCCTCAAACTCAAACCATCCCGGCTCAAGCAACCCAAACTCAAACCGCCCAAACAGCTCAACTAGTTCCCATTACCCAAGCAACAGCCCAACCACAGGAGCCGACACAAAACCCTAATCTGGTGAACCCACCTCATTCGACAATACCCTACTACCCATACTATGGCTACCCATATGGATACCTGAATCCTTACACTGCCAACCCGTGAGATGTGGCCCAGACGTTGAATCCGGTCGTTGATCATGGCACAACCATAGAGTCCCAGCAAAGAGGGAAAATAGAGATCCTGGAAAAGCGACTACGAATTGTGGAAGGTGTGGAAGGCCTTGGCTTAACAAGTGCTTCTGAACTCTGTTTAGTCCCAGACGTCATTATTCCACCAAAGTTCAAAATGCCAAACTTCGACAGATATCGAGGAATGACTTGCCCTCGAAATCATCTTACGATGTATTACCGAAAGATGGCTTCCCATGCCTCTGATGATAAGCTGTTGATACACTGCTTTCAAGACAGCCTAGCTGGGGCTGCACTCACTTGGTACACTCATTTGGAGCGAACTCGTATTCGCTGTTGGAAAGATCTGGCGGATGCCTTTTTGAAGCAATACAATTATAACTTAGACATGGCGCCTGATAGAATTCAACTCCAAAACATGACAAAGAAGGATAATAAGACTTTCAAGGAGTATGCGCAGCGCTGGCGTGAGATAGCCGCGCAAGTAGATCCTCCACTCTCTGAAAGAGAGGTAATAGCCATGTTTATTGATACTCTCTAATCACCTTTCTACGATAAGATGATCAGCAGTGTTTTATCTAATTTCTCTGACATTGTAATTATTGGAGAAAGAATAGAGAGTGGTCTAAGGACAGGGAAGATTTCCAAAAACCCATTTGGGGCACCCACTGCAAAAAGATCAGCACTAGGTGAGGTAAGAAAGAGGGATGGGGAAACCAACTCTGTCTCTTATGACCAAGGAAGAGCTCAGCCCAGACCATTCGGCCCTACCACTTTTCAACATACCAATCACTTTCCTCATGCTCCATACCCCCATATGGCGGCCGCTACCCATAACCAGATCCCCTATCCCGCATCTCCACAAGCCCATGTCCGTCCGCTCATTGCCAGGGCACCGAATCCACAGCCAGCCCAGTACAATCCTCTACAACAATGGCCGTAACCACCTAATCCCAACCAAAACCAAAGGAGACCAAACAATGACCGGACCCCGGTCCAATTTGACCCTATTCCTATGACATACACTGAACTTCTACCTCACCTTATTCGATACTCCCTTGCAGTCCCTTGTCCTTCTAGGCCAGTGGAACCTCCATACCCTAGGGGATACGATCCAAACGCCCGGCGTGATTATCATGCTGGGGCACCTGGGCACTCCACGGAAAATTGTATGGCCTTGAAATATAGAGTGCGAGATTTGATCAAAGCCAATTGGTTAAATTTTAAGGAAGGAATGCCAAATGTGACTACAAATCCCTTGCCCAACCATCAAGGTCCTGAGATTAATGCTGTGGAAGGAGGTGAAGAGCTTGTGGCGAATGTCTCTGATGAGGTAAACATGGTACATGGGGAAACAGGAATGTCCGTTCCTAAACCGTTGGTAATTTACTACACCAAGAACACCTCAAAGACTATAAGCCCTGTGCATCAGCCTGTCATAATCCAGACACCCACTCCTTTTGCATTCAAAGATTCTCACGCGGTTCCATGGAAATATAATGTGGAGGTAACAGCTGAAAGCCCAGAAATGAACGACTCATTTCTGTCAAACATATCAGGGATAGGAGGGGTGACCCGGAGCGGTCGAGTTTACTATCCATCGGAATCAAAGAGAGAACCGACTCTAGTGAGTGGAACTAGTGGTAGTGGAAAGGCCAAGATGGTCAAAGGAGGCATTGATGAGGAAATCAAAAGGGCTGTGACCGATGAGGAAGCTCAAGAGTTTTTGAAATTTATTCGCCAGAGTGAGTACCAGGTGATAGACCAGTTGAACAATACCCCGGCGAAGATTTCCCTTTTATCACTTTTGCTGAACTCTGAGCCCCACCGAAAAATTTTGATGAAAGTGCTTAATGAGGCTCACGTCACTTACGATATCACCGTTGACAAGTTCCAAGGAATAGTGGGGCATATCGCTGCTGATAATTATCTGTCATTCACAGATGATGAGATACCTGCGGAGGGAATGGGGCATAATAAAGCCCTCCATATCTCAGTGAAGTGTCGAGATCGCATATTGGCAAAGGTGCTGGTCGACAATGGGTCGTCATTAAATGTCATGCCAAAATCTACATTGGCCAAGCTCCCTTTTGATGGAACCTATATGAAACCGAGCTCTATGGTGGTAAGAGCATTCGATGGCACTAGGAGGGAGGTGATAGGTGAAATTGAGCTTCCAATTCAAGTAGGGCCATGTACTTTCCAGATCCTCTTCCAAGTGATGGACATTATGCCTGCCTATAGCTGTTTGTTGGGCCGTCCCTGGATCCACTCTGCTGGAGTGGTTCCCTCTACCTTGCACCAAAAACTAAAGTTTATTATCGATAGTAAACTAATTATCGTTTCTGGTGAGGAAGATTTTTTAGTCAGTAAACCCCTATCTACCCCCTACATCGAGGCTGCAGAGGAAGCACTTGAAACTTCATTTCAAGCGCTGGAGATCGCAAATACCACATATGTTGGGGAAAGAAGTGTAGGAATGAAAGCCCATATGCCGAATGCATCCCTTATGATGGCCAAAATGATGCTACAAGGGGGATATCAACCTGGGAAAGGCTTGGGGCTTGGTTTAAAAGGAAGAATGGAACTGTTGCATCTGCCAGACAATAAAGACAGGTATGGTTTGGGATACCAGCCTTCAGCTGCTGACAGGAGAAGAATAGTAGAAGAAAAGAAAGAGAGAAGGATTGCCCGTTTAGAGGGTCGAGAGCCCCGCATCGCTAAAGTCCCCCTATGTGACCTTTACCAGAGCTTCCGAAGTACTGGTTTGGTACCCCCTGGTCATATAGCTGCTATTGAAGATGATCCCTATGAAGGTGGAAGCTTTGTGATCCCGTGTTCATCAGGCAGAGATCTTTGTAACTGGGAAGCCATCGAGCTACCCACAACTTTAAATGTTCTATCAAAGTAATTGACAAAAACTTTAAAGAATTGTTGGCCACATTGCTATGCCTAAGGCTTTGAGGCATTTTTTCCTGTAATAAGGGCAAACACATGTTTTTATCATTTTCAGTCTTCGTAAATAAATGCGTATTGAATTCCATTCTTTCTGGCTTTCCATATCTTTACATTGATTCCTTTATCCTTTACTTATTCATTTTTATTATTCACCGTAATAACCTGAATAAACGCAGATCTAAAGATGATCCTCTTGACAATAATGAGCTTGCAATCCCACTTCATGACTTTGACCACCCGGTTGACTATGCTGATGAGGAATATGATTAAGTTTGTGATCCTTCGCCTGAATTAACAAGGTTATTGGAACAAGAGGACAGAGAAATTCGGCCTTATTTGGAGATAATCGAGATTATTAATTTGGGGAGTAAAGAGGATAGAAAAGAAGTCAAGATTGGCACCTTTTTGAATAAGGAGCAGAGGCAAGAACTAATTAAACTGTTAATAGAGTTCTGCGACATCTTCGCTTGGTCTTACCAAGACATGCCCGGCTTGGATACCAGCATTGTCGAGCATAAATTGCCACTGAAGCCAGACTGTCCCCCGATAAAGCAAAAATTGCGCAGGATGAAGCCCGAAATGCTCTTGAAAATCAAAGAAGAAGTTAAGAAGTAGTTTGATGCCGGATTCTTAGCAGTGGCGAAGTATCCTCAATGGGTAGCGAATATCGTCCCTGTCCCGAAGAAAGATGGAAGGGTACGAATGTGCGTAGACTATCAGGATTTAAATAGGGCTAGCCCCAAAGACGATTTTCCTCTGCCACAGATTGATGTCCTGGTGGATAACACAGCCCAACATACAATCTTCTCATTCATGGATGGTTTCTCTGGGTATAATCAGATTAAGATGGCACCTGAAGACATGGAGAAAACCACGTTTACCACTTTATGGGGCACCTTCTATTACAAAGTTATGTCTTTCGGTCTGAAAAATGCTGGGGCAACCTACCAAAGGGCAATGGTGACCCTTTTCCATGACATGATGCATAAGGAGATAGAGGTTTATGTGGATGATATCATTGCTAAGTCAAAAACTGACGAAGAGCATATTGTTGACCTGAGAAAGCTTTTTGAAAGATTAAGGAAGTATAAGCTCAGGTTGAATCCGGCCAAGTGTACTTTTGGCGCAAGATCAGGCAAACTGTTGGGGTTCATTGTAAGCAAGAAAGGAATAGAGGTAGACCTTGACAAGGTCAAAGCGATTCTCGAAATGCCTTCTCCCTATACAAAAAAAGAAGTCAGGGGATTCTTAGGAAGGTTGAACTACATTGCTCGGTTTATCTCACAGCTGACAGCAACTTGTGAGCCGATCTTTAAGTTACTTCGTAAGAATCAACCGACGCAATGGAATGAAGATTGTCAAGTGGCTTTTTAAAAGATAAAACAATATTTATGGGAGCCACCGATATTGGTACCGCCGACCCCTGGAAGGCCCCTGATCTTGTACCTGACAGTGTTAGATGAATCTATGGGTTGTGTATTGGGTCAGCATGATGAGACTGGAAAGAAAGAGCATGCCATTTACTACTTGAGTAAAAAGTTCACTGACTGTGAAATGAGATATTCGGCTTTAGAGAGAACTTGTTGTGCATTGGCATGGGCAGCCCGACGTTTAAGGCAATATATGTTAAGCCACACTACTTGGCTTGTTTCCAAAATGGATCCTGTCAAGTATATCTTTGAAAAACCGGCCTTAACAGGAAGAATCGCTCATTGGCAGGTTCTATTAACTGAATGCGACATAATCTATGTCACTCAGAAAGCCGTAAAAGGGAGCGCTTTGGCGGAATACTTAGCCCATCAACCTATAAGTGACTACCAACCCATGCATTTTGAGTTCCCGGACGAGGATATCTTGGCATTGTTTAATGAAGAAGATACCCAGAAAGACAAATGGATTTTGAGATTTGATGGAGCTTCTAATGCACTGGGACATGGGATTGGTGCCATCCTAATTTCACCAGATCAAGAATTCATCCCTGTATGCGCTAGGCTTTGTTTTGACTGTACTAACAACATAGCCGAATATGAGGCATGCTCTCTGGGGATCCAAGCCGCATTAGGTGCAAAAGTGAAGAAGTTAGAAGTCTACGGGGATTCCGCCTTGGTCATTCACCAACTGAAAGGTGAATGGGAGACTAGGGACAGCAAGCTAGTCCCTTATCAAGCTCATATCATGGAACTAATCAAGGAATTTGATGATATCTCTTTTCACCATGTCTCCCGAGATGACAATCAAATGGCTGACGCTTTGGCCACCCTGGCCTCAATGTTTAATTTGAGCAATGACTGTGATATACCCCTCATTGATGTAGAAAGGCACAACAAGCCCGCATACTGTCAAGCAATAGAAGAAGAGTCAGATGGGAAACCATGGTACTATGATGTCAAAAAATATATACAGACTCAGGAATACCCTGAGGGTACCACAGAGAATGATAAGAGGACCTTGAGACGACTTGCAATGGGCTTCTTTTTGAATGGTGATGTGCTTTACAAGAGAAATCATGACTTTATCCTCCTCTGTTGCGTCGATACTGTTAAAGCAAGCAAGATCATGGCGGATATTCATGAAGGATCCTTTGGAACTCATACCAATGGACATACCATGGCAAGGAAGATCTTGAGGGCTGGATACTATTGGATAACCATGGAGGTCGACTGTTTCTCTTATGTTCGAAAATGCCACAAGTGTCAGATATACGCTGACTATCTCCATGCGCCCCCATCATCCTTGAATGTCTTATCGGCATCGTGGCCCTTCTCAATATGGGCATGGATGTTATTGGACCCATCGAGCCAAAAGCCTCCAACGGTCATCGTTTCATTTTGGTTGCCATTGATTATTTCACCAAGTGGGTGGAGGCAACTTCATATACCAATATGACAAGGAACGTTGTAGTCAAATTTGTCAAGCGAGAATTGATATGTCGGTATGGCTTGCCGAGCCAGATCATTACTGACAATGGCACAAATTTGAACAACAAGATGATGAAAGAACTGTGTGAAAGCTTTAAGATCCGTCATCACAATTCCTCTCCTTATCGGCCAAAAATGAATGGAGCAGTCGAGGCGGCCAACAAGAATATCAAGAAGATTATTCAGAAAATGGTCCTAACTTACAAAGATTGGAGCGACATGCTCCCTTTTGCACTACACGGGTATCGCACCTCAGTTCGAACTTCGACAGGCGCGACCCCTTTTTCACTGGTTTATGGTATGGAAGCAGTCCTGCCTTTTGAAGTAGAGATTCCCTCCCTTCGGGTGATAATGGAGGCAAAACTAGAAGAGGCTGAATGGGTCCAAGCCCGATATGACCAATTGAACCTGATAGATGGGAAGAGACTGAATGCCCTCTGCCATGGACAGTTGTATCAGAGGCGTATGAAATGAGCGTTTGAAAAGAAAGTACGACCTCGACAATTCCAGGAAGGAGACTTAGTCCTCAAGAAAATTTTGCCAATCCAAAAAGACAACTGGGGTAAATGGACACCTAACTATGAAGGTCCGTATGTAGTGAAGAAAGCCTTTTCTGGGGGAGCCTTGATACTTACAACCATGGACGGTGAAGACTTGCCAATGCCCATAAATGCGGATGCGGTCAAAAAATACTTTTCTTAGGGAAATAAAGTCAAAAATAAAAAAAAAATAAAAAAAAAAGAAAACAGAGAAAACAGAGACGCTCACTAGGCTGAAAACCTGAAAAGGCGGCCTAGGCAGAAATTAGAGCGACTCGGTGAGTCGAAAGCCTGAAAAGGCGGCTCAGGCAAAATTTAGGGTTAAAATCCTAACAGTATGACTGAGATTTCCCATGCAAAAAGTACGAGTCCAAACTAGGGCGTATAGGTCACGTCTGAATCGCTTTCCTAGAAGCAAAGTCGAAGAGGTAGCTTGAAGTCATGATGTGAGGTTTAAGATGTGCGTTATCCTCAGGAGTTCACCAAGAGATCAGCAAGTTTTCCCTGTTTCCTCAATTATCAATTTGTGTATTAGACTTCTTTTGTTTTCCCTACTTCCCTCTCCATGTACTTACTCAACTCGTAAATAAATTTCACCTCTTTTTTTTTATACGTGTTTATATCGTGAATTTCATGAATCAGATAAGGCATGTGTTTTCCCTTTATCAAATAAAATGAAAATATAATTATTTAAAGTTGTGGGGCAAGATGATCCTATTGCTCAATCTCACCTCAGGGGATTATTATGAAGACTTGAGCCCTGACACACTCTTTGAAGTTAGAGTTACTTCGTTCGTTCTGTTTGGTCGTGAGTCGCCTCAAAAGATCACGGTTCCATGGGGAGCTTCCTCTGATCTCTATTTTTCCATTGCTATGCTTATCCTTTTTCTGCAGGTTGTTATAACAAGCAGTCATTTGGAGCCTCAAATTCTCTTTCCCAGTGGAACCCTAATCGTCAAAACTGGCTCTTCCCAAGTTTTTTCCACAAGGGGACTACACTTCCCAAACAAATCAAACTGGCGCATCTCCCCTGGTCCATTCTCTTACAGTCAAGAGACAGTTCCTCCTAGATTCCTCCAAACCATCCTAAACTGGGGCATCCCCCTGGTCTATTTTCCCTCCAAGGGGCAACTCTCCACCCTTTACCTTTCTACAAACCAAGGGCCACACCCCACATTTATTTTTCCTGTCAGTCAAGGGGCAATCCCCCACCTTTTGCCTTTCTGCAAACCAAGGGCCACACCCCACATTTATTTTTCCTGTCAGTCAAGGGGCAATCCCCCACCTTTTACCTTTCTGCAAACCAAGGGCCACACCCCACATTTATTTTTCCTGTCACCTTTTACCTTTCTGCAAACCAAGGGCCACACCTCACATTTATTTTTCCTGTCAGTCAAGGGGCAATCCCCCACCTTTTACCTTTCTGCAAACCAAGGGCCATACCCCACATTTATTTTTCCTGTCACCTTTTACCTTTCTGCAAACCAAGGGCCACACCCCACATTTATTTTTTCCTGTCAGTCAAGGGGCAATCCCCCACCTTTTACCTTTCTGCAAACCTAGGGCCACACCCCACATTTATTTTTCCTGTCAGTCAAGGGGCAATCCCCCACCTTTTACCTTTCTGCAAACCAAGGGCCACACCCCACATTTATTTTTCCTGTCAGTCAAGGAGCAATCCCCCACCTTTTACCTTTCTGCAAACCAAGGGCCACACCCCACATTTATTTTTCCTGCCCGCCAAGGGGGTAATCCCCCACCTTTTACCTTTCTGCAAACCAAGGGCCACACCCCACATTTATTTTTCCTGTCACCTTTTACCTTCCTGCAAAACAAGGGCCACACCCCATGTATTATCTTCAGTAAGAGGGCAACTCCCCACTCTCGCCTTCCTGTCACCCAAGGGACGGCGCACCATAAAAAAAAAGGAAAAAGATAGACGGTGTTGATCCGATATGGACGCCAGGTAGAGGTTCACTCTATTACGGAATATGGTGATTCCAAAGACGGTGTCATGGCTCTTAAAGTCAAACGAAGTAGGCCCTGTGAAGTTATAAGAGACGGTGTCCCGATGGTCACACCGGTTACTACTTTAGGGAAGCAACAAACGGTGTCAGAAAATCTACTTCAGATAGAATTGGTTTCAGGGTTTTTGCTAAGGCCGATGTCATGCACAATACACCGGCCATTCAAAAGGGAACAAGTTGAGGACGGGGTGGTCATGATGCTCTAATCTGAGGTTCTATGCTTTGTAAGGACGATGACCGGTTGATGGGTCCCATTTATCCCCTACATCGGTGTTCATGTCTTTACTCCCTTTTCACCTCGGAAATACGAAGATTCCGTACTTCTCTTGTGAAAAAGGAGTAAAGAGGGGCATCTGTGAACACCTATTTCGGTCCGACCCAAATGGAAAAGACACCGGTCCCAAATGGAAATATAACCGGTCCAAATTCCAAAAGGGGGGAACACCCACTCCGCCCAACCGTCCTCACCTCAACTCCGCCCAACCGTCCTCACCTCAACTTCGCCCAACCGTCCTCACCTCAACATTCCGCCCAACTGTCCTCACCTCAACACTCCGCCTCAACTCCGCCCAACCGTCCTCACCTCAACTTCGCCCAACCGTCCTCACCTCAACATTCCGCCCAACCGTCCTCACCTTAACACTCCGCCTCAACTCTGCCCAACCGTCCTCACCTCAACTCTGCCCAACCGTCCTCACCTCAACTCTGCCCAACTGTCCTCACCTCAACATTCCGCCCAACCGTCCTCACCTCAACACTCCGCCTCAACTCCGCCCAACCGTCCTCACCTCAACTTCGCCCAACCGTCCTCGCCTCAACACTCCACCACACCGTCCTCGCCTCAACACTCCGCCTCAACTCCGCCCAACCGTCCTCACCTCAACTTCGCCCAACCGTCCTCACCTCAACACTCCGCCCAACCGTCCTCACCTCAACACTCCGCCCAACCGTCCTCACCTCAACTCCGCCCAACCGTCCTCACCTTAACACTCCGCCCAACCGTCCTCACCTCAACTCCGCCCACCGTCCTCACCTCAGGAGTCCCTTAAGGGCCGATGTCCCGGATCTGACGACAAAAAGACGAGTGAGTCCGGCCCAAGTAAGAAACGACGATCTCGTGGAAGGACTCAGATCAAAATAGGCACACTGGCTGGTAGTGGACCCGGACTAGGAGAAAGAACACCGCCCCTGTGATTACATTGAAAGGCTTAACCGATGTTAGACATAGGTAAAGGTTCTTAAGGTACAACATCGGATCAATGTGAGACTCCGTCCAACCGATATCTTTGCTAACCGATGTCACAGAATTGACAACGGATGGACGAGGTCGAAAGTTTGTGCATGATGACCTGGAATCGCACTCCCTAAAAAATGGCAGACAGGGGGGCGGAAGTGGACGATTAAAAAAATGCCATGCTGAAATCCTGTCCCCCACGAACAGTTAATGGCCAGGCTTGCACACCACTACGCGTATGGGTGAGTGGGAATTCTGGCTGTCCCAAACCCTCAGCCCATGGCCTCAAGGCCCTATAAATGCCCCAGCCAAAGAAGCTACGGGGGTTACGTTTTTAAGAGGCTGGTTCGCAAGGAAGCTTTTCTCAAAAAAACTCTCTCTGATTTCTTTGAAGTCCTTCTGAAACCCTTCCCCACTGGAAACCAATAACTTGTCATAATCACCAATATAAACCCTTAGCTTTAGGAAGCTTGAAAATTCTGAGTACTCAAAGCTGTTGCCCTGTCCATCGCCCCTACCCCGTACTCACACCGTCCTCACACAGAATCCACTCCGTTCTGGTTCTTCACTGCCTTACCCTGTTACTGCCTTCATTGCTCTTCCACATCATCTTTGCGCAGCATCCAGAAGCTCACCTCGGATCAACTTCCCACAACACCGATCGTGTCCCTCAGTTTTCAAGATTTGGGTCCTACCCCGGTCCTTTGTTCCTGAGCGTGCAAGTCTGAAATCAGCTAGACACCGTCACTGTGTTTGCCCCCCACACCGGTTCTGAGCCTATCACACTGGTTCCACCCTGTTCTTTATCTCTTTTACTTTCAGTCTTTTACTTTCCCGTGGGTTCGCTGTTTGTTGGTTATGATCGTCTGCATGCCATAGTTTACACTGTTAATAATTTTATCCTTTTTCCCTAACAAGTACATATAATAAAAAAAATAAATGATTTTGTAAAAAATAGTGTCGTACGGGAGCACTCCCGTCTACACAACCTACTTAGGATTCGTGCACGTGTGAAGAATTTCGCTTTGCATGAGTCTCCCATTCTAATGACATCCATCAACATCTCTCAGATTTCTTCCTAAAAATAATAATACTCAGAACTACGTAACCCTGATTTCTTGATAATTCAAGAATACGTAGGAGCAGGACTTTAACTCCTGTCGGGCCCATCTTTCTTGTTTCCATTTTCGTTGATTTATTTCCTTACTCTTATGTTTCTTTCATAAATGTTCCTTTTTGGGTCACTTCCGTGAAAATCAATTTAGACGTGACGTCTTGTTGGTTTCCCCCTAGTTTTTTTGCTCAAGCCTCGCCATAATTTCATAGGGAAGGGATACTTAGGACGAGACGTCCCGCTTATCTCTTTCCTATCCCTTTTTTTTTATCCGAGAATGTCTAATTTAGGCGTGACGCCTTATTAGCGTCCTCTTCCCCTCTCTGTCTCATATCGAAGTCGAGTTTAATTCGGATGAAACGTTCCATTGACCTCGCTTCGACATTCTATGTTTGTGCAGTTCTCTCATTCAATTCTGTCTTTTTTTTAAAAAAATACAAGAGTAAAAGGGAAGAAACCATGTTTTATTTAAGGCTATTTATATTGTGCTTTCAATTTTGGTACTGTCTTTGACAGGCGATGTAGGGTGCTAATACCTTCCCTACTCGTAACCGACTCCCGAACTTGGATTTCAATTTTTTAAACCAGTGCTTTACTGAACTTAGTTTTTTCCCAATGTTTTTCCTATGGATAAAAACGTTGGTGGCGACTCCCTGTTTCATTCTACCCATTCTCTCTCTTCGCCTCGCCGTCGTGATTCAGGTTGCGACAAGGAGTAAATAGAGATAAGATTTGGTAACTGACGAATAATGAGTATAGAAAAGTAAATATTGTGACATGGTAGTCGTTATGAATTACTTCTAGATTTTAGGGAGAAGAGATGACCTTAAAAGGAAATCTGATGATTTGAGTTCCTACTAAGGTACACTGAGTGGAGAATTTCTGAGTGAATCATGTCTGAGACAAGACCTTTTGGGTGAAGAAAAGCTGATTTCGAACGAGTACTTCTCGGGCCAAGATATTTCTGAGTAGTGAATAGTTCCCGATGAGAGTAAATATCCGAGTGGTGAATTCATTTAATTCGTGCTCGGGTCCATAATCAGAGTTGTAGAGTCTGTGCTCGGGTTCGTCTTCGAGATTGTCTTCGACTCCGAGTGATATTCTCAAGAGGTAAAGATATGGAATTAACCGAAGGTAATGATAGAATTTGGAGATTCTGAGACCGAGTGGTCGTGCCTGCAAAAGCTGATTTCAGGCAAGCCGTGCTAACTGAAGCACATAGGAGTTCTTTTGAGTATTCATCCCGGTATTACCAAGATGTACCACGATTTGAAGAAGGAATTCTGGTGGTCGGGAATGAAGAAGGCAATAACCGAGTATGCGAAGTCGTGTGTGATATGTCAGAAATGCAAGGTTGAACACCAGAGACCCCCAGGTTTACTTCAACACCCAGAGATTCCGATTTGGAAGTGGGAAAGTATTACTATGGATTTCGTATCCGGGATACCTCGTACCCAATCCGGGTGTAATGCAATCTGGGTGATTGTGGACCGATTGACCGAGTGCTCATTTCTTGGATATGAACATGAAATGGTCATTGGATCGACTGGCTAGGTTGTACGATTGCATGGTGTAACATCCCTATTTTTAGTAGCAGTCTTATTTTGTAAATTGTGAAGTATGAAAGGTCTGTACGTGTTAATAAGTGAATAAAATACCCTGAGGATGGTCTGTAATATCGTAAAAAATTTCATTTTTGTGTGTAATCATGGAATTTATATAGACCATTAATGATATTATCCATTTTTCGAGTGAAACATGTCTTAGATAAGACTGTCCGAGTGAAGAAAGGGATCTGTTCTGAGTGACCGAGAGAAATTCCGAGTGAAGGTTGAAATTTCGAGTGAAGGTTATGTTTTCCGAGTAAGACATGACCGAGAGAGCCACTACCGAGTGGAATCCTGGCCTCGGAGACATTTGGAGTGAAGTGTATTCGAGAAAACCACTTCTGGGTGAAAGGTCCGAGTGACTCGCCTTCGATTCTCCAAGTGACTCATTTCCAAGTCAAACGCCTTCGAATGACTCATTTCCGAGTCAAACGTCTCTGAATGACTCGTTTATGAGTCAAACATCATCAAATGACTCATTCCCGAATGAAACGTCTTCGATTGAAACGTTTCCGAGAAAAGTACTTCCGAACGAAGAATAACTGATTTTGAATGAATACTTCTCGGACCGAGATATTTCTGAGTAATAAATATCTGAGTGGGTTATCTCCGAGTTGAGTGTAACTTTCCTAACACCGACTAAAATATATACCGAGTGAGTCATTTCAGGTAAGGTATTTCTGGAACAGAGAAAGGTTGACTCTGAATGACCTCTCAGTTGTAACATTTCCGAGTGACAAATTCCGAATGATCCTTTTATTCATATGAATTCTGAGTTATGCATCTCCGCGAGAAGTATTTCGAGTGAAGGGGGACTTCGAATAATTAATTCAGCCAAGATATATCCGACTAGATAGTCCCGAGTAAATCCATTCGGAAAGGAAAAGTGGCTGACTGAGAATAATTTTCAGACGGATATATATATATCGGAGTGAGAAATTTCTGAGAGATGAGTCCGGGTGATACATTTCCGAGTGAGTTATTTCGAGGAAGGAAAAGCTGACTGAGTGTTTCTAGAAGAAACAGTTCTGAGTGAATTCCCTTCCAAGTGGAGCAATTCCGAACGGAAAGAGACTGCTGGAACCTCTCAGAAACAAGAAATGCCAAACCATAAGGACTAGGAGAATGGATGGCTTCCAAGGCCGGGCACGATCCTAATAATTTACCTGCTCCACACCTGCTAGAATCTGACCGACTTATGCACTCACCAGCGTTCATATCACTGCTCTATGGAATCTGACCAATTTATGCACTCATCAGCGTTCACATCGCTGCTCTATGGAATCTGACCGACTTGTGCACTCACCAGCTAGAATCTGACCGACTTATGGAATCCGTTGACGTGATATCCATTCCTAGTGGCCAAGTGGGCCGTTCCATTATCAGGCTTGAACCTTCTTACTCCAATCATGTCATTGTACATATTATAATATATATTCACTTCAATCATGCTAGCTGTTGTACGTAGGCGACATAAATGGTCAAAATACAGCTCACTTCTTATCTAAAACCTCTATTATTTCCATAATTAATGCACCTAACATTCAATCACAAAAAAGCTTGTCCCCCACTTGTCTTTTGCATTATTAAATTGATACCATAACTCATTCCCAAGTCTGAACTCTCAGAACCAACGAAAATTAGTAAAACACTCTCTTTCTTATTTTCTTCTCTATGTACAAGTCTCTTTCTCTCTCATTTTCCTTTTCTCGTCACTGTGAGCTGAAGCAAGGGAATTAACAGAACGTCTTCAACCAATTTAAGATCTTCCATTAAGGTCGGGAGGGTATATTCTCTGGTATTCTGGGGGGAACCGAGTGTTTGGAAAGGGTTAAGGTACTTCTAGTCCTCACCTTTCCAGGACAGGTTCAGGAATTATTGTTAAATTAAATGTTTTAATGTTTATATAATTGTTTTATACATTTTTTGTATATGATTAATTGGCTGTGTTGATTATTATTAACCATGATGAATTAAATGATGTGATCGGTATTGAATTGTGAAAATATTAAGAACCATGGGTGTCTTTGTGAATTCTAGTGAGGAAGTTTTGAAAAATGAGATGAACATTTATACCACTATTATTATTATTATGATTATGATTATTATTATTATTATTAATAATATTATTATTATCAGAATTATTATTATTATTATCATTGTCATTATTATTCTTATTCCTATTATTATTATTATTATTATTATTATTATTATTATTATTATTATTATTATTATTATTATTATTATTATTATTATTATTATTATTGTTACTAATATTATTATTGATTATTTAGGAACAATGAAATAAGAAACTTATGAATATGAATATGATTTATTATTATTATCATTAATATTATTCTGGTTATTATTATTATTATTATTATTATTATTATTATTATTGCTGTTATTATTATTATTATTATTATTATTATTATTATTATTATTATTATTATTGTTGTTGTTGTTGTTGTTATTATTGCTATTATTATTAACTATTATTATTGTTACCGATATTATTATTATTTTAATTATGAATAATGAAATAAGAAATATACTACTTACTCTTTAAATGAAGTATTATTTTAGTCAAGATATAACCGATATATTTTCTAGAATAAGAGTAAATAAAATAATAAAACTGATTTAAAACGTCTGAAAAATTGATGGGACCCAAGAACTTGTGAATAAATATTATGAGACAGGAAACACATAGATACCCAAGGATCAAATGATAAAAATAAAGCATTTTGCATCATGAAAATATTTTTGAGGGAGTAAAACTAGAGCATACACCTGGTACGCTGGAGGACATTCACGTTCGATCTCCGAGGAGAATCTTGGGAGTACAACCGGGACGGAAACCCAATGGCATCAGAGTCACGCCTGAAGCTGGGTCAGACGATGCAATTCTGGTGTACTTTGACTAAATGACGGAATATAACTATGATCGTGTAGAGGCAAGTATCAAGATAATATAATGATGAGAACCTGTGAGTTCATTCATACCTTACGATGATTAAATAATGAATGGGGGACTTGATGAGCTCCGATCGCTCTAGAATGGAAACGTTGTACCCAAGAGGCAACTTGAGCAGAACGACTGCCAAAGAATGAGATAATGGTGATGGTGGATTGATTTATTGGGCCCACATGCATCATGAGACTTAACTAAAGATAAATTATAATAAACCAAACTCATGCATTCCATGACAATATCCTTGATTGTTATAGTTGTAAATATGTTAATTGTATGATTTATGTTATATATTATTTGTTGTCTGGATATGTCTGCACTGGGAACCTTCAGGGTCTGGGGTTTATACTCACCCTTTCTGATGATTAATAACAGAGGGGCTAGGAAATCAAGAACCAGAATATGAAGAACAGCAATACGTTGAACCAACTGGGAGCCCTCATTAAATGAAGAATATATATAGCGGAATATTTATTAATGAATAATAAGACAATGGATGACTGTATAAATATCTAAGGGTGCCTGCGTGCCCCATTCTGTTAAGAGTACAATTACTTATAGTTTATGAATGACTATGTGATTTATCTACTATTTGCTTTCACTGATCTGCCATTATTCTATTTAAAAAAAATATATATTCACTTTTTCTAAAAATTGTTAACACTCTTAGTTAAATAGGATGATCCCACAGAAGGGTCTATCTTATTTAACCGAGGGTGTTACATTGGTGGTATCAGATCATAGTCGATTCATTAAGCTTGGGAAGTGGACCATTAGGTCTCCACGTACTCTGATGGAAATATTGAACAATCCATAAAACACCTAAGACTAAATTTCCTATGTGGAATTCTCCACATAAAATATACCCTGAACCTTTTTGTTGATATTCTTTCAGCAATTTCCTAATGGCTCACCGAAACAATGATCATGTCATGGAGGAACTTCTTACTCGAATCTTGGAGGTAATAGAACAACAAGAATTACCTCATGCTTCTACTAGGCAGAGCCAAGGACTAGCTAACTTTCAGAGGAACAATCCTACATAATTCAAGGGAGGCTTCGATCCAGAAGGAGCATAATTATGGATTGAGCACCTTAAAAAGATTTTTTCCGCTATACGATGCCCTGATGAGGACAAGATAACCTTTGCCGTCTTCATACTGGTTGGGGAAGCAGAGCACTGGTGGACTCATGCTAGAATCAGATTAACAACTGATGGATACGTCATCACTTGGGGACGATTCAAGGCAGAATTTCTCGCTAAATACTTCCCTGAAGACATAAGGAGGCAGAAGGAGCAGGAATTCTTTAATTTGAAACAAGGTAATATGACAGTTGGGGAATACGCTTCTAAGTTTGATGAATTGGCCAAATGTTGTCCCTACTACACCTAAATGGGAGAAGCATCGAGATGCGTAAAATTTGAAGCAGGGCTACGACAGGAAATCTGTCAAGCTATATGTTGTCAACAAATCACTCAATTCTCTAATTTGGTTGACCGATGCCGCATCTTTGAGAATACCTCTAATCTTTGACGACCTGGAATGTCTAATTATGGTCCAGAACGACGTATACTAGACCGACAACAAAGAAGGGATTTTCGAGCAGATCGACCATATTTCCGACCATCCTACTCAGCCAACCGAATTCCTCCTAGGGATCAAGGGAACAGTCGAAACTTGAAATGCTACATCTGCAGAGGACCACATATGGCAGTAAATTGTACTAAAAGAGGTAAAATCAGCATAATTTATGGACAGGCTGGACATCGTGATGTTGAATATTGGTAAAAAAATACTAACAGCCAACAACAGATAACTCAAAGGCAGATAATGCGACCAACAGGCCAAGGGAATGGAGGACCTGCTATAAATACCTCTACAAATAATGCCTCAAGGATGCAAAATGTTCACCGCAACAACAACTCCAATCAAAACAATAATCCTAGAAGACCCAAAAATGGCTCGGCTGGAAGACAGGGAGGAAATGCTAGAGTTTTTACCATGAATGGTACGGAGATATCACAAGGGAACGACCTTGTGCAAGGTACATGCTTTATAGGAAGTACTCTCTTAAATGTATTATATGATTTTGAAGCCACTCACTCTTTCATATCTAAGAATTGTGTAAAACATTTAAAGTTACCTACAACCTCTCTGCCCAAGAAGATAATTGTCACGACTGCTGCCAATAAGCCCATTTGCCCTTCCTACATGTGTTTGGAATGCCCTTTCAACATCGAAGGGAAAGTTTACCAAGTAGATATGATATGTTTACCTTTGATTGATCTAGATATTGTTCTAGGGATGAATTGGCTTGCTGCCAACCATATCCTTATTGACTGTCATAATAAATCCATCTCTCTCAGGTCTACTACATCTGAATATGATTAAGTCATTGATTCTTGTCCTGTTAGCTCAGAAAAGGTAATCCTAATAAAAGAAGTCCAACTATACATGATCCTTACTGATACTGAAAGCAAGGACACTTCTCAAATTGATCAGATTCCTGTTGTTCAAGAATTTCCAGAAGTCTTCCCTGATGATATACGAGAACTACCTCCAGAGCGAGAAATTGAATTCAGTATTGACATTATACCGGGCATGGGACCAATCTCTATTGCTCCTTACCGAATGTCACCTAAGGAACTCAGTGAGCTCAAAAAGCAAATAGAAGAACTTTTAGAGAAAGGAATGATTAGACCCAGTGTCTCACCTTGGGGAGCACCAGTTCTTCTAGTCAAAAAGAAGGATGGCAGTATGCGGTTGTGCATTGACTATCGTCAGTTGAATAAAGCTACGATCAAGAACCGATACCCTCTTCCAAGGATTGATGATTTGATGGACCAACTATAAGGAGCCATTGTCTTCTCAAAGATTGATCTGCGATCAGGCTATCATCAAATAAGGGTGAAGAAACATGATATACCCAAAACAGCATTCAGGACACGATATGGGCACTATAAGTACCTTGTCATGCCTTTTGGAGTTACCAATGCACCTACAGTCTTTATGGGATACATGAATCGGATCTTCCATGAGTACTTGGACAAATTCATAGTGGTATTCATTGACGACATTCTCGTCTACTCTAAGAGCCATAAAGAACATGAAGAACATCTCTGAATTGTTCTAAATACGTTACAAGCAAGACAATTATACGCCAAGTTATCAAAATGTGAATTCTGGTTGACTGAAGTGAAATTTTTGGGACATGTCATCTCTAAAGAGGGAATTGCTGTGGATTCTACAAAGGTAGAAGCTGTACTAAAGTGGGAACAACCCAAGAATGTGACAGAAATTCATAGTTTCCTTGGACTTGCTGGATATTATCGTTGATTCATTGAGAATTTCTCTCGAATTGCAGCACCTTTAACTAGGCTGACACGTAAAGATCAACCATTTGAATGGACCGACAAATGTGAAAGCAGTTTTACGGAGTTACGCCAACGACTCACTAGTTCACCTGTCTTGATTTTACCAGATCCTGCCAAGCCATATGAAGTATATTGTGATGCATCAAGACAAGGACTAGGATGTGTTCTAATGCAAGAAAGAAAGGTTGTTGCTTATGCCTCACGACAGCTAAGACCACATGAAGTTAATTATCCTACACATGACTTGGAACTAGCTGCAGTTGTGTTTGCCTTGAAAATTTGGAGACACTATTTATATGGCACATACTTCGAAGTCTTCAGTGACCATAAGAGCTTAAAGTATCTATTCGACTAGAAAGAACTGAATATGCGGCAACGTAGGTGGATGGAATTCATCAAAGATTATGATTTTGAACTCCGATATCATCCTGGAAAGGCAAATGTTATAGCTGATGCACTCAGCAGAAAGTCTGTACGCCTATCATATATGATGACAAAGGAGTTGGAATTGATTGAACAGTTTTGCAATCTAAATCTAGCAGTAACACCTAAAAGGGGAAGCCTTATGGTTGGAATACTAAGAATTTTAAACAATTTCCTGGAACAAGTTAAGGAAGCTCAAGCCAATAACCAGTAATTACAAGGTCTAGCAGAAAAGACAAAAGAAGAAGGCTCAGAATTTAGCAAAGATGAACATAAGGTGATCAGGTATCAACAAAGACTCTGTATTCCAGTCAACACAGATCTTAAAAGATCCATCCTAGATGAAGCACACAAAAGTAAATACAGTATCCACCCAGGATCATCCAAGATGTATCAGGACTTGAAGAGAATATTCTGGTGGCAAGGAATGAAAAGGGATATCGCTAAGTATGTAACAACTTGTCTGATGTGTCAGAAAGTAAAAGTGGAACAACAACGACTGAGTGGGACCCTTCGACCTTTGGAGATTCTAGAATGGAAATGGGATGAGATTGCTATAGACTTCGTGACCGGACTTCCCAGAACGTCAGTTGGATATGATGCTATTTGGGTAATCATGGATCGATTAACAAAGACCGCTCATTTTATCGCTGTCAATATGAAGTATTCTCTAGAGAAACTCACCCAGATCTACATCAAGGAAATCGTACGATTACATGGAACACCCACTATAATTGTGTCTGACCAATATCCTCGTTTCACATCACAATTTTAGAAGAGCCTGCAACAAGCTCTAGGAACTCGTCTAAAGTTAAGTTTCGTATATCACCCACAGACAGATGGACAATCAGAATGGACAATCAAAACTCTTGAAGATCTGTTACGTCTTTGTGTCTTAGAACATGGGGGAAGTTGGCAAGAATATCTTCCACTTGTTGAATTCACTTACAACAACAGCTACCATGCTAGCATCGGAATGGCCCCTTATGAAGCTCTATATGGAAGAAAATCTCGTACACTTTTGTGTTGGTATGAGATAGGTGAAAAGATGATAATTGGACCAGAGATTGTTCAGAAGACTACAGAACAAGTTCGAAACATCCAAATGGCAATGAAGGCTTCACAAGATAGACAAAAGAGTTACTACGACAAACGTCGGAAGCCATTAGAATTTGAGGAGGGAAAATATGTATTTCTTAAGGTTACCCCTACCACTGGTGTAGGAAAAGCTCTAAAGGCCAAAAAGTTAAGTCCCAGATACATAGGACCCTATCAAATCCTGCAAAAGATAGGAACCAATGCGTACCGTATTGCTCTGCCGCCTAAGCTAACAAACATTCATAATGTCTTTCATGTTTCCCAATTCCGTAAATATGTACCAAGCCCTGATCATGTTCTGAGTCCTGATCAGTTTGTTCTAAAAGAAAACCTTACCTTTAAAGCATCACCAGTTAAGATTGTTGACCGACGTCTAAAAAGGCTAAGAGGCAAGGAAATCTCTTTGGTCAAAGTAGTTTGGAGTCAGTCAGATGATGGGGACGCTACTTGGGAAATTGAGGAAAAATTTAGAGAATTGTACCCTCAATTATTTCAACTTTGAATTTTGGGACGAAATTCCCAAAAAGGGGAGGAGAGTGTAACATCTCTATTTTTAGTAGCAGTCTTATTTTGTAAATTATAAAGTATAGAAGGTTTGTACGCGTTAATAAGTGAATAAAATACCCTGAGGATAGTCTGTAATATCCCAAAAATTTTTATTTTTATGTATAATCATAGAATTTATATAGACCATTAATGATATTATCCATTTTCTGAGTGAAACATGTCTTAGATAAGACTGTCCGAGTGAAGAAAGGGATCTGTTCCGAGTGACCGAGAGAAATTTTGAGTGAAGGTTGAAATTCCGAGTGAAGGTTATGTTTTTCGAGTAAGACATGACTGAGAGAGCCACTACCGAGTGGAGTCCTGGCCACGGAGACATTTAGAGTGAAGTGTGTTCGAGAAAACCACTTCTGGGTGAAAGGTCCGAGTGACTCGCCTTTGATTGACTTGTTTCCGAGTCAAACGTCTCCAAGTGACTCATTTCCGAGTCAAACACCTTCGAATGACTCATTTCCGAGTCAAACGTCTCTGAATGACTCGTTTATGAGTCAAACATCATCAAATGACTCATTCCCGAATGAAACGTCTTCGATTGAAACATTTCCGAGAAAAGTACTTCCGAACGAAGAATAACTGATTTCGAATGAATACTTCTCGGACCGAGATATTTCCGAGTAATAAATATCTGAGTGGGTTATCTCCGAGTTGAGTGTAACTTTCCTGACACCGACTAAAATATATACCGAGTGAGTCATTTCAGGTGAGGTACTTCTGGAACAGAGAAAGGTTGACTCTGAATGACCTCTCAGTTGTAACATTTCCGAGTGACAAATTCCAAATGATCCTTTTATTCATATGAATTCCGAGTGATGCATCTCCGCGAGAAGTATTTCGAGTGAAGGGAGACTTTGAATAATTAATTCAGTCAAGATATATCTAACTGGATAGTCCCGAGTGAATCCATTCGAAAAGGAAAAGTGGCTGACTGAGAACAATTTTCAGACAGATATATATATATATCCGAGTGAGAAATTTTTGAGAGATAAGTCTGGGTGATACATTTCCGAGTGAGTTATTCTGAGGAAGGAAAAGCTAACCGAGTGTTTCAAGAAGAAACAGTTCCGAGTGAATTCCCTTCCAAGTGGAGCAATTCCGAACGGAAAGAGACTGCTGGAACCTCTCGGAAACAAGAAATGCCGAACCATAAGGACTAGGAGAATGGATGGCTTCCAAGGCCGGGCATGATCCTAATAATTTACCTGCTCCATACCTGCTAGAATCTGACCGACTTATGCACTCACCAGCGTTCACATCGCTGCTCTATGGAATCTGACCGATTTATGCACTCATCAGCGTTCACATCACTGCTCTATGGAATCTGACCGACTTGTGCACTCACCAGCTAGAATCTGACTGACTTATAGAATTCGTTGACGTGATATCCATTCCTAGTGGCCAAGTGGGCCATTCCATTATCAGGCTTGAACCTTCTTACTCCAATCATGTCATTGTACATATTATAATATATATTCACTTCAATCATGCTAGCTGCTGTACGTAGGTGACGAAAATGGTCAAAATACAGCTCACTTCTTATCTAAAAGCTTGTCCCCCACTTGTCTTTTACATTATTAAATTGATACCACAACTCATTCCCAAGTCTAAACTCTCAAAACCAACGAAAATTAGTAAAACACTCTCTTTCTTATTTTCTTCTCTACGTACAAGTCTCTTTCTCTCTCATTTTTCTTTTCTCGTCACTGTGAGATGAAGCAAGGGAATTAACAGAATGTCTTCAACCAATTTAAGATCTTTCATTAAGGTCAGGGGGTATATTCTCTGGTATTCTAGGGGGAACCGAGTGTTAGGAAAGGGTTAAGGTACTTCTGGTCCTCACCTTTCCAAGACAGGTTCAGGAATTGTTGTTAAATTAAATG